>OZ038460.1:9120735-9224083 GCA_964036195.1 Sphaerolaimus hirsutus | reverse complement strand
CACTGAACAAAGTTTATATTCAAGTCAACACCTTTTCAATACACGGTCAGTCTGACGTCATTACTGCTATCAAAACACTATCAGAATTCATTCATCCGATACCCCAATCAAAGCACAGAATCAAAAGCAGAATAGTGGGGAGTAAAGATAACGTCTCAATTTACGGCACTACCGCAAACATCGCACCACCTACCGACCCACCAAAGCAAACTTAAAAGCGCCGCTGTATAGGTCACAGACGCGTAGAGTAAGCTTTGCAACAAAAATGACAAAAATAAAATAAAAAACTTTTCACATTCAACTGTATCAACGCATTTGAAACTGAAATGGTGTCTTCATTGCAGTGTAATAGTGTGGAAAGCAATACAGCTAAATATCGAGATGAACCAGGGGCCAGTTCCGCAAGTGGCAAAGTTAACAGTTAAGACTTAAGAGTTGAGTAAAATGACAAATGACAAGTTATGAGTAAAGTTAAGAGTTAAGAGTTGAGTAAAACGACAAATGATTTTACTCAACTCTTAACTTTTCCACTTGCGGAACCGGCACCTGGTGAACACTTGAGTGGGGTATAATTTGCCATTGCAAACGTGCTAATTATATCAATCAATGGGTAATTTTTTTTATGAGGCACGATAGAAAACTTGACAGATTCTGCCAATCATTTTACGTGACATCACTGTGCGGGACTGGCCCACAGACACAGAACTGAAGCAATCGCGCACGCAGTCAGCTCACGTCTAGGTGCCGGTCCCGCAAGTTGCAAAGTAAAATGACAAAAGTCAAGAGTCAATCAAGTAAAATGACAAATGATAAGTTAAGAGTTAAGTAAAATGACCAATGATGATTATAATTTTAACTTATCATTTGTCATTTTACTTAACTATTAACTTACTATTTGCAATTTCACTTGACTCTTGACTTTTTTTCACTTTGACACGCGTGACTGGACCCAGGTGTCTCGATAAAATTTTAGATTTCGAGTGGCATTTGTGATTAAGCATGTAGCGAAAGGAAATGTTTCGTCACGTACCAGGACACAATGAATGAATTAAACGGGCCAGGCCTCCTACGCACAAATGACCGGCGCGCACAAACGCCTGGCACGCACAATGTCCGGCACGCACAAAGCTACAGTTTTGTGCTTACCGGGCGTTTGTGCGTACCGGACTTTCATTTTGTGCGTGCCAGGCGTTTGTGCGCGCCGGGCGTTTGTGCTTACAGGTGCGGGGCCAATTAAACATCTTAAATACGTACACTTCACAGTGACAGGGTCGAACGTGAAGCTGTGCACCCCCTCAGTGACAGATCTGAGCGATCAAATCAAACACTGGATTTGTGGTGCAAATGACAAGTTGTTCCCGCCTCGTTAGCGAAGACGACGCCTGCAGCGCGCACTCACACTGCTTGATGGAATACAGATACTGGCACTGGCAACACGTTCTCAATGCGAACAGCAAAAAGTGTACACTGACCACCGAGGTGTCAAAATTGAAAAAAATGTCAAAAAAATGAAAGACAATTTAAAAAGCTTTTGCTATTGGATTGAAACAAAGTGTTGCGTATTATGAATCTTGTGTGAATGTATTTACATGAAAACTTATGCAAATACATCAAACGTCCTCATAAACAATAGACCTGACAAGCTTGTACTGCGATCCAGGACCAAAATACACAGTTCTCAGACTATTAGATACAATTTTATACATGGTATCACTCTAATTATTTCGTTCATGTCCCTTTTTTCTTCTTTGTTTTACCCACAGGCCACAGCGCTGAGATGAGAAGCAAACCGCAGTAATGGAATGAATATGACAACAAATGCGTGTGATTATCAATTCAATGTTCCCGCTACTCGGTAGCCCATTTAATCAAAAACGATGATGTATATAAATATCTGACGGTGTTCCTAGATTCACCTAGCTTATCTAACGGCGTTCCTAGATTCACCTAGCTTATCTAACGGCGTTCCTAGATTCACCTAGCGAAGTCCAAATAAGCATCTTTCACCTGCTTTGAACACAGAGTTGTTAAAATATCGGTATTTTTTGAAAGCATAAGCATAAGCGTAAATACACTTTCAAAATTTTGACTATGGATACTAAAGCGTATGGTATTTTTAAAATACCTAGGAAAGCGTAAAAGAAAGCGTAAGCGGAATTTTTGTTAAAAAGTGCTCGGTAAAGCATCTTAGCATCAAAAAAATCAGTAGAGCATCTTAGTGCTGTCGACGGCGACAACATTGTCATCGAATCTATTATTGGCCCCAAAATTCCTAATCTAAAGCCATGCTAGATCACACAATTTTATCCAGACATTTGCATTTCAACTCAATGTATACTACGTGGCACTATGTTCAGTGTATTACTGCATGCATGCAGTTATTTTTTGGTAGGTCTTCTTGTTCTCTTCTCATTCATATTCTTTTTTGTTGTTCTACACTTTTTCAAAAGCTTTAAACTTTACCGTGTGAAAAGTTTTTTTAACGCTTTTAGTACCCAGGTATTTTGGCCCGGAAAGCGTACAGGTATTTCACAACAACGTAACCATAACAGTAGGGATGGCCAGCGCTTTCTTAAAAAAATGCGCAAGGGTCCCAGCGCTGTAAAAAAAGCGCTGGCAAAAATTTGTGTACTTATGCACTAGGTATTGTGCAAAATTTTTTGCACTCAAACACGTAATTTCACATGCAAATTGCCATTGGTGGTTGTTTTCATTGGTTTTGTGGCATTTTAGTGGCACTGCTTCTATCCCTGCATGGTATCATATAATGATAAGTTGTGATATGTCAGTGTAGTAAATAATATCCAGCCAATGTGCTTCCACATACTTTTCTACAGTGTGAAACATCATTGTCATGTATTAGCTTTCTCTTATAGCCGTACTTAAGCACTATTCCATGCCTAACTTCACCTGCAGTCAAGAAACATTCAAAAACAGCGATATACATAACGAGTCGACATAAAATTGGATTTTTTGGCAGAAATCAGCACTTATAATGCTATCCCATGAATGCCATGATTTCACAGCCATTCTACGGCTATATATCATCACATGTATTGCCACTTGTCTGATATACCTGTAGATATTGACTCAGAACCATATTTGGGAGCTTTTTAGAGTCTTAACGTCTTTTTAGAGTCTTGACATTTTTTGAAAAAGCGCTTTTTTTTAAAAAGCGGGCCGTTGAAAAAAGCGCTTTTTTCCATCCCTACATCAGAGTAACCGTAAGTATAAATACCCATTTACCCGCGTATTTCGGGTAAGCGTAAATACGCTTTCGCAACTCTGGTTGATACGACACAGACACACGACACGAGAGAACACCTGCATGTAACAGCGCACCGCAATGCATAGCGATCACATCACCCGCACAACCGGCACTGCCTGGATGATCAAGAATGAGTTTCAAGCTTTTGCCGCGAACTTACACGTTGGGCGGCGCGGTGCAGCGCTGCGAAACGGCGTGATACGGCACTCGCGGGGAATATAAATAGCAACATAATTTATGAGTGGGAACGGGCCGCCGCGGGCGGCGGGGCAATTGCCAGCGGCGGCGGGCCCAACAAAGAGGACAATGCGATCGGCGCTCGCGCATGCGCCAGCTAATAGTAAAAAGATAGCTCATGTGCACCAGTTACTGATATACACTCCTGGAAAAATGTCTTTATGTTCCTGGATGGGAGTAAATTTTTTATCTGTACTCCCGTTTGAAATGTGCCAGCTGTTGTTGGTGTTTACCCAGTATACCATGTCCTAAATTGAGGAGTCTTTGAGCAGCATATCGATTTTCAGCCAAATCAATGCATCGCTGATTTTTTGGTGGCTATTTAAAGCCAAATATTGCATGGAAAAAGTACTTATGCTTTTTTGATTTTCAAAGAATGGTGGATAAAAAACTACTGAACGCACCAGTGCTACTGCAGATCACACTATATACAGCTGGAACCCCGTCAGATGTGAGTGGACCCCCCCCCAAAGAGAATGACTGTGCTGGATTTATGATGCTCACTGCTATCTGCTATCGCTTGCAGCCGCTCATGAGAAAGTCGACACTTTAACTACCCCTAAAAATAAGTGTCACCTCGAATAAACCCATACATGATGATTGGTACCCAATTGAACCCAAAAAAACCCAAAGCATAAAGACTTCTTTCCAGGAGTGTAGGTAGATATGGAGCTATAGCGCCATCAACGAGTGCATGCGACTGCTTCAACACAGTTAACACCATGAAGCAGGGCGCGCCGATGCTACATGCAGCTTACCTATGAACTGTGCTCTTCATGCGCACTATTTATATTTATGCGAGCTCCATGCGAAATCTACCCATTCAACATGTATTTACTTGCAGACCACGCTCTCGTACATAATTTATATAGCTAGGTATTTAGGTAAATGCATGTACCTAATATATTTATTCCATATTGCATGTAGGTATACCTCCAATTCTAGGCATACCTCCAATAAAAAGCACATTCTAATTGAAGGTACAGAAAAAAGACTGAATCAATTGAAGGTATACCTACAATTGTTGCCTTTGTTGGTAATGCGGTATTGATGCGCACCAACTGACTTTGGGACATCCTTTGGCGATTATCGTACATTGAAACGGCAAATGAGCAGAGAATAGTGTTAAATATTATATAGCAACATCGTGAATTAAAACACACAAGAATAGAAAAAGAACACCACACTGATATGTATTTCAAAGATAACAATTTTCTTAATGTTCCCAGTTGCCATTTTTCCATGTGTTTAAGAGTATTATTTTAAGAGTAAGAAGCATACATATATTTGAATATGATATTGCATGCAACTTTAAACAAAAACATTTGTATTATAAATTGACGAGTTAATAATTAGAACGGCACGCTGTGCAAAAGAAAAGCAGATAAAACAACTGAGTAGAAATATTCCTTCAGCAGAATAAACAATTATAACAGAGACAAATGGAAGAAAACGTGCAAGAACTTAGACACACAGTCAAACTAACCAAAAAAAAAACAAGTAAAAAACGGACAAAACAACCTACCTATACAGGTATGACAAATTATTCACACTGACATATCTGGTGGCACCGGATCCAAGTTCAGTTAGGTGCATGTAAGGTGCCACTGCCGGACAAGCAAAGGAGCGCTAGTGATGGAAAGGCATCGGGGTACCGGTGCCCCGGTGCCGGGCACCGAACGCACCAGCACCGGTATGGTGCGGTGCCGGTGGCATTTTTTGGCCGGTGTCAGGTGCCCTTTCTGAGGGCTGGCAGTGGCAGAGGTGCCGGTTCGGTGCAGTGCCATATGTCCCCGTGGCTTTTCCATCACTAGTGAGCGCTGAAATTCGGCACGTGCGCATGAATTCATGCGGTCAATCGCCTAGTGGGTGCCCTACGCTCGTATTGAATCTGGCCCCTGGAGCAGAGGGTAAATTGCGCGCGGCATGGGATTGTGTGACTGAAAATAATGACACGCGGGGTGTACTTGAGTGCGCTTATTGTCTGGCTAATATACCTACCTAGGCATGGAGGAAGTATGGAACAAAGCTTTCAAAAACCGAACTAGTTCATACTAGAGCATTCGGAAAGCACATTTGTTCACAAAGTTTTTGAACATGTGATATTTTTAATCATGGTTCGTTAGATTGAGAGCCAAATTTCGGAAGCAAAGGGAAACAAAATGCATTTTGTCTATAAGATCGACTCACAAGGGGAGCAAGTTACCCCGACCCAAATGCCTTCAGCTATTTATCTATTTGATCTATCACAGACTTTGCTGCTACCCCTGAACGACACCCAACCCCCAAGTTGCCCAGCTACTATTTATGTGGAGCGAAGTTTGTGGAGCTTTTGCCAATGTTTGTTTTCTCTTTCCTTTGTTTTCTGCGTGAACAAACCACCAAAAACAGTTTTGTAGTTATGTATCCCCACCCACAGGAGCGGTTTACTATATGGTGCCAATCACAGACCTTGTAAAGTGTAAAGTAAAGTGTCAAATGTCATGTAAAATGTCATGTAAAATGTCATGTAAAATGTCATGCAAAGTGTCAATTGTCATGACAAATGTAAAGTAAGGTGTCAATTATCAATTGTTCAGTAAAAAAATCTTTTCTTTCTTTGGTTTGATTGATATTTTACACGACATTTGACTACACTTAACACGGTCTGGTACTGCCCCCCTGCAAGGGTCACAATCATGGTGACATCTTGTCAGAAAAAAAGTAGATTTGGTGCCGCAACGTGTAGCTACAGCGACCCCACAGCCATATAGGGGTATCCACATTTTTACCTTCGCGGGGGCTAGAGGAATAGCAAATCATTCCTCCGGAGAGATAGATAGCGCGAATTTTTTTTGCGTACACAGGTGAGTGCATATAAGTGCTACGTTGGCGCATTGTTGCATAAGACACAAGTAAAAATATGTGCCCATGTAGACTGTGCTGTCCGCGGAGTATAGAAACTTTCCCTAACACGTCATGCTTATAAACAAATGCTACATACCTAGCTAACATAGAGAAACAAGGTTGTACCAAAAATTCATAATATCACAGAAGCTAATAACGTTTTTCAAAATGAGATCTTTTTGAAACCATGTTCTTGCAGACCTCTTGCAAAATGTCTTATGAATCTGACATTTTGAGTTTTTATAAATATGGTTTTAAATTAAAAGGTAATTGAAAAAATCGGCCAACGATATGAATCAACAGACGGATACATCGAGACCGAAAATATTGGTCCTCATAAAATCCATCCTACAAGGCTAGTTCTAAATGTGTTCAGGACTCAGGTCTGTTTTGGCGCTGAAAACTATCAGATCTAGTATGAATACCATATTTGCTTGAAAAATTGCCCCCTTGAAAATTTTTTCCGTGAAGGTATGTGAACAATTTGCTGTGCTCAATTTGAACAAAAGCGACATTTTGTTGTGTTAATCAAGCATGTTTTGTAGAATGAGTGGATAGACACATGACAAAATTGAAAATTTTGACAAAATAATAATTCATCCCCTTAAAAAATCCACCCCTCAGAAAAACTGACAAAAAATGATTCCCCAGAGGAATTATGCAAGCAAATACGGTAGTTGATCCCGGTGTTTTATGATATAGATGTTTCATGCACCCGTGCCAACGTAAATAAAGGTCCATTATGAATGAACTAACTGCCTATAACAACCATGATGAACGGTCGGCATAATCATAGGCGACTAGCTATGGAAGCAATTTGAACTTTATGTTTTCATAGACCTCGTGTTTTCTCCGTTACGCCCACCCACCCGGGTCTTGACTATTGTTATAAATATCTATACGTATTCGCTCCAGGCTTGATTTCAGTCCGTATTGAGTGTTCCACTTTTCATCCCTAACGGTTTACATGCTCACGGTTTTCATCTAAAATGCTCTATTTTACTAGCTGAAACGTACGGTTTTCAAGCCCCAGACAAATTTTTACATGCCAAATTGATGTGCCACTTTTAACGATGGCAAACCCTCCAAAAAAAAGTATTTAAATTTTTAAGTGTTTTTTCCAAAATGAATTTTCGAATTTTCGAATTTTTCCTGACATTAATTTTCGAATTTCGAATTTAATTTTCGAATTTTTGAATTTTCGAATCTTTTTTCGCAATTTTCGAATTTTTTGGCCTATTTTTCGAATTTTTTCAAATAATTTTTGAATTTTTTTGGGAAAATATTGAATCTGAAGCTTTAAACGCAGAATTGGGACTGTTTTGGAAGTGGGTGACACACTGAGTGTACTCAGTGCATACAGTGCTGACTTCACAAGATACGGGTACTTCTCAAACCAATACTCGAAACCACTCTTATACTCCAGCAACATTACACCTTACAATGAAATATACCATACCCCATCTGAACAAAAGGACAAACATTACATTTTTTAATTATATTTATCAAATTGCTTTGATAAATTTGATGAATTTTTTTAATTTTGGTTCTTTTATTCAGATGGGATATGGTAGATTTCAATGTAAGGTGTTATGTGGCTGGAGTATCTCTTTGATCACATCCCTTTTACTTATAAATATGTGCAGTTCCTTTGGGCAGTCCCAGACACCTGTAAAATGCTCTGTGAAATGTCAAGTGTTATGCACATTGTCTAAAGTCATGGAAATGCTGTGGAAAATTTCAAATATGTTAGCCATTTTCAAGGGCATTTTCATAACTTTTGACACTTGCAAGACATTTCACATTATACATTTCAACGTTTTTGGACGTTTTTTTGTTTTGTTTCGCTTTTTCATACGCACCGCGTATCATTTGTCGTTTTATTTTGCACGTTGAACCTATGAGTGCGTTTTTTTGCCTTGAATTCCCTAAAAAAATCGAAAAGTATTTTCGAATTTTCGAATTTTTTAATTTTCGAATTTTTTGAAAAATAAATCGATTTTTAAGTGTTTTTTCTGGGGGTGAAATAAAAATTCGAAAATTCCGAAAAAATTCGAAAATTCGAAAATGTTTTTGAATTTTCGAATCTTTTTTTGCCATCGTTAGCCACTTTTCATCCCAGAGTATAACAGTTTACGTGCCAAAGTATTACAGTTTACAAGCACAGACATGTCAAATAAATACCGTATTTCTCCTGATAGAAGCCCTTCTATTTTCCATCAACGTTTTTACCCACCCTTCTATTTCGAGTCCGCCTTTCTATTTTTTCACCCCTTTCTATTTTTTTCAGACATTTTTTTTCAAGTTCAGCTAACATTTTACAGGGTATACTCAACAGTCGTTTTTTAGCATCATTTGGAACAAATCATAGAATTCAATATATCTTAAATAACAACAATAACAACCATCTCAAAATTTTGACTACCTTATTTCCATCATGCCTGACATCAGTATTTCCAGCAGGTTTACGATGTACCTTCTATTGGAGGCACCCTTTTATTGGAGACCCGCCCCTCTATTAGAAGAAATATGGTATGCCACATTTTGTGTAAAAGAGTAAATTTGCACAAAACACACAACTTTGGCTTGAAAAGTGGCATACTTATAGGAAGTAAAGTGTCATACTTTGGATGAAAACTGACACAGTAGAGTAGCAAGTAACGTGTCACACTTAGCTAGTAAAGTGACACAGAATGGTATGTAAACCGTGAGTATGTAAACCGTACGGGATGAAAAGTGGAAATCGCTCGTCCGTATTTTACTGCATAGTTGTTAAAACGTATTTACTTTTACTCGATAATCACGAAAACAGAGTAAATACAATTACGTTTCCTCCGATAATTTTTCCTGTACTCGCTTTTACGTATACTTTTGGAAAGTGCTCGAGTACAGAGAACGTATTTTTATATAAGTTTTGTAAAGGCACAGAAGGGAAACAAGGGAAAAAGTATGCTAAAAATAGGGAAACTGGTTGAAAATCGGTATATGAGCAAACATATGGCCAAAAAACTGTTTAAAATACCCCAAAAAGTTATGAAAATTAGTGATTTTGAGCAAAAATTTTGGCGATATTTCTCGAAAGTACTCACGTTTACTCATGAGAAAAAGTAAAAAAAACAACTTTGTTCCTGTACTCAGGGAGTGAGTAAAATAAATACTTTACGTTTATGTATACTTTGAAAAAGGTTCGGTACTTTTAACAACTCTGCCGTACTACCACAGTAGGTAAGCTTCCATGAGTGACATTAACATTGTTAATATAAATATGGGCTGAAATTTTTCACTTTGAAAATCGGGTTAATAAATAATATTTACGTACATATATATTTCTACATATTTAAATATGGTGATACACTGAATACATCGGTCGGTAGCACGGTCGGTAGAATACTCTGTTGGTCAATTTCTACATAGCATGTGCTGATAATTGAGACAGCACAGATTTCAGTATCTATTTATACTGAACGTTTTATCAGTTGGGTGTGGGTGCAAACACTATCTGTGGTTCACGGGTATAAAAAGCGGATTAAAAACCATAAAATGGTCCCGCTAAAAGGTACACGAACGAAACATAAACATTAATAAATGCAGAGCACGATTGCAACCTGTAGCGTTGGAAAAAATTTTTTGTACATTCCAGGCATTTGACGGAAAAGTTTTATACACAGCAGATGCGTAAGATAATGTAAAAGCATCTTTTCTTCATAGAAGCAAAAAATTGTATATTTTTCCTGGCAAACAATGAGTGTGCAAGTATGTTTTCAGGTATTGGCGCTGCGCACAGTGGTACACCACCAAAATTTGGTTAAATGAAAGAACGTTGAGAAAAATCACTTATAAAGGGTTCTTTATGTACAGTTTTCCAAAATATGTATGAATTTTTATACAATTTTACAGAAAACATGTATTTTTTGTTACAATTTTACAAAAATATAAATTTTTATATAATTTTGAATTCACGTTTACCATTTCATTTTAATTGTACTTTATTCTATTCTTAAATCTCCCATTTTATTTAATTCTGAGATTTTTCCAACACTGGTAGCCGGTTTTGTACAGTAAAATACATTTCGTATAAGGGTTACTGACCACAGCAGAAGTTGCACTTGCTTAATTGCTGTAAAAAGCATCTAAGGTCACCATGACTTTTTTTCGATGTTTCCAGCCCTAGAGAAGTAGTAACGTGATATAAAAATATAGCAACAATTCGCTATGAAGTGAGTGTGTTTTTTTAATTCGCTTGATTGGCGAGCTCTTCTGGCGTGGGCGGCCTTGAATTAAAAACTGAAAATTACATTGCCCAATTGTTTGGCCGCTTCTCCGAATTTTTTTCGCACTGCCGCTAATATCATTACCTAATAGTTAGCACGCCCAGTATCTATACTAGCAAAACGGGGCCGAAAATTAGCATTCGATTTTGCAACTTTTCGCGATTGTTGACTCTCGCGTTAACAGAAGTCAACAGATTTAAATGATGGCGGCCCGCACACCAGTTGGTACACGTGTGGTGTGTCAACTGGTATGTGTTAACTCAGATTTCGGCTTCACGTGTCGCAAAGCGATCTCTAAATGCACATGCGGCAATTTAAAAAAATAAATATTACAAAAAGTGACTCAGAAGATGCTCTGTGACACGTGAAGCCGAAATCTGAGTTGACACAAACCAGTTGACACACACGTGTCAACTAGTGTGTGGGCCGCCAATAGGTAGGTTTCAAACGATACACAACAGGCGATAACCAGAAGAGGCACAAAACACAAGCATGCATCGCCTCACGGCCGCCATATTGGTGGCAACCATAATTTTACTAGCTCAGCCACACTCGACTGCTAACGCGCTGCTCTATGTGAACGAGCCAAATGAAGTGCGCCAGGTGCAAACTTTGGATGGCATGTGGAATTTCGTCGCGGAAACCAGTAATTCCCTAGGCTACGGCTTCGCTAATGACTGGCCTAATGAGGACTTTGGTGTCCGCTTCACGGTTGGTTAGAAAAGGGATTTGTGGTTTGTGTTGCGGGTGACTGTGGCTCGACGCTCGACAGCTTCCACTCATGCGTCGGCTGCAAATGGTGCTGTTTTTGCAGTTCAATCCGTATTAAATTTGTTACCGTATTTGCTCGAAATACGCCCCGGGTGATTGATTCAGAGTGAGAATTTTGAGCGGGTTAAATGAGGGGGGTATTTCGAGGGGGGGCTTACTATTTCACCTGAAATTTTTTGAACTCCCATCAATAATTTGATGTTTGTAACGCACTTAGATGTAGAAAAATGAAACAATAATCACTATGTATAAGAGTCAATAGACTCGTAGTAAGAGTCAATAGACTCGTAGTAAGAGTTAATAGACTCGTAGTAAGAGTCAATAGACTCGTAGTAAGAGTCAATAGAATAAGTACGTATATGGTATAAAACAGGTTCTAACGTAACACGTAAGTCATTGTTTAAACGTGTGTTCTGTATTGCCCGGATCACAAAGCGCAGCTTTTATCATTAACGTTCTCTTTACACTCGATTGGGGGGCGGGGTATTTCGACGGGTGGTTCTAAATTCATAGTGCCCATTTTTAGGGGGGGGGGATTTCGAGGAAATACGCTAATTAAAAATAAGTAAATCTAGGGATATGTGGATGGAGTACAATTTATACATGACAATGAATATGTACATCGGATCACAAGATTTTTACCGATCACATAATCTTAAGAAACATCGCAGAATGCAACGACAATGCCAGTGCCGACTGCTTTCAATGATGTGACCCAGGTTTGCATGAGAAATGAGTGCATGTTAATGCTATTGGATTAGAAGGCATTGCGCGCCTTTTCAAGTGGTGTATCACATACCATCTACATAAACAACACTTTGAAGAATCTTTTTGCAATCTAACACAGCAGCATTTTCACCCTTTTATGCCCCAGGACAAGAGTTGCAACAAAATTGACATCGTTGCATCATCCAATCATCACCGCAAAATGTTGTGCACATTGCACGCATCCATAATCAATTTGTTCTCAATCTAGAAGAGAAGCACATTTAATACCAGTGGCTCTTAAATGAGATGTGGAACGTGTACAGCTCATCACAAGTAATCATAGCAAATATTGGTTGGTATGTAAATTAGGGATGGCCGGTGTTTTTTTAACCGTTGTTTTAAAAAAAACAACGTTTTTTAAATTTAAAAAAAACAGAGGCATTGCAACCGTTTTTTTTTAATGGCAGCCAAAATTTTTAGTACTATGCACTAGGTATTTTGCAATTTTTTTGCGCGCAAGCGCGCAATTTCACATGCCCATTACCATTGGTGGTGGTTATTTTCATTGGTTTTGAGGCATTTTTAGTGTGAAACCTTCCATTTGTTCATGCTATTGTGTCATAATAAGCCGTGATATGTTAGTGTAGTATATAATATCCAGCCAATGTGCCCCCATATAGCTGTACAGTGTGATACATCACTGCCAATGTAAATATCTGCCTGCTCTTATAACATTATTTAAGCACTTTTCCATGCACAACTTCACTTGAAGTCACAAACATTCGACAAAAGGCGATATACGTAAGAAGTTGACATAAAACAGATATTTTTGACATAAATCACCACTTATAATGCTATCCCATGGCTCCACAGCCAATCTGTGGCTATCAGGGTTGGCAAAATCTCAGAAAAAAATAAAAATAAAATAAAAATAAAATGGAATATTGAAGAATAAAATAAAATAAAATAAAATGGAATTTTTAAGAATAAAAATAAAAATTGTATAAAAATTTGAATTTTTGTAAAATTTTTGTAAAATTGTATAAAAATTCGTATTTTTGTAAAATTGTATAAAAATTCATATTTTTTGTAAAATTTTGTCTCATTGCTCGAGTCTCTACCTGTTTATTCATGGATCTGGGGGCAGTCCCAAGCATTGTAAAGTGTCAAATGTCATGTCAAATGTCATGCAAAGTGTCAATTGTTGTGACATGTAAAATGTAAAGTATCAATTGTCAAGCAAATTGTGTTCAAATCTCATGTTTTATTTTGAAATCTTTTGTTTTGTATCCAAATTTTGTTGTTGTTGACTCCAAAATATTATGTGAACATTTGGATACAAAAACATAAGATTTGGATATAAAACATACTATGGATACAAAAACACAAGATTTGGATACACAATTTACACTTTGCATGACATTTGTCATGACAATTGCCACTTTGCTTGAAATTTTACATGACACTTGACATTTTGCACAACAATTGATACTTTACTTGCCATTTGTCATGACAATTGACACTTTGCATGACATTTTACAAATGTGCCCAGCACACTCCAGTAGTCCTTCTACTGAAAATGCAAACCATTCTTATCAATAATTGTAACTTTACACTTGCAGCTAGCTAACAATACATACCTATTGCATGCAACTTTTGAAAAGTAAGGGAAAAATTTGTCACAGGTTTTTCATGTAAGGTCTAATTATAACATTTTTCTGGCCTTGCATGCATGTTTCTGATTTTTTGTAAAATTTTTGTACAATTTTTGTAAAATTTTTGTAAAATGAGTCATTTTATTTTATTAATGACTTTTGGGAATAAAATAAAATAAAATAAAATGAAACAAGAATAAAATAAAAATAAAATAAAATTTTTATACAATTTTTATACAATTTTACTAAAATGAATTTTTATAAAACCAACCCTGGTGGCTATATATAACATCACAAAGTACTGCCAGTTGTCTAATGTACCTGTATATGTTGACCCATAACCATATCTGGGAGCTTTTGGAAAAAACCCTTAAAAAACAACGTTTTTTATTTAAGAAACGTTGTTTAAAAAACAAACAAACAAGGTCATTGAAAAAAACAAGGTTTTTTTCCATCCCTAATGTAAATATGCATTTACATCAACCATTTCAAAGGACACGTGCCTATATATGATCACCGTGACAACGATGTCCATCAAGTTTAATTGCCGTAGTTGGTTTGCGTTTTTATGCTTCAGTTTTGTTGCAATAGCATGGCCATTCATTGGTTGTCTGTTAGAACAATTGAAAAGCCATATTTAGAAAAACGACCAATTTGTGTAGCGGACTTCCTGGTTTGTTCTGGTCTATACACAGGTCCAGGGATGAACATAGGATTTTCACGAGCTGGACTGTTTGTATACAGAGAGCCAGGCGAGCGGCTCAACCCCCTTAAAATTGTACCTGAATAACGGCATAATGGAGCCATGGCGCTGAAGCCATTCATAGGCGTGACGCCATGGTAGGCGATAAGCAATGCCGCGAAAACATACATATATATAATTATATAGGTATACACACATCAATATATCGCACCGGGCACCCCATTGAGTACATTTTCAGTTGCACAAACACATAAGAATCCCCCCCCCCCGCCCCCCACCCCTAGATACGTCCGTGCATTGCAACTATCCACCGTAAAATTTCCCACGGGCACTTCAGCAACTATTATATTTTATTAAAAATCGTCAGATACATACGTGTTCCCTTCCCTTCCACTGAAGTGTTACCGCCATGGCGCTTTTAGGTTTGGCGCTAGCGTCAGGCACCAGCGCCATGGCGCTTTTACATCACTAGAACAGGGGCTAAAAATTTGACACTTAATTGCCAACATATGGAACTTAATGTTAGGCATGAGAGAGAGAAATTGGATCCGCACCAGGCATCGTAAATTGGAACTGAAACTTAAAATGCGATTTACTCAAAATCCAAATATTTTGAACGACTTTGTTCATCTGCGTACAGTTCAGCAACAGGCCACGCCACTGTCACTGTTGTATCGCTGTATTGATATCTTATTGAAGCAACAGTTCCAGAGTGATAGTTTATGAAATTTATGAAACAAAATGCCATTCGCCATTGCTCCAGGAATGTAGTTTAAAAAAACGCGTAAATTATAGATATTTACATACATCCATCACAGCGGCAAATATCTGAAACCCAAATTTCAATTTTCAGAACGCCGCTGTACGAAGCCACGTGGGCTGGGTGTGGTATCAGCGCTACGTGCGCCTGCCCAAACAGTTGGTCAGCGACTCGTCCACAAACTTAGTGCTCAGATTTGGATCAGTCAACTACTATTGCGCAGTCGTAAGTGATCAATTTAATTTGTTCTTTCCATACAGATAGCACTCAAACAGTATTGGCGGCCCACACACTAGTTGACACATGTGTGTCAACAGGTCTGTGTCAACTCAGATTTATTATTAAACATTCGAAGATCGCTCTGCTACACGCGAAGCCGAAATCTGAGTTGACACAGACCAGTCGACACACATGTGTCAACTAGTTTCCGGGCCGCCATTGGGTTTTTGGAGTCGAGATGCGACTGGGTTACAGTGCGAGACTAGGTTGGGGTCGCTGGATCCTGGCCCAGCTGGGAAGTAGCCGTCAGCGTAGTTTTCAAATCCAGTTGACATAAATAGATCTCATAGAAATTCTCTACGATATTAAATACAAATGTAAATAATTACCTAGGTTAATATGTATTAGTTTAAAACGTGCGTAAAAAATGTGAATGCCAGGACTGCAAAGATAAGATGAAACCATGCCCGTAGAACGGAAGATTTAAAGGCCAAAAAGTTCAACAAGAAAATATCAACACCAAGAAATATCAAGATGTGACCAAAACATAAATATGAAACGCCTGAATGCCACCACGCGCAGTACTGGAACGGTCACTTGGTTGGCAACCACACGGGCGGCCACCTGCCATTCGAATTCGAATTGAGCAAATCGATACTCGAATCACCGGGCATCAATTTTCTCACTGTGGCTGTCAACAACACACTCAGTGCGCACACCATTCCGCACGGCGAGTTCGTGTACAAGACAGACACTAGAGTGTGGGTGATGTTGGAGATTTGGCATAGTTACCGTATTTGCTTGAATAATAACCCTTAAATAATTTCACCTTTTGAAAAATTCCCTAAAACGATACTTGAAAATTTTGACGAAATAATAATTCCTTCCCTTGAATAGTTGCTCCCTAAAAAAAAGTGTGACGAAAAAATCCCCCAGGTGGAATTATTCAAGCAAACACGGTATTTCTGTTTAACCTGTTGTTCAGATCAAAATTGGTCTCTGTCCGCAGGTACCCAGAGGGTTTCTTTGAACATACCCCTGATTTTGACTTTTTCAACTATGCTGGCATCCTGAGATCGGTGGTGCTTTACACCAGATATGCGGACTATCACGTATCGAATGTGAAGCTGAAGCCACAGATCAATGGAGTCGATGGTGTGTACCGTATATTTTTGAATGTAGATACTTAATAACTACGCAGTGTAAGCGACTCGGGGGAAATTGGGTAACTATACATGAGAGTACCACCGTTTTTCCACTCGCAGTGTTTCCCGGCTTTTGCAACCACTCTGGGTAAATATTTCCCCAATCCGGATGATAAGATCGAATGACTCACTCGTCAAATTTATGAGAAAAAGATTTAAAAAACTTTTGAGGCAGTTATTCGAGGATAAATATATGTTTCGCAACGTTGATTTGCCACACTATAAAATACTGATAGCGACAACGAATTCTCGCAGGTCGCCTGGAATATGAAATAACAACGAGCGGTCCAAAAAGACCTAAAATGGGCTACGTAGCTATTTACGATCCGAAAACGATCCATCTGCAAACTGAAATGTTCAAAATGCCACTGAAAAAACTGGGGCAGAGGCCAAATTTGTCTACAAATCAGAACGAACCATACTACAGTGGATTTCTTGATCAGCCCAGCGCAATAAAATGGGAGCCGAGGAGTTATGACAAAAACGAGTTTCAAAATAAATATGGATATCTCTACATGTTCGAGGTAAAAATTGTAGAATAATCCCTACAATTAATTTTCATAAATATCAACATAAATAATTTGCACAGGTCGCTCTTTTCGACGAAACCGGCCACCATATGGTCGACCTGCACAGAATTCCGTTCGGTTTCAGAACTGTGAAATGGGACAACAACACACTGTACATCAATGACAAGCCGTTCTACTGCAAAGGTTTTGGCATGCACGAAGACACAGACGTAAGTATCGTTTGACAGTGTTTAACCAAATACTGAGACATGTTCTTCATAGACGCCATTGCAAATATTTATCTTTTATTCTAACCTCAGAGGATTGGTCTTTTTTACAATACTGCGTCAGATCATTAAGCCATGAAAAGTAATGTTCCCAGTGTAATAGTCACTCAAAACACTAGTTTACGGCCGAAACTTTGGAAACTGGTTTATAATCTGTTTATCACACATTTGAGTTTACCAAAATGAACCACTTCCAATCTCCACCAACTGCTGTTATTTCACATCCCATAAAAAATGGCTAAAGCCAACAAAAAGTGGACGCTGCACCTAAACATGTGTATGCTTTTGAATGCACAAAAGTAATATATCATATACCATGCCATTTTCTTATCGAGCTATCAAAAGATGTATATCAAGGGAAATGTATACAAATGCTAATAATATAGGCTATCAACACAGCAAACTGCATCACAAGAAACAATTTCACCAAACTTTTGCATGGCAGTGTGAGCTGTGTCAAAGTGCTGCAATCATTAAAGATACAAAAAGCTCATGCTGCCATGCAAAAGTTTGGTGAAATTGTTTCTTGTGATGCAGTTTGCTGTGTTGATAGCCTATATTATTAGCATTTGTATACATTTACCTTGATATACATCTTTTGATAGCTCGATAAGAAAATGGCATGGTATATGATATATTACTTTTGTGCATTCAAAAGCATACACATGTTTAGGTGCAGCGTCCACTTTTTGTTGGCTTTAGCCATTTTTTATGGGATATACTTCTTTTTGAGGGCCACAGGCCCAAATTTTATAAGTTATTGCAAATCAAGCAAATGTCAAATGTGGCACTGAGCAATACAATCTATAGTCGAGAAGAAGCCAAATATTAAGATTCAAAAGATTTTCAACATGACATTTAGAACCTGAAAGTTATCACTTGACATTTATGACTTGAAATTACCCACTTGACAATAACTTGACATAAACCACTTGACATTTATGACTGAATGGCATCACTTGATATTTATGACTTGACATGAATTGCTTGCCATTTTTTCACCTGATAGTTTTCACTTGACATAAACAACTTGACAGGTATCACCTGAAAATTGTTACATGACATATTACTTGACATTTGACATGACATTTATCACTTGACATTAAACTTGACATTTCACTTGAAATTTATCACTTGACATTAAACTTGACATTTGACATGACATTTATCACTTGACATTAAGCTTGACATTTAACTTGACATTTGACTTGACATTTCACTTCAAATTTATTACTTGACATTTCACTTGAAATTTATCACTTGGCATTTGACTTGACATTTCAATTGAAAGTTATCACTGTATATTCACCTTGACATTTATCACTTGACATTTGACTTGACTTTAGACTTGACATTTATAACTTGACATTTGACTTGATATTTGATCACTTGACATTAAATTTTACATTTGACTTGACATTTCTCACTTGAGATTTGACTTGACATTTATCACTTGAAATTTGATTGACTTGACATTTATCACTATAAATTTGACTTGACATATGACTTGATATTTGACTTGACATTTATGAGTTGACATTAAACTTGACATTTCACTTGAAATTTGTCACTTGACATTTGACTTGAAATGTGTCACTTGACATTTGACTTGACATTTGACATTTCATTTCACTTGAAATTTATCACTTTACATTTGACTTGACATTTGACATGACATTTATCACTTGACATTAAACTTGACATTTCAATTGAAATTTATCAGTTGACATTTGACTTGAAAGTTATCACTTGAAATTTGACTTGATACTTTATCACTTGATATTTTATAACTATCTATCACTTGACATTTATCAATTGACATTTCACTTGAAATTTATCACTTGACAATTATCACTTGACATTTCACTTGAAATCTACCACTTGACATTTATCACTTGATATTTGACTTGATATTTTATCACTTAATATTTTATCACTAGACATCTATCACTTGACATTTATCACTTGACATTTGACTTGACATTTATAACTTGACATTTGACTTGACATCAACCACTAGACATTTATGACCTGATAGTAATCAGCATGCAAGGTCACATGCTCAGTATCACATGAAGCAGTAGTTCAGGCATGTTTGCGCATTTTACCCAAAATAAGCAAACTTGAATAACTTTTGTAAATCTGTACCAAAATTGCCAAAAATTGGCTCATTTGAAAGCTCTAGTCATGGCACACATCAACAAATTTTTTTTATTGCCCCATTTGTATTCAAATTTTAAATTTATTGAGGTTTGAAAATTTCAAACAGATACCGTACCAAAGTGGGCGGAGCCTGTGAAAAAAAATCCCGAAAATAGGAAATGGCATCATATTCTCTTTCAAATGAGCCATCAACCATGAAAATCGGTCGTGTTTCAAGGAAGTTATTGCAGTTTGAAGATTTTCGGGAGAACAAGAACAACAACAACAAGAACACTACTTGAAAAAGAAAATGCGTAATAACTTCCTCCGAACTCCACCGTTGGATCTGAAAATTTGCATGGTGGTACTTTTCGACACGGGCTTTTTAATGGTGCAGTCGGTTCTGAACTAGCGCATTGCGTTCCGAAGTTATTGCGATTTTAAATTTGCGATTTCCGCATTTTGGTGTGTCTGACCATATTATGGGTGGGTCGCTTGCGCCCTCCCTCGGCAGCGAGGGAGGGCGCTGGCGCGCCCACCCGATCCAAGTAAACCAATCCCCATTCTACCTATCTAACCCCTCGGAGGGTCAAACTCTAGGTTACCCCTGATGGGGTCATTCCGGTAAACTCAAAAGCGTCTAAAACTGATTTATCAGTTTCCAAAATTTATCCATAAACTAGTCTGCCCTGGCCAATACGCAGGTGCGCGGCCGGGGCCACGACCCAGTGATGACGGTCAAAGATTTCAACATGTTGGAGTGGCTCGGCGCCAACTGTTTCCGCACCTCGCACTATCCCTATGCGGAAGAGCGCTATCAGGAAGCAGATAAACGGGGCATTGTGATTGTGTCGGAGACTCCGGGAGTGGGACTCAGGTTCATATTTATACTGAAATTGAGGCACCCAATTTAAAATACCTTAGACTCGATTCAAAATCAAAATCGGTAGAATATCGTTAGGCCCAGAAACCTCACGCTTCCACACAATTTTGCCGTTTTTCCACAATTTGTTCTAGCCGTATTTGCCCCGTTTTTGAAGTGTAGCACATTGACAACAAATCACACAAAAATGGAACGAGAAGTTGACAAGTCCACACAGACTCGGGTTAAAAGTCGACAAGTCCAGTCTTGCATGATTTTTTTTGGTGGGGGAAAATATTAAGAAATGCGATAAGTTCATGTTAGACACTGACTTTTGAAAGTTGAGAAGTCCAAATAAGTGTCCATAAAGAAATTTTATTCAACCCCCCCTCCCTTTCCTACCCGTGGTGTGCCAATGAGTTTCTTAAGCAAGGTGCAAAATCGTTTTGCGGCCTCGCTTACAGCAATACATTGACATGATAAAAATTCAAAATAAATAAGTTTTTAAAAATCACCCACTTTCCTTACACCACAGGCACTTCACACCAGAAAATCTAGCTACCCACAAAGAGATGCTGACGGACATGATCAACAGGGACTTCAACCACCCCAGCGTGATCGCTTGGAGTCTTGCCAACGAACCGCAGACTTACCAGACCAGCTCAAGGCAATACTTCAGGTGCGCTTGAATGAATGGTTGAAGATTGAAAGATTTTGAGTGTATCGGGTGTAAAAGTGCTTATTCAATGACATATTTACAGCGAACTGATCAAATTAGCACACTCGATGGATGATACGCGACCAGTGACCATTGTGTACGGACCGACGGGGCCATCTAATGACAAGACGGTGCTTTCGAAACTTCGCTTTCAAGATTGTCTTCTTAACCTCAAAATCACAATTTCAGGCCGACATGATCGATATAATTTGTGTCAATCGTTACTACGGCTGGTACATAGACATGGGATACCAACAAACCATAGCAAAACACTTGGCCTGGGATTTGACGCAATGGCACGATAAGTTCAATAAGCCAATAATTATGACAGAATATGGAGCCGGATCAATGAATGGAGTGAATGCTGTATGTTGAAAACATTGTAATGACAATTAAACGCAAAAATGCAATCATCGCTAAAACAGGACCCCCCAACGATGGATTTCACTGAATCCTATCAAGTGAACGTGTTGCAGCAAACGTGGAAAGCTTTTGATCAGCTCAAAGCACTCAATGCATCATTTCTTGCGGGTGAAATGTGCTGGAACTTTCACGATTTTATGACCCATGACGGTTGGTGGCTATTTTTATTGAGCGGTTTAACTTGGGGCCAATCCCGCAGACTTTCAAGTGATGGAAAAGTGACAACTTGCATGTGAAAGTTGTAGTTTGCCAAAAACTGCGAGCTTAAATAGTTCGTTGACTGTCACATTTACTTGATTACGATTCGTAATTTTTTTCGCAAATATTTATAAAAAATCTATTTTGTCACTTGCTGAGGTGCGAAAATAGATTGAGATAGGGACATGCAATTATTTAGAAGCATGAATGAACTAATAGCATTTTTTGTAGACATGTAACCATCTAAATTTTATGCACATTCATGCAAGCCAGACCATAAATAGATATATAATTAAAATAAAATATTTTCAAAACGTTCATTTCAGTTAGTATTTCGCTTTCGCAGGGGTGAAACGTGTTGCTGGAAACAGGAAGGGTATTTTGACAAGAAATCGTCAACCAAAAATGGCTGCTTATGCAATAAGGGGCAGATACCACAGTTTAGATGGGTGCCACAATGCTATGCCATTCGCAGAGTCTAACGAAGATCAATGTTTTTTGCATTGAATATCTGATACAGTGAAAAAATGTTGACATTGTCGGTTCCAATGATTTCGTTCCACATTATTCAGTATTCTTATTCATTGTAAAATGGTTGAAGCATATACAGACGTTACCGTATTACCTCGAAATACCCCCATGGGGGTTTATTATTTCGCCAGCAAAATTTGAGGGGGGGTTAATTCGAGGGGGGGTTTATTCGAGGGGGGGTTTTATTATTTCGCCAGAAATTTTCGTGAAATTCATAGTAAAGAGTACGGTTTTTCTTACACAAAAACGGTAATAAATGTGAGAAAGTGGGTTATATTTGGGCTATAGATGTACATCTGTACACAAATAAGCGTATAAGTGTAGCTGCGATGCAAATAAGTAGTAAAAAATACATCATGTACATTGCATCCATGATGTACATCATTCCGGAGGGGGGGTATTTCGAGGGGGGGGTTTATTATTTCCCCAGCCCATTTTGAGGGGGGGTTAATTCGAGGGGGGGGTTAATTCAAGGGGGGGATAATTCGAGGTAATACAGTATATTAAGAAGATACGTAAACTACACCATTAGGGTTCAAATGGGATCCAAACCATGGATCCACAGCGAAGTTTGCAATGTGTGAGGATTTTCCAGTTTGAATCCAAATCATGACACCACAATCCCAATCCGCACCACGACAGATAAAAAAACCCACCCCTGAATGTCAAATGCATGATAATGGAAATTGAGAAGTCCTGATTCTGATCTTGCACCCGGTCCTGATACGAAAAGTCCCATATGAGCCCTATAGACAATGGACATTCAAGAAATACTCTGGTGACTGTAATTTAATCTCAGGAATGCATATAAATAGAATGCAAAAAAACTTCTTATTATTTTAGGATTTAGATGGACATTTTCCATCCTTGTCTTTATCTTTGATGCCACTGTAATCACAACACTGTGTCTTTGAGTTATAAGGTTCCATATCCCATTTCCCTGTTTTGTCATTGAAAATGTAACAGCAGAGATCAAATTTTTCTTTAGAGTTGAATTTCTGAACACCATTGCAGCAGAATGCATCAGCAGATTTAAAACCTGAAAACACAAATGGGCTCTGAACAGTTCAAATATTGCAGTGTGAATCAGCACAGAAAAATATAGTTAGCATGCCTTCCCCAGAAACAATGGTTATCCCAGTTTTTATATCCACTGTCTCCTTCAAGCAGCATGAATCAAAAAGGTTTCTCTGATAAACCTTGTCTCCACAGCAAAATTCCTTTACACCACCATCATATTGCTCCTCACCGCAACATGCAGCATTGTCACCTGCATTGACAAATTTAGCATTCTCCAAATTTGTGTACCCTCCACCTCCATCTTACTTACCAGGCCTCAGTCTGTGAAGTTTGTCATTGCAGCACAATTGACCTTCATCATACATATTGTATGGCTGGGGGCCACAGCACATCTGACCAGCTACATCAAAAACTCTGCCTTGACAACAGCTCTGATCATATGCCAAGGGCTCATTTCCACAGCATTCCTCATAATAATAGTTGGCTCTTTGCCTTGAGTGCACACTGCCATTACAACAAATTTCATTGAATAAGTTGAATGGATGCTGGCCACAGCATTTTAGCCCAAACAATTCAAGTGGACTGGTGTAATTTGTACAGTGTTTGTCACAGCATGCTTGCAGCACTGAAAAATTTTACTTTGTATTTTTTTGTACTGAGATGTCACTTGAAGATTTCATTACAAAACTATAATTGTCCAAGGAATATTCTAAATAAAAAGAGGAATTTCAGTGCCAGGGAATGCTAAAAAGCCAGCCATGTAGAGTGCAGTTTGACACACTAGCCTCCCCAATTATGCCCTACTTCAGAATTTGTACCAAGATCAAATAAATATTGATCAAGGCTACACAATTTTCTACTGTAAACCACCACAGTAACTGACCAACTTCCTCCGGCAAAATCACCAGTGGGCCTTCACTTGTAGTAGGAACATTCGTGGTGGCACTCGTTCCCGCACTAGTCTCATTTGTTGCTTGAGTGGTATTGGTCACTGTGTCAGTGCCACCAGACTCTGTTGTTACGCCAGCTGTGTCAGTGGCAGTGGTGTCACCATCACCAGGTTCCTCAGTTGTGACATCTGTACCAGCTGCCTCGGTAGTAATTGGCTCACCTGTACTACCGGCGCTTGTCCCCGCGTCAGTTTTGCCTAGATTTAGTACATTGTACACGCTCATACTTATCAAAAAATTGACAATGCAATTTAGGTCCAGATACCAGTTCCCTTGGAAGTTTTTTCAGTTGTACCCCCAGTTGCCGTTTCAGTGATGGATTCCTCAGTGGTTTCACGAGTTGACGAAGCAGGTTGACTCAATACAAAGTGTGACTGCAAGAGTACCTGAAGTGAGGTGATTCACAAACAGTGTCACATAAAGTTATTTGTGCTCTTGGGGGGGGGGTTTAAATAAAGCTATTAAACAGGCGAGACAAATAAAAATGAGTCACGTACCAAAACAAATGCGGTAGTGCCGCAAATTTTGGTCATCATTTTCAAGGCATGAGATCAAATGATAAAAACGATTGAGTCACAGTGCATTTGTTGAAATGATGCGCTGATTCACCTAAAATGCACATATAGAGCCATGCAGAGAAAGATATTATATTTACCAATCTGGCTTTACATAAATGCCCGAAGTGGATGACTTTGGATGGTATTTATAATTGTGCAGGTGTGCAAACAGAATGAAATAAACAGAAGCTTGATGTGGTAATGTTATATTGAAGCAACAGTAGTAGACGATATGCACAGAGAAGGGAATAAATATTGTAAATCGAACGTGATTGTAATGATATGGTATGGATTAGTTTAGTTGACTCCATATTTGTTTTATAACAACCGAATTGTTTTTTTTTACTGTTTTATTAAAAAACGTTGGTTTTAATCCCAAATGAATGATAATGATAACGAAAGTAGGTATGTATATTTCAATAATTCAGTATGTACATTCCCACCTACTTCAAATCAAAAAAGTCATGATCACCCTATCTCGGCATCATGACACCTTGAAGCCCGACGGCCAGACGTATCACATTTTCACACCACAAAACTGTAACCTTGGCATCATTGTGTCAATGTTGGCGCAAGGGAAAAACTTGTGCAAACACAAAAGTGGAAAATAAAGGTGTGAAAAAGCACAGCATGAAGCACCGAGATTCCTGGACTGAGTACATAAAATGTGGGTACACCGCAAGCCCCACCTCCGCACAAACACCTCGCATCATACCTCCAGCCATAGTTGTTAAAACTTATGTACGTTTACTCGAGAAATACGTATACTGCGTACTGCGTTTCCTCTGATGAACTCGCGTACCCGAAAAATACGTTTACGTTTCCTCGGATGAAAATTACTAGTACTCACCATTAGGCATACTTTATAAAGTACGCATATACAGAAAACCTACTTTATTGGGCATATAACAACTAACGAAAAATCAATGAGCACGTAGAAATTCACTGACATTTCCTCCCAAAAAACATATCAGGTGAAGGAAACGCATCTTTGATGTATTCCAGAGAAAAAATATATTTTTTTAAACACTCACTTACCTTTTCTGTGAGCAGAAAAATCACGTTTACATTTTACAGAGTGAAAATTAGAAAAATTACTCACTTTAACGGTTCTGTGTGAAAAATACTCACTTTTACGTGTTCGCCTGAAACAAGTTCTTTACTCACCTTTTAATCTGTGTATAACTAAAAAAATTTGCTTTACGTTTTCTGTACTCAACGGGGAGTAAAATAAAAGTACTTTACGTTTGCTTTGAAAAAGTTCAGCACTTTTAACATCTCAGCCTCCAGCATCCGCAGAATGGAAAGTTGACAGCGATGATAAATACAAAGCCGCACATGACATGAGTAAGGCTCCGCATCTATTTGCTTAGTAACTCAACTGGTGCGATTACAGTGACACCTCATGTCAAAAAGAGCGGCGCGCCGAATTGTCGGAAATCACTTGACTATTTTGACACCAAACTTCTAGTTCTAGTATTGTCCACTTCCACTTTTGACGACGTGATCTGCATTGTGATCAATTTTTTGTTGAGTTTTATGAGATCAATCCTTGTAATCTTCAATATTTTCCACACTCTACAATCATGTTCACCGCCCAAATGCATCGTTGACTTCACAAAAAGCTTGAATTGCGATCATTTTCAGACACCAAGATAACCGCTAGCATCGAAATATACTCCAAACAAACCAAAATGTCCGCAATCATCAAAATAATCGCGATCAGCTCAGCCATTTTCATCGGGAAGACAAGCGCAGCACAAGGAAACTTCCAGTGCGTCTCGTGCTACACCCCCCAACTGCAGTACGAGTGGCAGATCACCGGCTTCCCAAAAAAGGTAGATTTAACTCGCTTTTTACTCGCCAAAGATAACCCCCACCTTTTATTATGTGCCCCTTTCAGCCGGACCAAGGGACGGGGGTCACTTGCAACACGCCTGGCACGGTGCCAGAATCGGCGCTGGTCACCTGCTCAAGCTTGTGCGTCACGTTCGTCACAGAGGATCCAGATTCCCGTGAGTCAAAACTAGATACTTGGATGCCAACAATAGAGAATCAATGTCTTTGAATGCATCTCGGCGCCATTAGTGATGTAAAGGCGCGCCATGGCGTTGGGCCACGGCGCCAACGGCAAAGCGAAAAGCACCATAGTACCTTTGGCGCTTGTAATTATGAAAATTACTCAGGCGCCACCGAGCGCCCCTGCAACTGATTGACAACCGGAACTTCCAAAACTGATAAATATGCTTGTATTCAATTCAGTTTACCATAATGAGTCCATACACACCAGTTTACCGCGGAAATATCGCAAACTGATGAATTAAGTTAGGGGACACTTGAGTTTACCGGAATAGGGGGAGGGGTCTCCAATAGGGGGCTGAGGGAAACAAATTCAGTTATCCGGAGGCAAATTTTTTGGCTACTATACCCTGAGGGGAATTATTCGAGGGGGACTTATTCGAGGATTTACGGTAAGTAAATGTAGGGGCACTGCTTTCTGGCGCTAGCATTTTAAGTGGCACCAAAAATGCCTCGATAATAACTCCGAAAAATATGTTAAGTTCAGAAAATTTACAACTCATATCGACTATATAAAATTGAGTTTACCGGAATGCGTCATTTTTTTATATCCGCAGGGGTACCTTGAATTTCGACCCTCTGGGTGGTTGGATAGATAGCAAATCGCTCCTCCGGGGGGATAGATAGCTGAAAAATTTACTGGGGGGTTGAGGGGGGGTTTGGGGGGGGGGGTCCGCGGGGGTTCAATATATAGGCTTTTTCGGACCCCTCATTCGAGACCCCTGTATCTCCGCCAGCTGTAGTGACGATCACTCCAATTCCGGTTAACCTCAAAGCTGATGTACAAGTATTCGATTTTTTTTTGAAATTTCGGCAGCCAACTATTGGGTAGTCTTTATGTGTAGGGCTCTTGTAGGAACAAGCGGCCTTCGGTGTTAAAAGACCAAATAAAAATTAATTCGGTGCTTAAAGACCAAAGACACGAGACTCGCGAGATTTACAACAAAAAAATGAAAAATATACCTCTACCAAATTACATTCTATGTATACATTTATCCAAAGCAGTCCTTTTTCATTTTTTCAACCCTCAGTCTAGAATAAAACTTGAAAAAAATTGAAATTTCCACGCAGCGAGCACATACTACTCGGTGCGCGGCTGTTGGGACCAGCTGACACAATCTGACCCAAACTGGAAGTCCATCATACAAAAAATGAGCGGCAAATGTCAGAAAAGCACGCAGAAAATGTACAACAAAGACAACAAGGCGGTCAATGTCAAGCAGTATTACAAGACCTGTGAAACTGACAAGTGTAACCTTGTGGATGTAAATAACATCGTATCCGGGTGCACAGATGTTACAGAGACCACCCGTTAGTGAGGGGTTATTCAAAACATGCTACAGACCCAGACAATCAAAGGGGCGTCGATCAAACTTGGAATGTCAGAGAGATTTTGCATGAATGACAATAATGGCGGCACACACACTAGTTGGCACACGTGTGTGAGCTGGTCTGTGCCAACTGTGATTTCGGCTTCACGGCTCCAAATGCACATGAGGCAGTGTTGAAAAATAAAAAATGTCACGGCAAGTGCCTTCGAAGATCGCTCTGCGGTACGTGAAGCAGAAACCTTGGTTGACATAGTCTTAGTATATACACATGTGTCAACTAGTGCGCGGGCCACCAATAATGATGCACTGAGTACACCAAAAATACATTTCTTCGATAATAAAATAAAACAAACGACAGAATTAGAATAAAAGGACTCAATAGATCAATAGTTCAATCTACCCCCCCCCCCCCCGCAGAAGTGACCTGCTACGAGTGCACGGAGGACGACTCGGACAGCTGCGAGGAGGGCCGCTGCACGGGCTACTACTGTGGCTACCAGCTGACCACCACCAACGACGACAGAGAGTTCATCAGCAAGTCGTGCACCGACTTCAACCCCTTCGGCGCCGACACTTGCAGGACCTACTGGATGACCGAGTATGATCCTAGCAGAGCCATGAAGTCGGTGAAGAGTTTAAAGGGTTAAAACGCAATTTATCTGGAGGAAAGCCACGCCCTCTGTTATTGACTGTCAAAGTCAATACGAAACCAACTGAAATCACAGTGATCACGCGAAATATCAAGCCATTCCACCCTGGAGCAACCACAGAAACAGTGGTGTAATATGGGGGTTGCCTCCTCCAAACACTCCAGCCATCCATCCCGAGGCAAAATTTTCGGCTACTACCCCCGGGTGTCAATCCCAGACCTTGTAAAATGTAAAATGTCATGCAAAGTGTCAAAAAGTCATGTAAAATGCCCTGGAAAATGGCAAACAGACAGTTGTCATATTGCAGGGCATTTTACACGACTTTTGACACTTTGCATGGCATTTTGCAGGGTGTGGGTCTACCCGATGAGAACCATGCCCCTTAGGAGTGATTTACTGCATAGCCCAGCCCCCGATGGGGGTCCAAATCTACAAAGCCTCTGCACTTTTCACACAAATAACACAGGGGCGCCGTACCGACGCACAAGGAAATCACGACCTGTTATTGCCGCGACGAATACTACTGCAATTCGGCTCCAAGGCTGCAAATAGCCACAGTTGTGACGGCACTGTTTCCGGTTGTTTTGGCGAAGATTTTGGTCTGATTTAATTTGAAAGTGATGGCAATAATTCATTTAGTATTTTTACAATTACTATAATATTTACATGCTAAATAGTTTTTTCACGTTATTTTTACGATTTTTAGACGCTAGCTTGTGCGCTTTGCAAATCATTTTTAAAATGACAGCCTTCTCGAATGTCGATTGAGGTAATGATTCTGTTTCAAAATTTTGTTAAAGTTTTCTCTGGACAGTTTTGGTGTGCAAAATTAAACTGTTATGCGTCCAACGACCGTTCAATTGGTCATCAACATCAACCCATGTACTTACATATTATGATAAATGAACAAAAGGTGTCAATCATACACTCTGGAAAACGCAATAACCAGTATTTAAGAGGAATGCCAGTCAAGTGCCAGGTAAAAAATCACAGTAAAATTTCACCGGGCATTTGGCACGAAATTTTACATGGTGAGGAATTGGCGATGGAATGATCTAAAAATATAAACAACTTTCGAATTTTTTCAGTAGCTTAGCACGAAATTACAGCAAGTTGATGGCACTGCACTGTTCTGCATGTAAACCCATCCTGCATGTTGACCCGGAACACATTCAATTGTACCCGGCCTGCTGAAAATAGGCAATAAAACACATGACATGACTTGATGATTTTGAAGGTGAGAATCTATAAGAAGTATGAAAATCACTGGGCATCCTTATAGGGTCAAGCCTATTCCGCATGTAAACCCATTATAGACAGGGGTAAGAGAGGGGGGGGGCGGGTGACCCCACCCCAAACCGCCCAGCTATCTATCTACCCCTGGCACAATTTTTTTGGCAACTTTCCCCTGAACACCCCCCCCCCCGCGAAAATATAAAATCAATGTTCAGAAGATGAATATATTCGAACAATTCCTTTTAGCACGAGATTTTGTACAGAGTCCATACCCATCTCGTTGATAGTGATTTAAAATAACAAACCACCGCAAACAACGAACAAACACACTTCACCAATATATCGCACCTCGTAAATTAAACCTATCCAACCCCCGTGCTAACCCCTTTCCAACGTGGAAAACAAGAGGAAATCGTGTTTTAAAAGTACCTAAATACTGACGTGGGCGCAGCGAGTGGTTGCTAGTAGATTAAAAATAATGCGTAAATACAGCGGGCTATTTGTTCTATTCTATGAACACTGCCAACTGTACAAAGCTAAATTGAAAAAGCTATTACCTCGTGAATGTAAATACATCATTAGGGTCCAAACTAGGGTGTCATAAAAAAATTTTTACGGAAAACGGAAAGGGTAAAAAACATTATCGGCCGGAAAACAGAAAACGGAAAGGGTAAAAATTTTCATCTGCCGGAAAACGAAAAGGGTAAAACAATTTATCAGCCAGAAAATGGAAAAATGAAATGCCGGAAAATGGAAAAAAGAAATGCGCAAAAACGGAAAACGGAAAGCGAAATTTGCACGGGAACGGAAAAAGTTAACAAAATGTTTCTAGAAATGGAAAAATTAACATGAAACATCTGCATGCAGGTTCGCCTGTTTAGCTATAATTGTGGTAGCTGTGGTAGTTTTGAAGTTTTGATTGTACCAGTGTACCTTTACTTGTTTGTACTGAGCATAACCAGCAAAAATCAATACAAAAGGATCAACGCAACAACAATACTCTGTATCTAGCAAAATGGATCTGTGATGTAACATAACAGTAAACAGTATAAGAGTTCAGCAGACTGCAATGTATGCAAACAAAATGTCAGGGCTGGGTTGGATACAAGTGATGTTTTATGGAGATGGTATCATTATGGAGCATTTTCCTCTGAAAAATGCATGGCATGCAGTCTTCAGAGTATATGAGACAATATAATGCCACATAGTGCCACAAAATATCACTGCATCAAAATCAAATGGTGTAACAATTAGGGTTCAAACGGGACCAGTTTTTCGGACCGGGACCAGAAATTTTATAATGTCGGGACCGGGACCAGGTCCAGGACTGGGGGGTCGGACCGGGACCGGGACTGGCTTTTTTCAATTGTCGGGACCGGGACTGGAGGGTCGGGACCGGGACTGGGATTTGCCGAACCATGTACAGGGACCGCGGTCTCGTTTGAACCAGAGTTGTTAGAATTACTGAACTTTTTATAAATGTATATGTAAATGTAAGTATTTATTTTTTACTCACCAAAAAGTATAGAAAATGTAAAATACTTTTTTTACTTGTACTCATGCGTAAATGTGAGTAAAATACTTCTTTTGCCAGGAAAATGTAAAAGCAAGTATTTTTCCCCCATAAAACCTAAAAGCTACTACTTTTTTACATTTGAGAGTGAGTTTTACACTGGAGGACATAATAGATGTCACTTTTTAGTGATTATTTAGTCTTTTTTAGAAATATTATATGATTTCATCAAAATTTTCGTTTTTTAGCAACAGAAAAGTGTGATTTTAGCAACAAAAATACATTTTCTCTGCACGCGAGTACTTTTAAAATGTACTCGTAAAAGAGAGTACATTACTTTTTTTTAAAGTATATGTAAATGTATTAACCGCGTACTCGCGTACGCGTATTTTTCGAGTAAATGTACGTACATTTTAACAACTTTGGTTTGAATCCTTTTGGTACGTAATATCCAGCCAATGTTGTTCCACACACCTCCACTGTGTGAAGCAAGGACGTAGCCAGGGGGGGGGGGCGGGGGGGGCGGCCGCCCCCCCCCCCCCCCCTTCCCGGGCCGGACCAAAAAATGTGCCAGCAATGGCACTTTCAGACGACGATTTTGTCGACAGTTTGAAAAAATTTTGCGCGCAAGCGCGCATTCACCCTTCACAACATATCTTTTTTGCTGACCAGTCTCCGCGGCCTAAAAACCAGTGAAAATGGACCCAATTTCTGTCCATGTCGCTGTATATGCCTGTAAAATAAAGACGTATACTGCTGTTTTAGCTCCAATGCCAACGCCAGTGGCGCCATGGCGTGGCGCCTACGAATGGCGCCAGCGCCACGGCGCCATTCCCCTACAACAGGGGTAAAATTTTAGGGGGGGGGGGCGCCGCCCCCCCCCCCGTTCGCCGGGCTCCGTATACAATCCGCCCCCCCCGCTCAAAAATCCTGGCTACGTCCCTGGTGTGAAGGAACACTCTCAATGTATGAGCCTTTTCTTATAACATCATTCAAGCACTTTTCCATACCCATCTTCACTTGAAGTCGTGAATATTTGATGAAAAGCGATGTATTTATGTAACAAGTTCGACAAGACACTTGCAACAACATTGTAAATAATTTTTTTGGCAGAAATCAGCAATTATAATACTACAACAAGGCTCCACAGCCATTATATTGCTATATAAATTTATGACATCATAAGATACTGCTATTTGTCTGACTTATTTACGTGTATATGGTGACCACATTGTAACTATGTTTGGGAGCCTTTGAAAAAAAACATTTTATGTAATAAAAAAAAACATAATTCTTTAAACCCAGGTCATTGAAAAATACGTTTTTTTTCATGCCTTGTCGGGACCGCTATAAAATGCCGGGACCGGGACGGGGACCGGAACTGGGGGGTTGGACCGGGACCGGGACTGGCTTGTCGGGACCGGGACCACCCCAGTCCCGACTTTTTGCCGAACCATGTACCGGGACCGCGGTCCCGTTTGAACCCTAGTAACAATAATCAATTTGAGGCAACAGTTGATGCAACATAATCAACTTCTCAGCTGTTTCAGCCTTCAAATTGCTACAAAGAAAGTGGGACTTAAAAATACCAGTGGAAAAAAATAAAATACAGAGCAGAGAAATAATGGGAAGATGTCAGAAAACTGAAAATCTAGCCAGAAAACGGAAAAATGGTCCAGAAAAATGGAAATGGATCTAGCTGGAAAACGGAAAAATGGTCCGGAAAAATGGAAATGGATCTAGACGGAAAACGGAAAAATGGTCCGAAAAAACGGTCATGGAAAGTGTAAAAATTTTAGCTTCCGGAAAACGGAAAACGGAAAGGGTAAAATGATTTCAGCTGCCGGAAAACGGAAAACGGAAAGGGTAAAAATTTTCAACGGCCGGAAAACGGAAAGGGTTAAAATTTTCCTCCAGAAAACGGAAAAGGGGAAACGTAAAGTTGACACCCTAGTCCAAACAGGATCCCGATTCCGAATCCCGATAATTTCAGAGATTCAAAGGTTCCGATCCCAATCCCAATTCAAAATTTACATACCGTATTTCCTCGAAATACCCCCCGGGGGGTGATTGTTTCATAGTGGTCCCGAGAGGGGGGGGGTTAAACGAGGGGGGGGGGGTATTTCGAGGGGGGGGGGTTATTATTACACAAGAAAATTTTTGAAAACCAAGTACAAAATTGTCGTCTGAAACGTACGCAGACGTCGAAAAATGTCAATTTGTGTGAGCAACTTTGTTGTGAAACACAAATAATTTTATGAGCAAACAGCTCACATACTAAATAAGAACGTAGGAATAATCCCGTAGGGAGCACTGCATTTACATGCGCATGACTGCGCAATTAATCCCATGGATTAAAAAGTAAGTGCAGTGAACCCCGGGCGGTATAAAACTACCGCGCAAACGCAGTAATAATATTCCTAATTTCTTCTGTAGCGACTTCGAATGCTTTGTGTTTCACACTAAATTGCTCTTGATTTATAATCAAATTGTATTTTCAATCCAAGATTGACTTTATTTCACTGATGAAATATCGAAATTCCAAAAATTTGAGGTAAAAAACCAACAAATTGGAAAAAGTGCAAATAAAAATTTTGCAAATAACCCGTCATCACACGCGGAAAAAACGTTTGAACAAAAAATGTTGTACGTCTACCGACTACCACACATCACCATTTTTGATCTCCGGCAAGAGGAAAAAACGGTGCATTTCTAATTATAGCAAAAATGACGACTTCGAAAATTTTGATTGGATATCAATTTAAATTTTCAATTTGAAACTTGAAAAGATCGGAAATTTAAAACCGAAGAAAAATTCAAATTTCTGAACATTCGGGGGGTTTGGGGGGCAGAGCCCCCCAATATCCAATAAAATTTTCAAACAATTTAAATTGATATCCACGAATGAAAACGGGGGGTTTGGGGGGCGGAGCCCCCCAATACCGATAAAACTCCAAACCAGACCCAATCAAAAACTTTCACAAAAACGAAAAAATCATTTTTTCTGATTTTTCGCAGCGGGTTTTCTCTGTCCTTTGTAACCAGAGGGGCCGGGCTGCTGTTGTTGATTGTTCTGCCGCTGAGGCGCGCCACCGTACGAACTGAAAGTTGGAAAAAACGAAATTGGGTGGGTTGGGTAAAATTTAAAATTTAGGGCCATTAGTATGTGAGCTGTTTGCTCATAAAATTATTTGTGTTTCACAACAAAGTTGCTCACACAAATTGACATTTATGAGCCAACAGCTCACATACTAAATAAGAACGAGTTACAAGACCAACTTTGGCAAGTTATGAGGTGGCAACTGTTCAATATCTTTGAGATAATGTTTGGCAAAGGCCGAGGATCTTTGAGACCATTGGCCGGCCAACAAAATTTGTGAAATTGGTGTCCCCGTCGCTATAGCTTTTGAAGCTGTAGCGGCTCTGAAACTGTGTGCCGTGAAATTATCGCTAATACCAGCGAATTTCAGGGTATTGAGCAACCAGCGACGTAAAGTATCGCTGGAAGCATCATTAAATGGCTTTTTTGAAGTTATGAAACAAGCCAAAGAACTGTCCGGTCTAAATTGAATGACCTTTTCCAAATAAAATTTCAAATTTCTGACTGGACAAATTGACACATCTTCAGCAAAAATGGGAATCGAAAAACTTTTCAAAGGACCCGATTTTTGCGTCTTTGTTATTCTGAGTAAATTGAATTTACATGAATCTTTGGAAAAGTTGATCGATTTGAAATCGATTGAAGCCAATTCCGCCGCTCGAGCGGGTCTGGCTAAGGCTAACAATGCCACAACTTTCTGGCTCAGATTTATCAAGGATAAAGAATCATTGATAAACCAATTTGATCTGATGAAATCGAGAACCAATTGAGGATCCCAAATAGAACTATATCTGGCTGTAGGTGGATTGGCTTTGTAAATACCAGCCAAAACTCTTTTGATCAAAATACTTTCGGTCAAAATTGAACCTACATTAGGTGCCAACATAGTTGCCAAAGCTGATCTTGCACCTGCTATTGTACTATAGGCTAATTTCTGGTGGAACAAGTGTGCCAGAAAATTGCCCACCTGGGCAGCAGTTGGGCAAAAGGTATGGGAATTTGTGGATTTAGACCACAATAACCAGCGATTCCAGACCACCTGGTATTGAGACCAGGTGGATTGACCCAAGGAGCATTTTGCCACTTCTGAAGCTTCGAGTGAAAGCCCTTGAGTGAAACTGTCCTGAAAATGAGATTTTTTGAAAATCTAAAATTTTATTGATAAAAAACTGAATTCTAACCATCCGGTCTGGAAAGAAGATGAGCTATCTTTGGAAGTGCGATTGGAAAATCAATGCACAATGAAAGCAAATCCGGAAACCAATATTTTCGAGGCCACATTGGAGCAATCAAAATGACAGGTACGCTTGAATTTCTTATCATTTGCAACACTCTGCCCAACAAGCAAAGTGGCGGAAAAGCGTACAATAGATCAAATCTATTCCAATCAATAGAAAAAGCGTCTTTTTCGAAAGCATCTGGATGAGCTCTAAGTGAACAAAATCTTTCTAGCTGCGTATTATGAGACACAGCAAAAAGGTCCAATTGTGGAAGTCCCCAAATTTCTGTGATTGAATGAAAAATCTTTTCATCCAATTTCCAATCGGATGGTTCGAATCTTTTTCTCGAAGAAGCATCGGCTCTTATATTGCTTACGCCAGCAATATGTTGAGCCATTAAAGAAATCTCATTTTCAAGACATTCTTTCCAGATGGCAGTGGCCGTTCTGGCCATTTCCCTGCCGCGAGTACCCCCGCGCTTATTAACATAAGCCACGGCAGTACTATTATCGCACTGGACAAGAACTGACTTTCTAGCAATCTGAGATTTAAAAGTCCGAATTGAAATGAGAATGGCCAATAATTCCTTATGATTGATATGGAATGTCCTTTGATCAACACTCCAAAAACCATGAATGTCTTGTCCATTGAGACAAGCACCCCAACCTGAATTAGATGCATCAGTTTCGATGATACATGAAGGGGCTGATTCAACTATGGACCTTCCGTCCATTTCTTTGAGATGATAAAGCCAAATTCTCAATTCATTTCTGGCTTCTAAAGGCAGAGAAATCTGATGATTGTAAGATTGTGAAACTGACAGTCCATCAATTAGTGCAAATTGCAATTCTCTGCAATGTGCTGCACCCACAAACAAGGCCTGTGTCACAAAATTTATCTGTCCCAAATAAGAAGCCAAAGAGCGTAAAGCTATTGTGTCAGCGCACAATAACTGAGACGCCCTCTCCTGAATTGCAATGCATTTGTTTTCGGGCACATGAAATTTCATGTCAACTGAATTAACAATTAACCCCAAAAACTGCATTTCATGAGATGGATCCAGTTGACATTTTTTCTTGTTAACTGAGAATCCGAGATGAATTAGAGTGTCCAGGATGAATTCTAACTGAATGGAGAGATTATGTGAATCTTCACAAAAAACTCCCAAATCATCCAAGTAAATTAGACACCTAATACCTTTCCCTCTAAAAAATGCCACTACAGGTGCCATAATTTTCGTGAAAATGTATGGTGCTGTTGATAACCCGAAGGGCATGCAATTGAATTCATACAGCGCACCACCCCAAAAGAATTGCAAATATTTTTGTTCCGACTCTTTTATCGGAATCGTAAAATAAGCATCCGTGAGATCGATTTTAGCCAAAAAATCATTCTCTCTAATGATGGTGCGCAAAACATTCAATGATTCCATTTTGAATGAAGGGGCATCAATGAATTTGTTCAATGGAGCCAAATCATTAACTGGTCTGATTTTATAGGGTTGATGCACAATAAAAATTCTGGTGACAAAAGTTGCTTTGGAATGATGAATTTCGGTAACTGCACCTTTTTCAAGTAATTCATCAACTTTTTCGTCCACAATTTTAGCCGTTTCTTCCGGAAAATGAATTGGTAAAATTGGTTTCTCTTGAACTGGCTCTCTTGCCAGGAGAAGGGGTGCCCCAGAAATGGCATTTAAAACCCATCTATCTGATGTAATCAATTTCCAATTTTGCAATGCAAATTTTGTTCTTCCAGCTACACATTCGGGAAGATCTAATTCCACAAATTTGACATTTAAATTTAATTCATTAAATTTAAATGATTTCTTTGGCACAGGCTTTTGTTTGCGAATCAATTTGGACTTTGATCGTTTCACAAGCCTACAAAAACAGAACCTATTACGATTTCCACCACAAGGAACAAACAAGAACCCAAAAAACCAACTTTTGGGCTCTGAAATCCTGGTAGCGGTCCTTGTAAGCCTGCCTTCGTCCGTCCATGCTCATTGCGTTTGGCAAGGACTGCGGCCGGCGCTGCTTCTGCGGAAAGTTGCGCTTGGCAGCCTGCCCAATCCGCTTGGCGATCCGCTTCGACTCGGCGCCAAGGAGATCGCTCACCTTGAAAGGGAAAGTTCGATATTAATTCAATTACTATTTTCAAAATTTTGAAAAAAGACAAAATTTGAAAAATTGGCAACTTGAAAGAACAAATAAGCAAAACAACAGACCACTTTGTCTGTGCGTCGCTTGTTCTTGAGGCGCCTGCGCATCTTTTTGAGCAGCGCCGAACCAAACAGCAAGGGGGGCGCCGAATTCTTATCGGGAAATTTGGTGTCTGAAAAGTTTTTACCAACTTCAGAAAGTTTTCCAAAATTTCAAATTCCAAAAATTCAGAACTTTAACAAGAAACGAACCCGTTTCTTTAGAAGTCCGTTGGCGCAGCCCCACAAGCATCAGCTCCCGGCTGATGGCTTTCACCTGGCGCTTGGACATGTTGCGGAACCACGGCGCCAGACAGAGCATGCGACGCATGCCGTGGATGAAGAGACGCGCCTAAAAAGAACAGGTATTTCAACAAAATTTCAAAATTTGAAAATATCAAATATGAAAATTGAACAAAATTTAGGAACCTGTGAACCTTTCGCAGCCAGCCAGGACATGGCTTCAAACGTGTCCTTGGCGAGTATCTTGTACTGCTGCAGGGTGGACTCCAAGGTGTGTTCGGACGCGTCGGAGTTGGCGTTGTTTTTGTGCACGGCAGCCAGATCGCCTGCGTGTCGAAAAAACAACCCATTAGAAACATTTTTTCAAGTTGCAAAAAAGTTTGAAAAAAGTTTCAAAAACGAGAGAATGAAAAAACGCTCACCCAAAATAAAGGGAATGCGCGCCATCTCCGTCATGACCTTGTCCAACTCGAATAAGTTGTCATTGAAGGTCTTCAAATGGTGCACGTCGATTGAGGCTTTAGAAGGAGTGGCGTATTTGCCACCTTCCGTGAATGGCTCGTCGCGTCTGGGCACCGTCTGAAAATTTGAAAACAAATTTCAGAAAGTCAAAGTCAAAAGTTTCAAGTATCAAAAATTGAAACTTCAGAAAAGCTGACGTCAAAAAGGACGTAACAATGATCAAATTGTCAAAAAGTTTCAAATTTCCCAAAAGAAAGAAACTTCAAAAAACTGACATCGATCAAAACGTTGTTCAGCGGCTTGTATTTGAGCTTGTACGCCGCGTTGAGCTGTGGCGACATGCGAACGCCGGCGCCCAAATCGGAGAGCCACTGCATGACCTCCGGCGTGACGACCGCGTCGCCGCAACGGCGCGCGAGAGCCAGCGCATCTGCCGGCGTGGCGGGCACGATGGCTTTGTCAGCGTCGGCGGCAGGTTCGGCGGCGTCGATCTCGGGATCGACCCGAACATCGTCCTCCGGATCGATGTCCGGGTCATCGCTGCAAAAAACAGCGGAACATTTGGGCGAGAAGCACAATTCTCTTTTGCACAAAATTATGGATCAAAGTACCAACTTTGGATCCAATTGAACTCCGCTTAGAACATCCCGTTCTACAGCTCCGGCCTGTGTAGGTTCTGCCACCACGGGCAGATTTTCCAACACGGGCGCTGGCTTTGTCAACTTGTCCTTGTCTGAGCTGCTCGAAGAGCTGCTAGACGAACTGCTCGAAGAGCCCGAACTCGAGTTCGAACTTGAGCTCGACGAACTACTGGAACGTCGACGGCGAGGCATGAAGAAAAGTCGCTGCAGAAGAAAAAGAATATTATTACTGCGTTTGCGCGGTAGTTTTATACCGCCCGGGGTTCACTGCACTTACTTTTTAATCCATGGGATTAATTGCGCAGTCATGCGCATGTAAATGCAGTGCTCCCTACGGGATTATTCCTACGTTCTTATTTAGTATGTGAGCTGTTGGCTCATAAATGCAACAAAAGCCGCCAAATCAAATCAAATCAAACAGTTAACGAGATATGGAGCCCTACCTCTTATGAGGTTACGCTCCTCTCCTCATTCTAAACACACACAATATTGTTAGTTAAGATATCTTGCCATATAGGCATTTCCGTATCATCACATCACATTGCCTTCTGTGCCCATGGCATACATTTGATTGTAAAAGCCCTTCTGTCCATTTGCACGGCACTGTGCATAAGATATTATCCATTTGTTCTCTCTCCACCTTATTACCAGAGCATATATGCATAACGTGTAGAGTGTTTAGTGGTATTTTAACATATTTTGATGAGCAATGTCGACAATTTTTTTTAAGTTTACCATCCCATAAACGAAGACTGTTATGTCTTGCAGCAAACCAAAGCTTTTCATCATAATGTACCCCCTTGAGTTCTATTTGGTCACACTTCCTTATACTGTATATTTTTTCCGTCCTTAGTTTTTGTTGGATCCTGGCTTTCCTATGCAGGGCTATATGTTGCTTGATTAAAGTGGCTCTCAAATTTGACGTGTCGATTTCCCAATTCATTGCAGTCTTACATTGTTGTACTAGACTGCAGTTTGTGTTATCTATTGGTAACTTTGGGTTGCCACATAGCTCTTTGTCAACTTCTAATGCGTGTGCAAGCCACCGTCTCTTATCAATGTGGTGCATGTAGTTGTCATTTGTGAGTACAAGCTGTCTGTATTTATCTGAGGGCAGTATCCCATCTAGATCATTAATTAGGGAAGCGTTGCTACTACTAATTGGCAATGAAGCTACTTTTTTCATTGTCTGTGTATATAGTTTGTCCATTTCCGTTAGATCTTTCTTGTCTAAACCTGTAACTTCTACACCGTACATACTTCCTGGTTCAACGTAGGCCTTCCACGTAATTTTTCCGTTGTATAATGGAGCTATCGTATCTCTCGCCGCTGATATTGGTAGTGAACATAATTGCATCATCTTTGACACACATCTTCTCTTGTGATTCTCAAAGGGATCTTTTCCTCTATTGATCAACACCCCAAGATATCGAAGTGACTCGGTTTCTTTGAGCACACCTTTTTTGTTTATCGCTGGGTCTCCCTCTAGTATATACCAATCTTTTTTTGGTATTTCTTTATCGCCCCATCTCAGCACCTCACTTTTGCTTGTATTTATGGATACACTCCATGTCCAGGCCCATTGCCCAAATACATCGAGTAATTTCTGTAGCTCACTGTCTCTACTGGCCAGTAACACAATATCATCTGCAAAGAACAATGCCGGGATCTTGTGCATGTTTTTGCCGCACTTTGCCCCCATCCCTGTATGTAGTAATTTTTCAGCTAGATCATGTATATATATTGCGTATAAGGTCGGACTCAACGCACAGCCTTGAGCAACCCCTATCGGATAGTCAAGTATATCACTCTCGTATCCCCCATAAGTCATAATCGCTCGTGTTTTTGAATAGACGCGTGAGATTGCAAGTACCAGACGGTCTGGTATTCCCATATCCAGCATTTTTTGCCATAATTTGTCACGATCCACTCTGTCAAATGCTTTTACTGCATCTAGGAAACATGTTACAAAAGCATTCCCATTAGCACATGCATAATTGTAACAAGTTTTTAGAATTTGTACATTGTCCAGTGTTCTTCTGTGTGGTCTGAAACCCCCCTGCATCTCTGTCAGAGCATTTGTATCTTCAAGCCATCTAATAAGTCTTTGGTTTAGAATTGACATATATAATTTTTTCACATTGCAAGATAATCCCAATGTCCTGTAATTGCGCAAATCACTTTTAGAGCCCTTTTTATGCAGTAGTATCATTTTGCACATGGCGGCATCATCTGGTATCTCTGCACCATTTAGCCATTCGTTAAAGACGTTTCGCAAAAGAAGTTGATGCTCATCTTCCAGAAGTTTTAAATGTTCATGATATATTGATGTCGTTCCGGATGATTTGTTGTTCTTTAGTTTGATTATTGCCTTTTCCACCTCCATAATAGTAATTGGCGATTGTAATTTATCGAGCTGCCCTTCACTGCATGATACTTTTGCCGTTTTACCGATTGAGTCAATATCTGCACCAGGATTTGGTGCTGTAACAACATCCCATGCTGCCTTCAATTCCATTTTCATTTCATCACTGTTGGTAATCTCTTCTCCTTTACTATTATGTATAGTGTGTACCGTATTTACTCCAGTTGATCTAATAGCATTAACACGTTTGTAGAGTTCATTTAGTGGAACAGACCCGTTCGCTTTGCTTAGTCTTAGGATTTCTTTAGCCTTCTTCTCCTTTCGATCGTGTCTTTTTATATTGGATAGTTGCTTTCTTTCTTGCTTTAGTTGTACATCAAGATCTGTGAAGCATTTTGGGTCAGTACACTTTTTGATTTTGCGTCTAATTTTGGCTATTGTTTTTCCTTGTTTTTGTATAGCCAGGGGTGCTCTTTGAGGTTTATCATTCGGTAAATCTATCTGAGTCGCACTTGTAATGATAGATATGATGTCGTGATAATTGTTACCATTAACCCCACGTATTTTTTCCTGGAATGTCACTTCTTCCTCTACTGTCTTTGGTCTTAGAGTCTTTCTATGATGTATTTCTTGCGGGAGCATGTAATCAAATGTCATAATGATGGCGTTATGGTCTGATTGAATTCTGCTATAAGCATCGCATTCATCGACCACCCCTTTTGTTAATGAGAGTATACCATCCATGAAGCATATGTCTATTAGAGACTTTGCATTTGATCGAGCATAGGTCCATAGTCCCTCGAATTTGTTATTTAGTGGCATGATGCCAGTACTGGATATAAATTGGCGTATAAGGCGGCCATTCACATTGATATCCGATGTGTTACCCTCTACGCCGAGATCATCATTTCCAATATGACCATTGAAGTCGCCTACTATAATTGTATCTTCATTTCGTACGCGCCCTTTGTTTATGCATGATTCAAGCTCCGCAATGATATGAGCGTTGAGCTGTCTGAATTCGCGAGATTTTAGTATTTTACCATTATTTTCCATATATACCACCACAAGATTCAATTTTCTGTCCGGTCTATCTTTATTTTCTTTCAAAGTATCAAATATAGGGTGATTTGATAATTTTATACTTAGAATATTATTTGATACTTTATCAGATACTTTGTTTACTGAATACTTAATACCTTTTCTAAGATAGATAGAGATACCACCTGTTTCACTACCTTGCTTGAAGATATGTTCAGCGGTGTAACCACCCACCATACATATTTCTGCAGCGTTTCTAAATTGTGTTTCAGTGAAGCACAATATTTCTGCTCCTGAGGTGTGAATAGTGTCTAGTAGCGAGCTAAGATGGCCTTTAAGACACCGCGTATTTTGATAGAGAATACTCAATGCAAGTAACGAGATTGCTCCAGGAATTGAATGTATTATGTTGGATGACATGCCAGTTGCTGAGACTGGATCAACCTGTATTAAAAATATCAATACTAGACTAACATATTTGTTTTTAATAACAAAATTCATTAGTAGTGCAAGTATGCATGTTGATTTTCTAGCTAGTAAATGCACGCAACCAACACATCCGAGCAACCCATGTATATCAACCATGCTTCTAAGGTGCGAATAAATGTAAGGATATTTAAACGGAATAATTTTCACAGTGCCATAAATTACTCGAAAAGCTGTTTTTATATTTTTAAAATTTTTTTTAAAATTTTTTTTCAAAAAAAAGCTAGTTTTTTTATAATTGCGGCACATGATTTGAAAAACGTGTCCATATAGAAACGACATCTCGATATAATTCACCCACAGTATGTTCCGTATTATAAAATATCTAATTATAGTAAATACCTCAGAAATTCTATTTATACGGAACCATATGCGCAGTAATACACAGATAATCGTATTTAAAAAATTGAAAATGTCCATATGCGAGCACCATTCATCTGCCAAATTCAGTTTAAAACCAGACCTTAACGACACATGTATCAGATTGTAAATAAATCTATCAATGTATATAGAAATGCAAACATTACAGAGAGGTGTGTATTTAAAGAACCCACTCTCGATGAGGTATCGCCTAACTTGTCCAGTCAAGAGGTTTAATGTTTTGAATTGTTTTTTTGAGAAACAAATTTCTTTAAGAATTTGACAAAGAATTTGAAAAAAGATTTGAGAAATTTGAAAAAACGTCACCCGTGGAAATAAATTCGCAGTGATCACTCCCCACGGTGACCCAGTAAACCATGTATATAGGAATATCGAAATACCAGCTGACAAAAAAAGTGTCAAAAAGTCGATATGTGAATATTCTACGAACGCTAAGCTTAGATTTATTACCAAAATCAACCATAGGAATGGAAAGTCACCATTTTCACGTGTGAGTAGACCGGTTGAATCAACAGTATTTTGATGATTTTGGCTGATTTTGGTCTCGTCTTTTAGCCCCAATGAAATAGTGTCACTTTTAATTGCAATGGAAGTATCAATACTAACATCATTACTTGATAAATGTGTATCAAAATTGTTTTCTTTAAAATTATCAAGTTCATCTAATTGTCTATCATGTTTCCAAGTGACACTATTTGTACTTATCAACACCAAAATGCCATGTGCCTGAATTATTTCGAACAACGATCCTCCATGAATGAAGTTATCGATCTCTGGTTGGCAGGGGGGGCTTTGCGGCGTTCCCTTTGACGTTTTCGCGTGGCCGCTGCCTGTGAAGTTGGGTAATTGTTGCAGCAACGTACAGATATGTTGTAAAGTAGGGTTTATTGTGTCAACCAACATTGATCTCAAAATCCGCAATGTCAGATGAGCGATCAATTTTTCGCCCGATTTTGATGTATGTAATCCGTCCCTAGCGATCAAGTGCACCATAGCTTGGACTGGTGATGATACTTCCATAATTTCGTATTGATTCAGACAAAAATCCATGATAGGCAGCACCATCACCTGTCTTGTTCTGACTTGTAAGAATTCAGTTAGTTTTCGCTCGATATCCAGGAGAAAGTCAAAAATTTCCGTAGCCAGTTCCTCGCACCATACCGAGGCATTGTAGTCGGGCAATGTCGGGCCAATCAGACTCAACACAATACGCCCGTGTGGTTGCAATTTCAATTTCCCCGAGCGCAAAATTTCTAGCACAATTTCGAAAACAGGGTGTAAAAAGTTGTTGCGGATTGACACCCCCTCTCTTTTTAGAGCCAAACAGTGTTCCAGATCTGCCACGTCTAGAACTGCCCGTAGAAGTACCAAATAGGGTTCAAACGGGATTGACTTTTCGGAATCGGGATCGGAATCGGGATCGGGATCGGATTTTAGTGGTTTCAGGATCGGGATCGAGATCGGGATTGGGGTCTCGGGATCGGTATCTGGAGTATTGTTTTTGTATTTTTGAGATTTCAGAATCGGGATCGGGATCGGGATTGGGATCGGAATCGGGATTGAGATCGGAATCAGGATCAGGGGCTCAAGATCGGAATCGGGACGGGACGAAAATTCACGGGATCCGGGATCGGGATCGGAATTCCGTTTGAACCCTAGTACCAAGTCAAATGTTTTTGCATATTCCACGCTTTTCAGCAGAGCTCCAATACAGGGCAATCGCTGGCCCGAGAAAACAGTGGAAGTTGTGTGAGTTTTGATATTCAGCGACTGCTCGTGCCCTTGCTTTTCCACTTCTACCGGCAAATTTACACTGGTGCTGTCCCCCGTAATAAGCAGGGTGTAAAAATAGTCACCAATCTTATAGGGTTCAATAAATGTCGACTTTTGCAGTATTGGACGGGTTTCGGGATTAACATATTGTATGTTTTTGGTATAATCAAATGTAGTAAATCTATGCGATAATAACTGGTCGGTTGACCGACCGTAGAGCGTTTTTGTGCTGTTTATTTCCCCAAGAAATGGTTTACCTAGATGTGAACTCCAGTTTACAGACAAGATCAGTAATTCACCGTGTCGGGTCGTGAACTCGGGATCGTGTTCGGATAATTTTTTGAACCCTAATACCGGAGCTGTATCCACTTTAAAATCGGGAATTTCACGATACATCGGTTTGGTATCCGATTTGCGGTAGCCGGTCATGGGGCTAAGGGCGGGGCACGAGCGAAGTTTTCTGATGACAGATATGGGAGCCAGTAAAGAGTTGCCAAAGGCGGGCTCTCGCAGTAATTTTTGATCGGGTATTTTGCTCTTATCTAACAGAGCTCTGTAGAATTTCACAATTTTTGACTGATTTTTTGGCGTCAAATCACCAAAGTCCACGCTGGCAATCGTTGCCTTCACAACGCCACCCCTGTTGCTGATTCTGAAGGAGCACTGGTAGTCACCCACCTGTGAAATGGGATGGGCCATTATATCCTTGTTGTCTGATATACCAATCGAAAGTGAGTTCGCAGCTGCACTTGCCTGGGGCGGTGCCGGTGCTGCGTCCGTATTTGCGTTCGAAGGCAAAGTCGGCGATTCTGCGCGGAGTATTATTGTTTTAAACATTCTACACATAAGACTTAGAACGTTCTTAATCCCCCAGGGCACCGGAATGTATTCAGCACACCAATTTTTTGCTTTGCTGTAGTGTTCCCATAAAAAATTCCGTTTTTGTTCAGTTTTCAGACTTTCTTTCGACAATTTCCATTTGGTACCTCCAATTAAACCAAAAGTATGTGACCCCTTATTTAGATTATACATACCAAAGTCGGAATCACTCTCCCCATAAATGGTGCCTTCATTTAGTTCATCCTGTTCACATATTGCCGGTGTAACCAGGTTGTCATCAATTTCGCCATCCGAGTCTCCATCGTCCAGCAAATACGGCGGAGGCAGTTGTCCTGCAACCCCATCAACTTCGTGTTCGGCGTGTTCGGCATGCTGTGCGCCCGTATTTGCAGCTGCATCCGGATTTTTCTGCTCGATATACTTCAGCAGCTGATCCACCCGTGTCTTTAGCGCCGCCACTTCGGACGTTTCTGTAGTGAATATGAAATGTTTGGCGTGTCTAGAACCAATTATGCGACTTTGCATTTTACAGCAGGTACATTTTACACAGTTCTTGTTATTTTTGGTTTTTTTCAAAAACACATTAAGAAAATATTTGTTATTCGAATTTGGCGGTGAAATTCTAAGTAATAACGAATAAATTAAAGTGTGCATTTTATTATCACTCAATAGAAAAACACGCACTGGTTTTAGAAGCTCATGTGCTTTTTTAAAAAAAAGTTTTTTAGAATTTTTGAAAAAGAAGATTTTTAAATAGTATATTTTGGAGTTTATTTCAAATACTGGGAAATGTAGTGTGTGGGTCATGGTGAAACTATATGAGAAAGATATGGTCGAACATAATATCGAAATCAACGCACCGTCTGAACACAACGGCTTCGCTGAAGACTGGGCTCCCCCAGGACCCCCCCCCGGGGGTGCCGTTTCGCATTCATCTGTCTCTATCGCCGGTTCCGCTGTTTCAACGCGGGCTTTGAGAAAGGCAGATACCGGGGTGGCCGATATGCTCGGCCTGGCGCGGTAGTTTCCGCGCCCGAATGATGACCCTCTCTGTGCACCGCGTCCTCGAAAATTCTCATTTTGCGCCGGGAAAAAGGATTGATTGGGTTGAGCGCTGGAGAGGGCTGCACCCCGTCCGGACATGCCCCCTCCACGGGGGGGGTACGCCGGGCCGCCGCCCCTCCCCCTTCGCGACTGCGTGATGGTACAGTGTATCAATATTTGCCGGTTTTTTAAAATTATCATACACAGGTTGGCTTTTTCAGTACTTATATGCCATATTTTAACAACACAGCATACCTTCGTAGAGATTACGTAGTATACTTTTGTATTATCAAGTGCTTGCCTACATATTCCACCCATTTTTTTCAAAATCAGTTTTTTCAAAATTTTTTTAAAAAGTGTTTGTGAATTGTATTTTAGCGAAATTACATGGCATGCAGTAAATTTTTTCAATCTCAATGTGTTACCAATCTTTTCTAAATCCTGCAATATCTTTCCATATCTCATAACGCGTTTACTCACTATTGTACATTGATCAGTAATTTGATCGCCGACCAGATAAGTAGGGGTTCTTACCTTGTTCGGGTCGCGAAGCATATTGAAAACTCCGCGCATGCTGTTTGTCGGATCGTTTAGTTTCCAGTGGCCCTTGCGATCATATTCGTCGAATATACCATATTCGGGGGCCGTCACCATTTTGCCATTTTGATCGCGCATTCGATATGCATAGTCCTGGGTTATACATGCGCGGAGCTCCATCAAGCACTCCCCCCAGAGGTTCATAAAGGGGGCCGTATAGTGCGGCCCCACCATAGTGCCCAGTGCAGCCTGTAAATAATATAGAGCATAGTTTGACATGAGTTTATGAAACTGTAGAAACAATTTTCTTACACCACATTTAGACTGTATCTCTTCTAATGTTACCTTATTATTTCTCGAGTAAAAACACTGGCCGGTGCTAGAAATATTGTTATTTGGTCTCTCTATTACGATTTTATCGATTTTATGAACATGGGAACATTTAATAGCGATATTGTAAATTTGGCACACTTCCAACTTGCAATACACACACCCATACGTAATTAAGTTTACATAGATAGAAGTTACCTCTGAGGCCAGCCGATCGGCGCCGCACATTAGCGCACCCTTAAACCCACTGTTCGGAAAAGACCCGGTGCAGCGGATGAAACGTGGGTTATCGTCCACTTCGTTTCCATTGCGCAGTTTGCCAGTTTGCCACAGAAGTTGCCTGTGTATATAAGGGATTGATTTTGTTGTATTTTTTTTTGTATTTCTGTTAATACAGAGCAACGATAGAGTTGAATGTGATACGAGGCTCATTAAGGGTGTGCTTGTTTGGTATATAAGCGTCTTTGAGATCGATTTAGTATGGACGCACCCCGTTGGGCAAATCCGAGTCCGTAAGAGTATATAGAAGATCGATAAAGTAGTGGTACCAACCAACCTGAATTGTGGATTGTTCAGGGCCGCATTTTTCATGAGTTTTTTCAGTGTTTTGTAGGCAATGGTGTTTTTTGCCTCTTCCAATGAGCCATAAAGGTGCTCATATGGCCCTGTTCCACAATTGAACCACTTAGGACCCATCACAGAACTCCCAAGAGCCAAATGCTCCTGCCAGATTTGGCTCCAGGCTGCATTCATCCGTCCCACAAAATCATTATATTTTCTGTCAAAGTTCACCCCATTGTGCTTGACATAGAATGCTGAGCATGCATACACAGCGTTTTCTAATTCCACACCGCCGGCCGCCTTTGCCTCGGCCTGAAGAAAAATAGGGTTTTTACATGCTCCAATAATTGTTAACAATATGCAAGCATTAGTGTCTTTTTGGCCTGAAGAAAAATAGGGTTTTTACATGCTCCAATAATTGTTAACAATATGCAAGCATTAGTGTCTTTTTTAAGAAAAATTATTTTTTTTAGAAAAAGTTTTTTAGAAATCGTCTTTTTATGATTTATTCCAGAAAGTGCATGGTAATTACCAGACTGGAGACAAGAGCTGGTATGTGTATTAACTAGCCTCAAAATTTCCAAAACATTTTTGATATCTTTTTTTAAAAAGATGATTTTAAAGTAAAAGATGCAAGAAGATGCTAATTTTTCACATATTTGTGAAAATATCTGTGATATATCCTGTTTTCTGTTTATAGTCAAGCCATTCTGGCCGGTGTTTTGAAAAAGATGTTTAAAAATGAGGTATCTAACCATCATCAATGCCAGAGCTATACACGGAAACTTCTTCCCTTCGCTGATAACCGTCAGTGGGAACATATATCCCAATATGTCCAGCGGGTCAGTGAGCGTTACCAGGATATCGTCTTTTCCATCGCGCCCGCGGTACTCTTTTGGAATCACACCCAGTGCCACAGTGGCAACCTGCAATAGTGTGTATTGTAAATTGTTAGGTCTATATATAACCCATTCTTGTATATTGTATTTTAACACTATCTTACCCATTTTTTCGTCTAGGTAAATATCCTTATACATACGGAGGGTTGTTTTACTCGGTACCGTATTCAATATGCGCTCAAGGTTGGAGTACTCTTTTAATTTTTGCACACATAAATATCTTACCTTCGGGGCATTTACGTCCGATTTTGAACCAGCGGTGATTTCACCAGATGTTTCCGTAGTTTTCACGCGCTTCGCTTGGGAACTGCTGGCACCCGACCCCGTTTTGCGTTTCGGCGCCACGTTTGTCTTTGCTTCACCGCTTGTTATCGCCGCAAATGTCGCAGGTTTCTGTCCCATGGCTTGTATTTTTTCCTTTATCTCGGTGATGTTTGCCAACAATTCGTCGCGTTTTGTGGCGCACTGAGAAAATGCAGATATGAGAAATATAATGCTTTTTTTAAAAAAAGTGTTTTTTGAAAAAAGGATTTTTGAAAAAAACTTATTTGAGAGAATAGTTTTAAGAGAATTAATTGTTAGTTTAATTATTCCAAATTTTTTGCAACATTTCGATTTTATAAAAGAAATGCCTACCATAATATTTATTCGACATAATATCGTAAATATCATCGAGCTCGCATTTTCAAGCACTATCACCTCTATAAGCATTGCCTTGTAACGTAAAAATCCAGTCCAATTTACCTCTGTAGCATTTCCGGTCAACTTGTCATCGATCTTGATAGTGTCGTCAATGAGCATGGTTATATCGCCTTCGATGGCATCGAGGCGCGCGTACACCCCGTCACAGTCTTCTTTTATCCCGCTTGTAAAATCAGCAAGCAGGAGCTCCATCTGCAATATAATACTATTGTATGGCATATAGGTATAGCCATCATTATGATATTTGAAAGATCTTATTTCAAAATTTTTTTCAAATTTTTTTAAGAAAACTATTGTAAATTGTTTTTTGAACAAGACTTTTTTCAAATTTTGTTTCTTTGCTGTCTCTGACTGAGATATTTCTGTCAATGTATTTATCAAGGGTTTTTGTAGAACCCCGTAAAAACATATTTTGTCGATATATTTGAAATAATAATAAAATTTGAAAAAAAGACTGTTTATTAAAACACCTACCTGTTCATTGCACTTTGTAGTAAGACTCAGCTCCGAAGCCGTGTGATGCAGAAGGTGGCTGATCAACATTACAGCCCTGCACACATTATTGCTCGCATCCATGCCTTTGACGCAACTTTGAATTTCATTCATTATTATATCTGGTTTGAACGGGGCTCCCCCCACCGAATACTGACGCCTCAATTCCGCCGCGTAACTGTTCCAGTTGAAAAAGAAGTTTTTAGCAGGGGCATCCGGGTCTGAGAACAGTGGGGGTATACATTCAGACTGGCATAATGCCAAATGTGTATTTTCTTTTAATGTGAACCATAATATACGTGGGTAATTGTGAAATGTGCGAGAAAATGTCCTATGCTCCTCCCCCCTGTTCCAAATCAACTCACTTAGGTGTTTGTGAAGATTTTCCATGGACAGAGGCGGGTTGTTTTTGGTCTCCAAATCACCCTTTAAGTTCATACCCCCCAACCGTTTGTTTGATTTTTCAAGCGCGGCCATTCTGCGTTTTTGAAGCAGTCTGCTGGAATCGGCACCTGCAAATGTATGAGATTTTTGTTTTATACCAATATCATTTGTAAATATTAACTCTCCATTCATCAACCCACAGACCCATTTCGTAATTACAGAAGTCACTAGATGGTAGATGCTATTTTTACCAATATGTTTACCGATAGCCAGTACAACTACTGCTTTGATATGAAATATATTGGAAAGGAGTATTCTTAGGGATATATACCCCCTAGAAAAAACCAGCGTAGTACCTTTGTTAAACGTACCAATAGTGGGAAAAACGTCGTTGCTTTCCGAGCCACTGACGTCGTCTTTGTTTACGGGCTGTTCTTGGGGTTGGATGTGGGTAGCTACTTCAACCCCCATCTGTGGTTCTGATGTCGGGGGTTTGTCGCTTTGAGGTACCCCCACCCCCATCTCGGGCGATTGCTCATCGTCGGGAGAGTCACTGCGATTGAATAATTTATGACAATGATAATAGTAAATTGTCTGTTTAGAAGCACCCATGTTATGATGATACCATGTCAGATATACCCCCTTACAAGCTGATCGATTGTGTTTTGCATTAAATAAGAACAATACCATTAACCCCCCCAAGTACCGAATGGTTGATAGTCTCGAGGGGTGCGGGGTTGTGCTATACGTCCGAAGTCGGGCATTTTTCGTTTTCTTCCATACCACTCTGAGTGCCATTTTTTCAGATTCGGCCATGTGAGCGATCGCTTCCTGCAGCGTAACAATTCCATTAGAATTTCGATATCGGATAAAATTTAGGAAGTTTTTTAATATTCTCGATATGCCAGATCCCCCTTGAATGGTTTCAAAGCAATTGTCAATACTTATTGCGAAAGTATTTACGTAGGTAAAGCTACCAATAAAGATGGTTGTATTTACCTCAAATTTTGATTCATCATTGATTCCCAGTATTTCGGCAGCATCACTATCATCCGGCAATGGCTCCTCGAATGTTTCTGTGGAATTTTTCGAAGAGCGCGAGCGACTGGTTTTGCGCTTGGGTTTGTCACCCATAGTGTTAGTATAGATAAATGTTAGTATAACAGCCCCAGGCGTGTACCTGTGTGTGTAAAGTAAAGATTTAGCAATTTGGCAACGTGCCAAAATTTTCGAAAATTTTGCCAGCAACCCCTTTCGTTCCGGCAAAAGTAGCTTGAACGATAGAATGGAATAGAGGCATGTTATCTGCCTTATTTGAAATGATACGAATATGATATGAGATGATATATATGATATTTGAAGTGTTTGACCTGTTGAAGGTCGAGCCAATAATTTTTGGCTCAGTGCCAATTCGGCAGAGTCAGCTAGTTTGCCAACTTTTAGCGACTGTCGGTCCTTGTTGGACTTGTGACAGCCGCTAGGGGTGGTCGACTCAACCACCCCGATCCTAACCACCCCTAAAAACTCAGTTCTGATCTCAATCAGCTTCGGTATAGCTGTCTTGACCAGAATTCAAGATTTTTCTTTTTTTTAATATCTTAATCAAATTAATAGGCCGCCAATTAATAGGTTCTGTAGACTAATATTAGTATGTAGATGGTGTGTACACTGTTCTAACGTGATTACGACATTGTTTTAACGTGTGTTCTGCACTACGCAGAACACAAACTGCCGTATTTGTCATGTACGTTCTCTTTACACTCAATTTGGGGGGGGGGGTATTTCGAGGGGGGGGGGGTATTTCGAGGAAATACGGTATTTAGATTCGGAATCCGTGAAAGGAGTTAAGTTTACCATCAAATCTAAAACAAGGGAATTCGAGTATGACATGTTTATTTTATTGACATCGCTATTTGTCGTATTATTCTGCTGGACTTGCTGTTTCGAAATAAATAGTACAGTGCGTAGTGAGGAGAATCGAGAAATTAAATCGCGTGTGCACACACAAAGCTCCGGGGCTTTATGCTTAATAAGTTGAATACGATAGGCGAGAATAATAATGGACATCAATAACAGAAGAAAACACTGACTGACTACTACATGTGAAGCTATTATGATTATCATTTTGTAGTCGTCAAAAGTTTATCTTCTTAGCATAATCAACCATAATCACACTTCATGTTTACGTTTACATAAGCTAGCTAAGAGTCTGTCTGTGCCTCTCAGCGTCTAAACCCGCTTGGCACCTAAACCCGGATAGCATGGATTTCTCCCCGCTTGGCATCTAGACACCTTTCCAATGCTGGATGCCATACGGGCTACATGCCAGCACATGCTATGCGGTCTCGGTGCCATGTGGGTGTACATGCCAATCGTGCTGAACACCCCCCACCCCCCCCCCCCGTCCCCGAGACTGCACCTTTCAGGATCTAACCCTCCCCCAGCCGATTTTGCAACGCTACAATTTAGCGCCACTGATTTGTATGTATTTACTTGATGTTCTGCACGCGAAGTTATTTATGGCTCAGGTTGGAAGCGTGCCAATGATAATTAAAGCGTGCGATCCTTGTGAAAATATGAAAAAATTATTGTTGTGAAACGTCAATCTTATGACATCAATGAACGTTTTCATGTTTTTATGAAAATCACATGCGTTAAATATCGTTGGGACGCTTCCAACGTGCATCAAACATTGAGCTCAGTAGCCAAGCACAAAGGGACTACCATTGTTCTGTGTAATTCCATTCGTCTTGGCTCTTTGTGTTTGCCGCCTGAGGTCACATTGTTCACAACAGCCCCCCCCCCCCATTCGCATGGCATGAAGACCCCCCTTCCCGCTTGGAATCTGGCCCTGCCCGCCCGCTTGGCATATACGCCACCACCCGCTTGGCATCTGGCACTGGATAATGCTATGCGGGACTAGATGCCAAGCGGGGAGAAATCCATGCTATGCGGGTCCAGATGCCAAGCGGTTTACATGCTATTGAGGCCCGCCCCCTAGCTAATCGGCTGTAACACTCCAGTCATCAACACGACGCAAAAGAACCAACGCAAAAGCCTTCACGCCTCAAACATGCCCACCAAGTTTGACCCACAAACATCCGCCCAGCCCACCAATCACGTAAATCACGCCATAAAAACGCCTGACTCTGGCGCTGAACAATGGCGCCAGCGCCAAAGCAGTGTAGACAGCGGCAGCGAAACAAGTGTGACTTAGAGGTAGAATTCGCGGTTTGCCAGTGGAAACAGGGAAGCGGCCACCACCGGGCGAGTAGAAGTGGGAAAGTAGGCTGAACCAGGTAGATTTGGGTGCATTATTATTTATGTTTCAGTAGTCCATTGATAAATACACAACTTTGTAGAACATATACCTAACGTTTAAAAAACCTTTAAAAACATACATCCAACTTAAAAAAGTAAATAATTACGCGTGCCGCAGCGCTAACAGAAAAGTGTATCAGAAATGCAACTTGCAGCACGCTATGGTGGCGATAAGAACGACCCTGGGTCGGTGGTCATCTAAACCCGTTGCTCATCTAGACCCGCTGCCCGTCTAGACCTTCTGTTCATCTATGGGTGGGGAGTAGATGAGCAGCGGCCAGGGGATTAGCATGTGTACATAAGCGGCGGGGGATTAGTGAAGTATTTACATAAAATTCGCATGTAAATACATCAATATTTACTGACAGTAATCAGAAATACACGAAATATGAAATAGAAATGCCCCCTAGATGAGCAGCGGGTACAGATGGCCAGCAGGTAGAATGAAGTGGGCAGCGGGTCTAGATGAGCAATGAGTTTAGATGTCTAGTAAGCCTACGCCATAAGAGCGAGCGCAAGCAAACACCCAAAATTGCCCACCAGACGCACCGATCCTTGATGGCGAATCTGCCGTGCAGCCAGGTTCTCAACTCTTTCTCATCGACGGGCACCTCGGCAATGGAAATGCGCGCCCTGTGCACGTGCAGCTGCGTGCCGCTCGGACCACACACGAAATCTGCGAGAGATAGAGCGCACGCTTTGCAAAGTGATTAATATCAAATTTATGTACCGTATTTCCTCGAAATACCCCCAGAGGTTTGTTATTTATTAAACAATATGCTTGTAAATAAACAAAACTGGAAATAAATGTAACAACACGAACATCTCTGGACATGTATCTATTGCAATATTAATTGGCTGCAATTGATACATCACGTAAACATTGCATACATGATGTAAATTTACATCATTACATACGGGGGTATTACGAGGGAGGTTACTTTTTACCTCAGCTCGCTCAGACCTGGGGGTATTTCGAGGAGGGTTCAATAGAAGGGGGGATTCAAGGAAATACGTCATGTAACTTTGATTGAGTCTTAAATTTGTACCGGAGCACCTTGTCAGATGAGCATATATTTGCAGTACATATGGTAGAAAGGTGAAGTGGCCACACCGAACATCGACGGTGCCTGAAGCTGGCTTCCGGTTTCAGGTCGGCGCGCGGCGCTGTAGGCCAGAGTCACGTCGTATATGCAGTCCAACTGGCCCCTGTGAGGCAAGGCAACAAACAGTAGCAGCACCGAATAGGGTCCAAACTAGGGTTGGCCGATGTTTTTTTTAAAACGTTTTTTATTAAAAAAAGTTTTTTTATGAAAAAAAACATCGACCGAAATTTTTAGTACTAAGCACTAGGTATTTTGCAAAATTTTTGCGCGCAAGCGCGCAATTTCACACACAAATTGACATTGGTGGTTGTTTTCATTAGTTTTGTGGCATTTTTAGTATCAAAGTATCCATTTATATATGCTACCATGGGTTAATAAGCCGTCATATGTCGGTGTAGTATATAATATTGAGGTAATGTGCTTCCATGTACCTCCACAGTGTGACACTTCACTCCCAAAGTAACAACCTCCTTTTATAACCTTGTTTCATCACTATTCCGTGCCAAACTTTACCTGAAGTCACGAACATTCGACTATAAGGCGATATACGCACGTATCGACAAAAAAATGGATATTTTTGACACAAATCACCACTTTTAATGCTATCCCATGGCTCAACAGCCATTATATGGTCATATATAACATCACAGAGTACTGACACTGTCTGATATACCTATATATGTTGACACAAGGTCATATCTGGGAGCTTTAAAAAAACCGTTTTTTATTTTAAAAAACAGTTTTTTTTTAAAAAACATCGAGTTAAAAAAAAACGTTTTTTTTCCAACCCTAGTCCAAACGGGATCCCGAATTCCGAAAAATTCGGGATTTTGTGGTCCCGATCACGACTAGGGTTGGCCAATGTTTTTTCAAAACGTTTTATTCAAAAAAACAACGTTTTTTAATAAAAAAACACGAGGTCCGGAACGTTTAAAAAAAAAACATTGGCCAAAATTTTTAGTACTAAGCACAAGGTATTTTGCAAAAATTTTGCGCGCAAGCGTGCAATTTCACACAAATTGACATTGGTGGTTGTTTTCATTGTTTTTTTGGCATTTTTAGTATCAAAGCATCCATTTCTATGTGCTACCATGGGTAAATAAGCCGTCATATGTTGCTGTAGTATATAATATTCAGGTAATGTGCTTCCATGTACCTCCACAGTGTGTAACATCACTCCCAAAGTAACAACCCCCTTTTATAACCTTGATTGATCACTATTCCGTGCCAAACTTCACTTGAAGTCACGAACATTCGACTATAAGGCGATATATGAACATGTAGACAAAAATGGACATTTTTGACACAAATCATTACTTATAATGCTATCCCATGGCTCCACAGCCATTATTTGGTCATGTATAGCATCACAGAGTATTGTCACTTGTCTGATATACCTATATATGTTGACCCAGGAACATAGATGGGAGCTTTAAAAAACGTTTTTTCAATAAACGTTTTTAATTAAAAAACATGGTGTTAAAAAAAACCCTAATCACGACCCCGAAATCTGAAAATCACAATCCTGATACCGAAATGTTGAAAATCAGAATACCGATCCCGAAACCCCAATCCTGAAAAGTCAATCCCGTTTGAACCCTACCACTGAGAACAAAGGCACGACAAACTCGGCTAACCTTAGTTCCTGCAACGCCAGCGCCAAACCTCTGGCGCGCGGCGCCAAAACATGGTTCAACTCTGGCAGACCATTATTTCTGCTGTGTTCACGGCTAGCGGCGACCATTTCCGGCTTTTTCGGTGTAAATCGTGTCCCCTCGGGGAAGATTACCAGCCAAAACTGATCGAGATGGGTGAATTTTTTGGTACGATAAATGATTTGCAGGGATTTGTGAGACTTACGGGTCTCGAAATCCGGCCGAGGCATTGAAGCTGACTTCTCGCGGGGTCTTGTTTGAAATTTCCGGCACGTCGGACATAAACGCACCCGTGCTGTAAGAAACGAACTCAATATGTAAAATTAAAATTATTGTCAGAAAAAGTTTTTTTTCGGTTCGGGTCGGTTAGACGGTATCATTTCCTGCACTAGGCTGTGCGACGGCAATGATATTTACGGTTCTTAAGACCCATAATGTCGTCAAAACCTCCTATATAAAATCAAACATTAGACAAAGTTACAAACCTCATAAAAGTACCACCCATACAGAGGCACGTAGATGAGGGAATCCTTTAGCACATAGCGTAACCTGCCCATCATGTTCATGCTGTGCGAGCTCGCCACCATGTCAGCCACCGCCCAGTCCACTGGTAAAACCAAAGGACGATCAGTGTAGATACGTAAGCGCGCAAAAGTACACAAGCTGGGCGCACCTGTACATTGATGGTTGCTGATGTATATGGCACGCTCTTCAGTCGGCTGAGGAGTCTCATCGTAAAAGACGACCTGTTTTAGACAACACACAGCCTCACTGATGTTTCACTTCCAAAACGCAAAATCAGCCAACCTGCACACCAGAGACCTGCTCAAACACAAATAGCACATACTGCTGATAAAAGCCCCACATCAGCTCGGTGCCCCTGGCCACAGTATCCTCCGAAACACCGAGACATTTCCCACTTATGGACCACAAAACACCGGCGGCGAAGTGCGGCACGCTGCCGGCGATTAACAGGTAGGTGGGCACGACGGACCTGGCAGAGTGCACTAGGTGGACGAGCAAGGTGGACATGATGGACGGGACATTGGACGGTTTCAAGCCTGGTCACGTTTTGTGTTGTTGAAATGAGAGTGAACAAGGAAATGTCGCGTAGATTATCAGATAGATTGAGAAGAAAGTTGCGGCGTGACAAATGCTCGGCATTACTCAACAGAATGGCGACGGTTTTCTCGGTTTATTGACGTGATTCCAGAATACAGATATACAAAATAGTTGAACAGAACACACCCAATAATATTTTTCTAAATAAATCACAAGATCTGCGCATAATTTTTGTCCACAGCGAAGCAATGGTATTTACCAAATATTACGAAAACCCCACAGAGACAAGCGAAATCACGTGAGCATGTTCACGGAGCGATAATTTTGACAGGTCGCGATTTCTTACCTGTCATTTTTACCATAATTAATTGTAAAATTACTTTGTGGCGCTGCGCCATGAACATGCTTAAGTAGGTAATTTAAACCACGTTGCAAATAAAACCCCTATTTTTATTGACACCACCACCAACACAAATTTCAAGCAGATACATAACTTTTTACAGTCTTACCGACAGGGCGGCCAGCAAAAAAACGACAGACGGATACTGTTGAAACGATCTGCCAGAAAAGACTGCTCGCATTTCGGCGATTAAAATCAGTTTGCTGTGGGTGGACATACTTTGCACAGAATCCTACCATAATTTGATGCATAAAATACTGTGACAAATTTCGTAGTTGATTATTTCAAAGCAAAAACGAAATATTATGATGAAAAAAAACGTAAATATTTAGTTCATTATTCAGATGGGTTATGGTAGGTTTCCATGCAAAGTGTGTTGTCCGCCGAGTATACTTCTTCTTTGCAATATAAATCTGTACCACCAGAGCCAGAACTCCCACCAGAACAGAACTTCTCGCTGTCAACCACGTTCTGAAGGCGGTATGTTTCATTTTATGGATTTATTCAGCTCGAAGACGGGACACATACAGTAAGCACTGAATGAAACCACGATGATGAGAGAACAGCTTTTCCACGGCCAAATTTGTGACGTTTGTGACGTGTTTTTTGACAGGAAATAGCAGAATAAATATTTCGTGTGGTGAAAACGATGGATGGGAAAAACGTTTTTGCAGAAAATAGGCACTTACTACATAAACGCCATTGACAGCAATCAGACAACTCAATTCAAGAATCTACCTTTTAAAAGCGCAATATTTATTTTAATGACGTAGGCCGTAGTTTACATTTAACGCACGACATCAAGCCACCCTGCACTGAATCCACCAGTAAAATGCAACCGATTTAAGAAAACACCCATTCAGTTTTGATGACAAATATCTGCAGACTACTTATTTACATGACCACTCCGACAAAGCGCACACAAATTCATCAACTTAATCAGGGACGTATCCAGGGCCCTTCCCGGGTGAGACATGAAAAATATGTGAAAATTCAAGTTTCAGTATGAATTTGCAAGGCGTTTGTCAAAAATATTGCGCGCAAGCACGCAATGCTGCATTCCACACGCATTATTTACAAATAGGTCCCTGGATCCCAAATCCCTCTTAGATGCATTCAATTACACGCCTGACGCACGATATGTGTGTATATTTACATACATATACAGCGGTTTTTGGCGCTGGCGCCAACGGCGTGGCGTTTACAAATGGCGCTAGCGCCATAACGCCGCTCTGACATTTTTCGGTGAAATTTTATGGGGGGCTGAGTCCCCCTTTCATCGGCATCCGGAAATAAGCAACCCCCGCTCAAAAATCCTGGATACGTCCCTGAACTTAATCCCAAGCACTAACTAATCTTCTAACACTGCAAATGGAACTTTATCCATCTCTAGTTGCGTTTCTTGTTGTCGCGCGACTGTTCGCGCTGGGCCAGGATGATCATAAGGCGGCGGAACATGTCCACGAAGTCGATGAACAGATCCACGGCGTGCCTGAGGGGTTGGATTTGGCAGTTACTGTTGAAGAAACCTGGGGTTGGCTGGCGAATTACGTTAAAAATTAGTTTTTAGCGCAATTACTTTCAAAATTGAAAATAACTAAATTTCATGCTTTTCCAAAGCTCTACAATAACCACATTTCTACGAAGGCATACCTAAAAGTACACCTGCTTTTTTATACCTAAATAACTTTATTATATAAATAAGCTTCAAGTTTTATCTATACCCCTTGGAGGTGAATTCGAAGGGAAATAGGACTCAATTTGACTAAAGCAGACTTCAGGGGTATCTTGACATACAAATTTGCTTGTCTAGTGTCGTTTTCACTCAATTTACTTCTCACATAACATTACACAAACCAACTTCCTTACTACCAATTTCACAACGTCCATCTCGAGAGACAACAATTTCGATTGTCAACCACTCACCAGATATAGTCGTTATTGCCTCTGCGACGTTTCTCCATAATCAGCTGCGTGTCGTAGAGGACAAATCCGCACGTGACGAAAAGGCCCAGGTACAGGTTCAATTGGAAAATGGCCGCGCTGCCGAAGAGAAGGTTGGCCAGCGACAGCCAGAACATGGTCGACAGCAGCGAAAGGAGAATGCCTTGGAGATGAAATGAAGACAAACAAGTATGATTATCTAGCACATGAAGCCTTCAGGATTGGGATTTGAAAAGTTTGGGGATCGGGATTGTGATTGATGTTTCGGAATCGGGACTGCAAAAACATGAAAATTTTCAAAGGTTTGAACCACGCTTCAGTGGAAGTCGCCAGAAAGTTTGCGCCCGCTGCAGCGCACAACGAAAAATGTCTTTCAAGAGCATTTGAGTTCTCATGTAATACATGGTTATGACTGTGTACCTACAAAACTTACCACCCAAGTACAGGAATTTCCTGTCCGGGGCGTAGAGAGCGGCGAGCGTGAAGCAGCCAAATATGGCGCAGGTGCCCATGAAGGCGGTCACCACTATCTTGGGGTTGATTTGCAACACCATATCCAGCAGCGGTCCCGTCGTCAGGCCTGGATTGTCAATGACTATTTTCCGACTGTTTTGACGCACATCATACGTCAAAAATCGTGCATTGCACGCAAACCTGAGCAAAAGGCAAACGCAGCCATGTATGCCAGACGAGTTTTCTCCGTTTTCGCATTGTGAGGGGTAGTGTACAGCAACATCAGCGGAATCAGCGAGCCCAGCGCCACCAGGAAATTGCCCTACATTGGGAGAATACTCCTTTTGGCACACGGCCAAATATACGTCACACACAAACATTCGTAAACACAAACACGGAAATTTACAGAACAATCAAACCTTCAAAATATCGGTGGCAACGTGCACATAAGCGCCGACGGCGGCCAGCAGCAAAGCGCACGACAACGTGCCGTACACATTTCGCAGGTGAGTCTTGACACTCGGCTCGCTGCAAAAAAAATGTGTTTTTGTCTCCAAACATAGGAAGAAATTGCCTTGAGGACGTAAATTAGGAGCATACATTTTATTGTCAAGCGTGGTGAAGAATGTCTCCACGTTGCGCAGAAGAGTATCGGCCATGACGGAGGTCAAAGTGATTAATCGACAGATTCTCAGTAAACAAGTGACGTCCCGCAACGATTTTTCTTTTTCTTCAGTAAGACCGACAGTCGTACTGAGAAGACCGGAATAAAAAGATTGCAGAAAGAAATTGTGACGTAAATAACTGCAACAACACGTTGCCGGAAGAAGCGTCTGGAACATTCGTTCAAATGGGGGGCGCACGTGCGTTTTGTAACCACTAATGACTCCGTCGGGGATAATTTAGCCCGTTTTACGTTTGCGTGGGTGCATGGGGAACAAAGGTTTCATAGTTTCTGTATTTTACCTAAGTAGCTAAAAAGTAACTCTCAAAGCCCTAATGACATTTAGCATGTCAGATAAAGATTGCCTTGAAATGACTCGAATATTTGTCAAGAAAGCATCATGATTTCTTTGGGGGGAAGGAAAATTCTTTAAAAATTTAAAGGCTTAGGCATTGGTTTATAAAATCGTTATAGCCCAAAAAAATTCCTTATCATCTGGAAACTGAAACCACCAAAGTGCATAGTAGCTGGTTAATAAGTTTGTTTGCTGAACAGTCTGGTCCAATCCTGATAAGGCTTCAATGCATTTTATAATTTGTCAGTCTCCATCTCAAACGGGAATAACACATGAAATTAGGGAAAAATATAAGTAGTATAAGGTTGTGACCATTTGAAAACCTCAAAATGAAAATACTACTACCTCTCATTCTGTCACTTACCATAGGACTCGCATTAGCAAAACCTAAAAGAAAGGATGTTCAAAAGGAACCATGGTACCCATCCAGACATGACAGGCTCCCTGAATACCACCCCCCTGCACCCAAAAAGAAAGACCACACTGTGACTGATTTTGCAAAGTTGAAGGTTGATCACTTCAATGCAAATGATGGCAGGACATTCATGAATGTAGGTTTTAAGGAAGTTGTTCAGATAAAATAATCGACTCAAATTGATAAACATTGAATGCAGAGGTACTTCATGAATTCAAAGTACTACAAACCTGGTGGTCCGGCATTTCTGTATTTTCCTGGTGAAGATGCAGCGTCAGACTGGTTTATACAAACAAGTGAGTCTGTGGTTTTGATAAATTGAAAAATATTTGGTGGTGAACAATTCTAATGTTCATTCAAATTTATTTCGATCAGATGGCGGAACTTCCCTGAGCAATGTCATGAGGAATGCAAAAAAATTGAATGGCATAGCCTTTATTTTGGAACACCGATACTTCGGTGAAAGTGTCCCTGTTGAGTGAGTTTGTACACAATCACAAAACCAGGTAAAACATTTTAAGCCAGAATTTTACATTCACAAACAGCAATGCCGACACCCCAGAAGGAGTACAATACCTGACATCCAGACAGGCGCTGGCTGATGCGGCTGAGTTCATTAAGTATTGCAATCACAGGTACAATCTGACAGGTGCCAAATGGGTTGCGTTGGGTGGATCCTACTCAGGTTTGAAATGGATTGCTAATCGTGTTATCAGGTGCCGGTTCCGCAAGTGGAAAAGTTAAGAGTAAAGAGTTGAGAGTTGAGTAAAATTTAAAATGATAAGAGTTGAGTAAAATCATTGGTCATTTTACTCAACTCTTAACTCTCAACTTTACTCTTAACTCTTAACTTTACTCTTAACTTGGCATTTATAATTTTACTCAACTCTTTACTTTTCACTCTTAACTTGTCCACTTGCGGAACTCGCCCCTGATTACTTATCAACTATTTATTTAGGGTTACCAGTTTCATTTATGGCACATTTACCTCATATATAAATGTAGGAGCATTGTCAGCGTTCTTTCGAGAAAAGTATCCCGAACTTGTTATTGGTGCTATATCGAATTCGGGCCCACTTTTGGCCACCAATGATTTCAAAGGTATCTTTCAATTTTCGCTTCTAAGCACTGAAACTAGTGAGAAAATAAAATAGGTTCCATTCCTTTTTCCAGACTACCTTGGTGTAGTTGGGTACAACCTCAAAAAATACAGCATGGATTGCTTTCAACAAACATGGGATGCATTTGCAGCAGTACAGGAGCTCTTTAAAAACAACCCACATGAACTACAGAACCAACTAGAGTGAGTTGAAACATGAAACACGTCGAAAACCATTTTGGTCGTGAAAAACGGTGTGGTTTGCAGGTTGTGCAAAGCTCCTCCAGCCAATGACAAAAATGAGCTTGCAAATCTGATGGATGTGCTCGACAATCCATTCACCACAACCATGCAATACGGAGGAAATAATCGGGTAAATTTCGTTATTTTGGGCACCACTCATTTCTAACGATTGCAAACAAAATTCGAAACCGTTTTTGATTTTTCGAATTTTTATTCCACAAATACACAAAACACTTAAAAAAGTGTGTTATAGAAAAAATTATAAGTTCGGAAGTTCGAAAAGTGTTTCCCAATTTTTACGTATTTTGGTTGAAGATGCATGAAAAAGCATGAATTGAATGAAAAACTACGAAACACTTCTACTTAAAAAAACTGGTTTTCTATGTGAACTGTGACTCAAACCTTTGCAGTCAACCGAGTCCACGACTTCGACTACGACAAACTTCAGGAGGAGGACAAAGGAGCCCGGCAGCTTCACAGATGTCATACGATGTTAGTGTATGTTTATTCGTGCGCACGTTTGTGAAGTGAGGGTTCAATGTCGTTTGTGCTGAGTTACTAAATAGCCAACGCAGCCGATCGTTGCCTGGCACCTGTTTATTGATGGTAAAATACTCCAATGTTTCACAAAATACTCACGAAATACTCGAATCACACGGCACTGAATCCTACAGCACCAGCTCGGTATTCAGGTTCACGAAGCACTGTCACACAGACCTTCAGCTACTGTTTTCAGCTGTAGCTTGGCTTAGCTAGCTTTTAGATATGTTTCGCATCACGGTTCTGAACCCTGAATACCTCACCGGGGCTCTCTTTTATACTCAGCCACCCGCCCACGTGGGCTTAGCTCACGCCATATGTCAGACATAAACATCTTTTTCCTAACAAAACTGTAATCCTTTTGCCCGATTGTAAATGGGCCAGCCAACCTACGTCACACTTCCTAATAACCACGGCAACAAGCCAAAGTACAACAGCTATTTTAGTTCATGGCAAAAAGCCAACAATACAATAGATCTTATGGCAAAATGCCAACAATACAATAGATCACCCCCTAATAGAACTTCTGGTTCCACACAGAATAAAACTTAGCAGAATATTGGTGCCAGGGCCTACTCTACAAACTTTCACACCTACCTAAGATTTGGTTAACACATAGCCTAAATAAGCCACTGAAAGAAACATACCACCAACTTGGAATGATAAGATAAACATGAGCAAAAGTACACGTCACAATGAGTATCATGAACACAACAGTTTCAACACATGAGCAAAATTGTTGAGATGCAATATTTTTTGGAGATTTTCTTGGTTTTGAGACCACAACAGCTATAAGTCAAAACTGTACACCAAAGTCAACTTAAGGTAAAGCGTAATGGCAAATTTCAGACAAAATTTGCACTCCTAATCAAGGCAGGACTGTACAATTTAAAAGGATGGAAAGAAAAAAATGATAAAAGGTAAAATTTTTAGAACTTAAGACTAGCATTAATTTTCATATGGTGTGGGTTTTTTGTATGGTGTTGGGTGGGATCACCCCCTAATACAACAAAAGCCTTTCCATAGGCGCAAAACAATGAATGCAAAAATGACGCGAAATGTACAATTTGTGAATTTATGCACTGCCCCACTCAATCTACTCCAACATCTGCCAAATCCTTCCTTCCTGGCTGCAATTGTCACTTTTCCTGCCAAACACTGCTCTTAGCCTTTGCCCTTTGCTGAAGCACTCTGTGCCTTGAAGAAATAGCAGATGGTGGTGGCACAGATTCCGTCATAGGTATAGGCAAATATGTCTGCCTAGCGGCGACCAGTACGCTGTTGCCCATTGCCAGCGAATTGGGAGCTTGGTCATTCTGCATATACACTTTAGACCGCCCTCTGACCGGAATTCTTGACAATGAAGTGCTGAACACAGCAGGTTGTGGGACTTCTGGCTTCAGGGTTGTGCAGACAGCTGTATCCTCACTGTGACGTTAGAGAATATATTGTTCATTTAGGCAAGAATAATTAATTGTCAGTCGTTGTGATGGTGTAGTAGAATTGACATCCTTTGGTTGGAGCAATTGGTATAATGTGGATTAGTGCCCTACACTTATGTGGTAAAATGATGATGTGCGGTAGACGATACATAAGCGTAGGATATTTTCAAAATTTTCAAAAATGTTTAGACACTCAAAAAAACTCAAAACAAAATGCAAAATACAGCATATGATAATGAAACGTGAAATGTAAATACTTAAATAAATTTACCACACTTTCCAAAATACTTAGCGTGTTAATGTATGTTTTTTTTTTTTTTTTAAAAATTTGTTTGAAAATGATTAATAAAATAATTGTTAAATTATTTTATTTGAAATGAAAAATTTAGTAATTTAGAAGGAAATTTGGTAAAGTGTTTTATTTTTGTTTGTTTTTTTGTTTTTGATTAAGGTAGGAGTAAATAAGTGAAAGGAAAAATAAAATAAAACAAGGAGGACCATAATTTTCGCTGAACTGAGAAGGGTCTGACCGAAAGGAAAAGGAAGGTCAGAACTTCTCGGCTCCAGCAGTAACCAAAAGACACTGTGTCTAACTCTACAACACCATCACAGCACTAGAACACAAACACAAAACACACATGAAGTCGGTGGTATGTGGCTCTGTGGCAGGGATGATTTGGCACCTCGATGTTAAGGCGCGCACGTCCTGTACCTTCCAATTCCCCTGGTCGATCATGAACTTATACATTGCCTCGACGTTTTCGGCCTCGCGCTTGCACATTGCCTCCAAAATTCTGAGAAGATGACTGATTAGATGGTGCTAATTGAGATATCACAGCAGTCATGACATCAGTCTTAATTTCCTGCGCGAGTTGCTGAATGGAATTTCTACTGCGCGCATACTGTGATTCCCTGTCATCAGGAGCGCCAAAAATGCAATTTCCCGCCTTATGTGTGTTCACTCGACACTTAGGACAATACCTATCATATCGACATTCATGTTGTTTGTGGCCTCGGCGGCCACAACGGTGACATGAAAAGGCCCTAGCATACCTGCGCTCGGCATCCATGGGACGCGACGGCTTCATCACCTGCAACGTTTCAACATTAGGCTACTGTGTCAATTGAAATTGAAAATTTAAGTATTGACATTTAGAAACAGAAAATAACAAGTACCAACCACTGGTGTGCCTGTGCCCAGCGGTTGCGCCCTAATGGGTGGCACCTCCCTATCTATTTCATCACAGGCCAAACCCTCAGACGGCCATGGGTGCATCAGCAGCTCCTGCCGGCCAGCACTGGTGCCGGGAGCCGGTGCACCCACATTCATCACTTGTCCAAACTGCGTGTGTCTCGGGTCCAAATTCACTGTGGGCATCCTGAACAGCAAGTTGGATGGTTCGAAGACCTCGCTGCTGGCCACCGGCCAGTGGGTGCTGCGATCGTGCCATTCTGTCAGGAACGGGCGCACTCCCACTGCGAAGTGCATCACTCCACCTCTCACACGCAACCACACCCTCTTCAAGTAGGGCACCTCGTACTTGTGAACACAATGATGCATTTCTATCATTCTGTCCGACAGAGCCGGCCAGCGATGGCATTCCACCATTCCCACCAGGGCTCCGTCTTGAGTGACCTGGATCGGCACAGCCTGAGTCACTGCCAGCGCGGTGAAGGGCTGGAAATTTCAAAAATTCTCCTTTACTTAACATACAATTTAAAACTTCACTCTTCTTCATTTTCTTAGCTTCAGCATCTCCAACAACTTTACAAATACGTCTAAAAGGAATAAGTTGTGCAGGGCGATCCGGTTCGCCTATTGCACCCACATACGCAGCACTATTCAAAACCTTGCGAACCACCAATGGTCCCAAAAGTTTTGGCAAAAATTTACTAGTCTGGCCAACCTTTGGCACAAATACTTGTCTCACATAGACAGCATCACCTACTTGCAACTTATTTTTTTCCAGCTCTACCTGTTTAGCTGTGGTCTGCTCATACTCCAGTTTATTTTTAATTGCTGTTTTCCATGCTTGATAAATGGACTCCCTAACAAAACCAATAGCTGACTCACTGGTTCTCAATGCCAAACTTGGCCTACTCAACGCATCAGGCAAGAAAAACAGATTGGGCCGGTGTCCAAAAACTACTTCAAAAGCACTCATGCCAATGCTCGCTGAATGACTGGTTCTAAGAGCCAGCATGAGCATGGGCAGGGTCTCATCCCAATTCTCATGACTTCTAGCATACTGTGTAATCATTATGCCTAATGATGTCTTGAAACGGTGCCAATTTTCAACCTTATTCGACTGTGGGTTCGCCAGTAGCACATTTCTGTGACCCACACGTAGAAACTTAAAACATTCCCGCAAAGCCATCAAATTTGCACCATGATCACTGATGCAGACTCTAGGGAACCCAGTAAATGAAAAAACATGGGTCATTAATGCCTGTGCAATGGTAATTGTGCGCATGTCTGACAGAGGCGCAGCAAAGGGATAACTAGAAAAGGGGCAAATGGCTGTCACCACGGCCTTGTACTGACAAGTTGCACTGTAATGCATAACGTTTGAAATATCAAAATATAGAACATCAAAAGGTTTGTCAGCTTGTGGTAATTGGCCGTGTGGCGAAACCACCTGACCAGTCTGTCCCTTGTGTGCAAAACACTTTGCACATTTCCTAATATATTCAACTACATCATTATAGGCATTGTGCCAATAAAAACAATGCAATAATCGCTGATAAGTTCTCGATGCACCCTGGTGTGCTCCCCACCCAGATGCATGATGCAGCGCCATCACTGCACGACGCATATCTCTAGGCACATACAGCAGTAACGCTGGCTCCAAACCAGGTTTCCTTTTGTCAAAGTAATACAGAAGATCATCTTCCAAAACATATTGCTGTGCCGCCAGAACCACCCTCCTTGCTAAGGTAGAGTTTACTGGCAAATTCCCATGCACCAAAAATTCCTTCATGGCGGCACAGAACTCGTCTGAAACCTGTCCATCACGGAACTTTTGTACTATTCCATCTTCCTCCAAAAAATCAGAAAAGTTCTCCTTGTCATAATCAGACGCACTTGGAATTTGGCTTCTAGCGATTTGATCTGGCGTCTGATCCATATTTGGATCATTGGGGATGACCAGAGAATGACTAACTCCCTGGTCATTTGTCACCATAACATTTGGTGTCGCTACTCTTATCGCAGCAGCTGCTGTCGCAGCCTTCTGCCCATTACCATGAATGTTTGCTGCAGGAGGTGCAGTCGCACCTACATCTACAACTTTCGCCCTACTTCTTGTCTGCATCACTTGCAAAAGATGCTTCTGCACATGATCCTTAACGGTTTGCTGCAATTCACATGAGTCACCGCAGTCTTCCCCACAGATTTCCATGCGGTCATCATTCAAAATTGCCTCAGACGGGTCGGGCACCATTTCTGGTTGGCGGGACACATCTTCAGCTGAAAATTCCCTAGACAATACGTCTGCTGGGTTGGTTTTACCAGGGGTATATTTTATTGTAACCCCCGGGAAGGAACTAATTGCCAATGACCACCTAGCTACCCTAGGGTTCTGTGCGTGCTTGTCTCTCAACAGGTAACATGCAGCCGCACAGTCAGTATGCACTTCAACTTTATAACAGTAAATAATGCTGCGCCAGTGAATTAAGGAAGACACAATGGCAAGCATTTCAAAATCATAACTGGCCATGCGCTGTTCCTGCTTGGACAACACCCTAGAATAGTACCCAATTACATTGTGTCTATTTTTGTCAGACTTCTGCGACAAAATGCCAGAAATCCCTCTTTTAGACCCATCAGTTCTCAATTCAAAACCTTTATCATAGTCTGGTGCTGCCAAAATTGGCGCCTTCACCAGCTGGTCCTTCAACCATTGCCATTCCTCCTGTGCATTCTCATTCCACACAAAAGGTTGATTATCCTTTCCAGTTAACAACTTATTTAAGTGTCTCGTATGAAGTGCAAAATCCTTAATCCAACTCCGGTGCCAGTTTGCCATCCCTAGGAAACTGCGCACACCAGTCTTGTCCTTTGGTGGGGGCAATTTACAAATTGCCTCCACTTTTTCCTTGTCCATTTCCCTACCCTCTCTACTTATGTACTGTCCCAGCATTTTCACTCGTCTAGCAGCAAAAACTGTTTTTTTGAGCGAAATGCGAAATCTGTAGTGAGCAAAACGCTTCAACGCGTCCTCTACGTCATGCACATGGTCCTCCACTTTGTCAGACACAGTGCACACGTCATCTACGTACGTTAGAGTTTTTCGACTGTTCCAAAAGATCACGGTCATGGCGAGAGAAAATATTGATGTGCTCGATGAGGACCCCTGGGGTAAAGAATTAAATTTTAAAACACCACGCGCAGTTGAAATTGCGAACAAATCTTTACTATTTTCAGACAATTTTATCATGTCATAGGCGGACAATCCATCAAAGGTGGACCATACCACGCCCAATAAAAGTTTTTCTAATAACTGTTTGAGGGGTGTTACATTTCCTTGCTCTAAACGACAGAGCGAATTGATTTTCCTCAAATCAAACACTGTACGCCAGTTTTTTATTGACGGTATCTTTTCCGGCTCTGCGGTAGGTTTTCGAACTAGAAACACAGGACTCGAAAAACGGCTTACTCCAAACTCTGCTAATCCCAGAGATATCTGCCTTACTAGCCAATGATCGAGAATTTTTTCTTCAAAAAAACTAATGGGATACGGGCGTGATTGAAAACCGGGATGGTTTTCATCTTTCAGCCGAATGTCGGCCACCAGGGCACTACAGGAACTCCTGTTTGCCAATTCTAACACGAAAACATCATGATAACGTAATAGCATTTCCATGAACTCCTGTTTTTGTTGTTCATTCAAAACAGTATCTTTAAAATTTGCGTCTCGCTTAATTATTTCATGTCTCTCTTCCAAACTAAGCTGCGGCACCATAGGTTTAGCCAGGTTCGGTAGGTTTAACCTATTATCATCTTCATAATTTTCTTGCACCGTTACCGTAGCCACTGCATTAGGTGAATCTCTTCTAGCCACCTCTGCTGCCTTTTTCAACTCTGTCAATCTTGCCTTTCCGGCGTCATCTGACATCGCCGCTACAGATTCTGGGAAAACTTGAGCCATACTTACTTCATTTAATATCATTGAGGACAATTTGGCCTCTGGGTGTATTGTTTGTAAACAATCTAACCATTCGCCCAAACGTTGCTGGCATTCATCACCAGTCATCACTAGTTTCTTAAATTCACTTCCATATTGCGGCGTGAGCAGCACAGGGACTTGTGTACCCCTTTTAGTCGTGTGACCAGTAATATACACTGGCGTTTCCTGATCCCCTAAACTACTGGGCTTAGCTGGCGCCGAAATCAAAATTTGCTTTTCCGGCACCATTCCTAGCGCCCTGTGCATGATTCCCCCCAGCTGAGTGATCTTCACCACGGGCCTATCAATGGGCACCGTGATGTCACTCCTATTTGGATTGAACACTGGAACCGAGCCCAATAAGACAAAACTCTTACGCTCCTCATCAAAATGTCGCTTTAAATCAACCAGCGTGGGATAGATTTTTATACGATGAACTCTCATCATTTTATCTATCGGAGCACACACATAATTTCGTTCCAGTTTTCTGTCCTTCAAAACCATAGTCAGAAATTCCTGAGTCACATCAGGTGCATAAATAGACACAGATGTGACACTAAGTGGCTTTAATTTCACACGCTCCTTAGTGTGCATGACCATAACATGATTCACTCCCCGGCCCTTAGGCACATTAAAACGTATTTTCTTTCCCGTAATAAATTTTATCTCTCCCATGTCCAAGTTTTTATTGTCATTTCCTCGATAGAAGGTGACTTGAAAGTCTCCCCACTGTTTCAAAGTTTTGAAACCGATATACACATCACTGGTAATTCCTTCCAACACTAGAGCATGCACATTAAACAATGTGCCATCTATAGCAAGTTGCACATCACATGTGCCAATTGGCACCATATCAGCACCATCTGCTACCGTAATGGTAATCTGTGTGCTTTTGTAGGGAATTTTCAACTTGTCAAGCAATCTTTTATTCAGGCATGACATAGACGCCCCTGTATCTATTATACAGTGCACTTCTATGTCCCTAATCATTCCATGGGCACTCAAAACCACTCCTGTGCCCGCAGCGGCCAAATGGCCAGTCATAGGCAGAGAATTTAACTGATGCACAGTGGTCATTGCAAAAATCATGTGCATACGACCGTGCAACTCATTTATGTGGTGCTTTCGCTCAAGAATCGCCTTATTCTTAAACCTAGGCGCTTTTGCGCCACCACTACGCACACACCTCTTTTTCTTACTTTTCAACAAATCTTGAATTTGCCCTAGTTTCCTCTCCCACGTGTTCCCCTCAAAGCCCATCCACACAGCCACATTCCTTTCCAAAACAGATTTTGCCTTGTCAGAAAACTGTAGAAATCCAGACAGGGATGGCACACAGCTCAGCACCCTGGCCCGCAGAGAAAAGTCAGGTTCCGTTTCAAACACCCCGACCCCAAACTTATCGAGCGGCCATTTCTCGACCTGAGACATCAACACACACCTTGGTAACATTGTACTTGAGTACTCACTCATTGGCTCACAGCCAGTCAAACCCACAGGCCTCACCGTCATGGGTCTATTCAACATGTTCCACATGCACACACTAAATACAACACACACAGCCATAACACACTCACACCAATCAACCACACCGACACAAGAAAATGTCTCATGCAATACGCCTCTCCAAGTAGGCACACAATTAGCAGGTGTGATAATCATCACAAGCGCCAATAATACTAGAAAAGGAACTTGTCGCGGGGCACGCACGCGCATCGACGCCACCACCTCAGACTGAATCTGTTCATCGAAATCATTTTCCTCTCTAGTTTGCTTTAAGGTACGCAGCAATTGCGGCCCCAGACGTACCCTAGGTATGCGAACCCTATTTCCAGAATAGCCACTTCCACTCACATATCGAATAGGCAGGTCAAGCGTATTTGGCCTGTCCACTTCCGGTCTGTCACCAAAAGCATCTGGCTTCTGTTGATCACTACCCACACCAGAATTTGTCACATGCATTGCATACTGGCGTCGCACCCAAACTATCCCCATTCTTACCATCCTTACGGGCCATTTACATGCAGTAATTACCGCACTACGAAAACCTTCATAACGCACACACAGATAGATAAGCCCCATTATCAATAATGTAATGAAAATCACCCACAGAATGTTCAATACAAATTGAAACGGTCCCCTGATGGCTTTAGGAACAGCACTAGTAGTAATCATGTGAATCACATCAAACTCATGGTCAATCACGCGGCCAGATGCATTTAACAGCAGCTCGCCAGCATGAGTTACCATGTGCTCCAGTCCCCGCCCATGCAACATACTTGCTGTATGGGCGCTGTCAATAGAAAACAAGCTAGTGTAATGAATTAGCCTATCCAATTTTTCCCGTGCCTCAATCTGTCGCATGTGTAAACTACGTATGTTGGCATACATCATGGCATTTTCCATGACCATTCCGGGCCGAATCAAGGTTCGATTGAATTTGATTCCATCTGACAGAAACTTTGGATGTACAAAAGCTGGGGTATGGTGCATGTTTACCTTCACCATGTTCCCATCGGTCAGAGCTAAGTAGGTTCCATTTTGGGACTTAAATACAGGTGATTGCAATTGAGAGCAAGGCAACTGATTTGCATGCTCCACCAGGTCCTGAGATCCTGGTATCTTGAATAGAAGCTTCCCATGTACTCTTACCGGCATCATATCATAACAGATTCCATTCACTTTATGGGACATATAAAGTCTATCAGGTTGAACTTTATGACACGCTGTGACTGAAAGCACGTCACCAGCGTATTCAGCATTTATACTTTCATCAGCAAGCAATAATCTCGCTGCGGCCACAGGCGAAATGTGAGCCAGCGCCCGTACCATTAGTGCATTGCTGCGCGCCAGCACACAAATCTGATGTCTCAGGGTCTCAAAATTCTGATGGGCTTGCTGTGTCAACACCTGGTACATAAACTGGTGCTGAGTAGCCGCGTTTGGAGTCAAGTTTCCACTCCAAAATTCAGCAAAAGTCATCTTTACTGTCGATGCGCACTTCTTCTTAAACATGATTTGGCACATGCTTTCAGTTGATGAATTGTCTATTTGCAAAATGGACAGTAGCGGGCCCTGATCTGTCAAATATACCGCTGGCTCCAGGCATTGTATGTGCACCGGGCCACCTTTTATAGTAAAAGCACTTTGTTCATGAATTAATATAACCGTTTCATTCTGTCTTTTCCCGGGAAAGTTTCCTACATGCTCAAAGGGGCAAGAAGCCGGTGCTAAAGTAGTCGGTTCCCAGAATAACACCCCCCTGCTGCTGGTGCAGCGCCCAGCAGCTGGGCTACAAGTAGGTGCGGCATCCATATCCGTAATAAGTTGTTGATTATCAAATGTGGCCACAGTTCCCTGTGTCAAAATGAAATTGTCAACATGCTGCTTAAAACAATCATTCCACGTAGGGAATTGCAGATCAATGCTTTTCATAGTTGACCAGACCATCGGTTCAATCTGTTTCAAGCCCGACTCACGCGCGTGACCGTCACGCACCGCGTGAAACATTTCTGCACACTTCTCAATCGGCATTGGTACATAACTATCATGATATTCATAAATATAATGTGCAAATAAAGCATTTGTGCATGTCGTCACCTCGTGACGTCTGGCTTGACAAAAGGTGGCATTCGCCGTCACAGGGCGACGCCTCTGTGCATATACTGACACTGACACGTCATGAACTGGTGACAGTTCAGACTCACCAAATAACGTTGAACTGTACAAATTACACGTGGGTATCTCGGGTAAATCTAAATACCAAGCCCCTGTAGGTTTAGAGCAAATTTGAAGCAACATTGGGTCTGCCGTGACCTTCTCAAATAACAAGGCCACACTCAGTAACCGGATCGCCCTACCCCTAAATCCACTCAACAGCAGAATCATCAAAACCAAAACCACACCTACCAAATTTTCCTGACAGGGCTTCTGTTTATTCTGCCCATCTGGCATGAGTGGGTCCACATACGTCTGCTGCCTCGATTTGAGCATGAATTGGTCCCCCTCGGGCGTGCTGACAACCCTGACAACCTTGTTCTCGGTGGCCAGCACACGCAGTTGCTCGACCGTCACGCCAAAAGTCATCTTGCTGATGTTGATTGGGTGCTTGTTGTGAACCGCTAGCGAAAGCGAGCGGCTAGCGCGCCAGCGCAGCGCCAACGCCATGTTGCAGGCACACCTTTCCACCCTCTCCCGGGACACCAGCCTGGTCACTTCCTTCGGCACTATCTCGCTGCGTATCACTCCTGTGAGATGGATAGCACTTTTCATTTCGTACAAACTGACAAAATTGTGAAATATTTCATTTCCCATAGAGCTGGTAAAAGTCCAAACAACCCCCTCAACATGCTCGAACTCACTCAAAAGTGTCTCTACCACAGCCATCACCGTGACTGGTGTCATCTTCAACGAGTGGCTCATTGTCAGGTGCTCCACACAATCCAAATATGTGAAGCACATCACGCCCGATCCGGGCACCCTGTCCATGATGTCCTTGGGTTTGACCAGGAAGAAGTACTGGTGTTCGGTACACACCATAGGAATGCGGCCCATCACCACCGGTGGCCTCAATAGCAAGTCTCTGATTAGATGGTCATTTCCCATTGCCGAGGCTACCATCAGATTCACGCCCCACCAGTAGCAATCGGCGCCCACTGTGTGGCACAGGCGGTGCCTCGCATGCATAAAATTGATAGAAAAGTCCTTGAATGGTAGATTTCCATATGTCACATGCGGCACAGTGACATCAATGTCGCCAGAAGCCAGCCTGATCTTGTTAGTGCTGCAGCCGCCCAATAAGCATGCCAATGGAAAATAGGTCGCCTGGTAATACTCCAGCGGCAGCCCCACCACATGCCGAAAAATAGGCACTGGAGAGTCAAATATGTGACAGATAGTCTGCCCAGGGCGCAGCGGCACTCGAATGGCTGCAAAACATGTTCCAGTATTTTTCTCAAATCCACACGCACCCCCTTCACCAAACACAGCACTACCCATTTTACTCAAAAAGCTTCGATTCACCTTCTCACAATACTCACATTTGTGGTGGCCATATTCTGCCTCATAATTCAGGTTGTTCTCGACGCCCGCTGGCTCCATGCGCGGCGGCGCTGTGCGATTTGGCTGCACTATGAGTGGATATCGGGCGGGAGCGGCGCGCTCTCGCTGCTCGGCATCAGACCCGTCGTCTGACAAGCCCGCCCTTGTTTCAACTGGCTGCTCACCCACGTCCTCCTCGACCGGTTGGTGGGTCGACGTAGTAGGTGCATCTGTGAGTTTATCAACTATTACCATTGATTTCGAAATAATTATCCACTTCGAGGACTTGTGAGTCATTACAAAAGTCAGAATCCATTCACATGCACACCGGGATTTCCTACTAACACTCCCGAAAATTTGCATTTCCACCCTTTTACTTCCCCTAAATTTATAATACTCATACTTGCCCTTTTTCCCATTCACTTGACCCTCACAAGCCTTCCGGACGGCCCATTTCACTATTTTACACAAGAAATGGGTATTTTCCTGCCTTAGATACAACTGTGGGATTCCCTCAAATTTGCCCCCGCAGATCCCATCAATACTGAGCTCAGCGGCGCACACAATTCTCACGTTCCCAAACGTACTTCCATTTTCATTTAAACTATTTCTACCTTCAAAATTAGAACCATCTTTCTCAATTTGCATCCCCACTTCCTTTTGCGGGCCATTTTCAGCCACTTTTATCATCATATGAGCGTAATTTTGTTTCTTCCGGATTTTTGGTACGAATGTGCCGTTACCCCAAATTTGGCGACTTGCCAACTGGAATCGATAAATGCTGTTTGCGGCCCTGAAACCGCAACTTAGGAATGCAGAAAAACGCCCCAAAACATGAGCACGTTTCCCCCGACCATTTTTGCCACCGAGCTTAGTATTAATGAAATTCAAACGGCCGCCGTCAGGCTTGTGTAAGTCCGGGGAATAGGCGCCTTGCCAAATTTCGTCATTCGTTCTTGTCCCGGACGTTTCTAAGTCGCAGACCGCCGCACCAAATGTTTCAGGCCTAGTTTCTGTTTCGGTCGGACTACCTAAGGTTTCAGGTGTTTTTGACTTTAGCGATAGACATTGTTTTCCAGTTTCGCGTAAGCGTTTGCGCAATAGGTCCGGCCGCCTAGACATTTTACCCCCAAAGACTCCAGCTTCAAAAGTTTCAAAAAGCGTTTCAAAATTCCACATTTCCAACATCTTTTCCGTAATGTTTAAACACTTTTGTTTCCTTATTTCCAAGCTTTTGTGAAATTCAAATTTTCTATTTTCATTTTCACATTTCGGTTTGCTATTTTCAATTTCACATTTCGATTTGTTTTTCAGACGTTTCCACCCTGGCAAAAATGTTCGCGAACTCCGCTGCGAACTCATTTCAACACTATCTTCACCGAAAGGGACACAAGTTTGAACCGGACTAACATCTACTAATTCCGTCTGATTCCTGACTAACAAAACGCGGTTAGTTTGGTAACTTAACTGGTTTCTGTGTTGTACGTGGTTACAGTTGACATTTGTGGGTTGGACGTTTTGAAATATGGACGGACAAAGCAAGGGGGTTAGTGGACATGTACTAGGTAAATCAATACCACACCCTTTTAACACAGCGATTTTATTAACGGGGCGAAAATCATCAACTAAAATTTTATTACCGGGGCTAAGGCAACCTTTTTTATCAAGTAAGTTCATAATACTGGAACAGTGACAAAACTGTACAGAGGATACTGAGTGTGGTTTTGCGCTAACAATCATATTAGGGCGATGAAAATCCTTTTTTCTTGGGGTAGGAATGTTGTTTGTAATTAAACCAAACTGCATGCTCACTATTTTCAAGGGAATTGCTTTGTGTCGTATATTCGCATGAACCATAGATGGAAAAGGGTTCCACTCGGGGGTGAAAAAAACATAGGTGACAGCAGTGGTATACATGTCTCGTTTACAACCTGCTCTAACTGTCATTGTGGTGCAAAAAGGGGGTAGACCTAGGGCTCCGCCCTCAGGTCCCGCAAAACCACCCTCAAGTCCTCGAACACGTCCACAATCACAACCTTCACACCTGTTATCTGTGCAGCCAGTTTGTGACGCGCCTTGGCCTGCACCGTCAATTCCTGTGCCGCCATCCCGCCGATGGCGATCGCGGTGCCCTCCGAGATGGGCTCGGGCTCCACGCCGGACACGCGTGTGGTCGCGCTGGCGCCGCGGCGCTTGTTCCCGTTGCCGTTCGAGGGCGCCGGCGCACTCGCCTTTCGCTTGCCTGCAACGGTGGGTGGTTTTATGTTTGGGTTCACATTCTTTGGTGTTACAGTCTTTGGGTTTACAATTTATGGGTTTACAAGTCTGATCACACCCTCCTTCGCAATATTTACAATTTTTAAGAAGTCTTTTCACTTCGTAAAAGTATTTGTAGGCACCCGTCACTCGTAACGAGCGAACACAATCATACCCGAGCTTGCATCTCAATTTCGCACATTTTATAGGAATTTTCACAGTTGAATTGAAAATACCCCAGTCACAACCACAACAAGGGGTATCTTGTGTTTGCTCAGAGTCGCTGTTTTTCAACTTCACCTTTTCCACTGTTGCAATTAGCTCAACTAACTTTCTAGTAAACCAGTGTGCGCTCGCGTCATTCATTTGTAAATAATATGCACCGTTAAATTTATGAGATTTTTCCCACTTTGATTTCATGCTGTCATTAGGTAATGATAACACCAATTTTAATTGCCCACTTAACTTAGTCACATTATCCCTATTGATAACTTTCACGCGGCATGCAGGCCTATGCTTACATTTAGGGCGCTTTTCCAACGCTAATTTCCCCTCCAAGTGCGCCAATTGCAATAAGTGGCCATGATTCATTACCTTTACAATTTTCATTATTACCTCCTCGCCGCGCCCGGATCTCCATTCAAGCGGCGCGTAAATAGCATTCACGTGTCCGCAAAAATCACAAAAATGCGTGCCCTCTTGTCTGGAGATCATGCCAGATAAGATTGTGTTTTGTGCTAAGAAACGTGTCCCATTCACGTGTCCCTTGCAATTGTGTTCAATTGAGCGAAAATTTATTGCATTTTTGCAATAATCTTGAATTTGTTTTCGTATGACTAATGTGTACTTCTCTCGATTCGCCCTTGGCGGGAAATCAACCATACATAGGTGGAAAACGTTGCACAAATTCTTGTCAAAAGAAACTTCAACTTCCCTAAAATCATTTGTCGAATATTCATCACCCTTAATGCATGAAACTTCAAAATTGGGACCATTCTTAGCGCAAAACACATGCAAATTTGCAAGCACGCGCCTCCAAGCACATAAAAAATGCTTACTTCTGGTCGGCTGCGGCGCGTCTTCTAGCGCCGGCTCGTCGCTCGGCTCGATGGCCACAAAGGCGTAGCGCCGTCGCGAAGGGCGCTGCGGCCGCTTGCTGCGCCTGACCGGCACCCGCCCGTCGTCGCCTCGGGCGCCTTTCTCAGCCGAGTCGACCACCGAGTCGACCTGGTCGACCGGCGAGTCATCTCGCCCCTCGCTCGTTGCACCTGAGAGTTCCGGATGTGCCTTATGAGATTGGTTTACATAAGGGACCATCTGGAACTCACTTTCTTGTGGCACCGGCGCCGCCCCGCGCGCCTGCTGCTCGTATCGCTCGACAGCGCGTCCCAGCGCGGCTTGCGTGCCGGCCACGTCGACGCCTACACGCAATCCAATACTTGCAACCAAATTATGCATAATGCTAGGGTTGTAAGCAGAGGTCTGCGCACCTTCTGTCGGAAATCCTTCGGCCGTGCGGCCAGGCATGGGCGCGTCGCTCGACGCCGCGCCTGCAGAAAAACTCCCTAGCTTTCCATCAATCACCCCTACACCCATTTCGTAAGATGCCAAGAATATTCCTGGTGCATTTCCACACCCACCTGGGGCCATTTCGCGCTGCTGCACGGCCACGTGCATGTGCACCGGCGGGGGGGGCGTGGCGAGCAGCACGCCGGCGTCCAGCGTGGACGACGCCAGCAACTGGGGCGGCGTAATCGCACGCGCCTGGTCGACCATGTCCGGCGACAGCGCCTCTGCGCACGTCCCATTTTTATTACACCTCGACAAAAACTGCCAGTAAAAACCCTTCATCAACTCTCCACACTCACCGTACAATTCGGCCCATTCCAGCTGATCTAGGGCACCCGCCGCGCCACCGCGCTCATGCTCGGCCTTCACCGGTTCGGGCGCGTCGTTAAATAGGTTGGCCAAAATCTCGGCCGCGCCCGCTTCCCTTTCCGCCGCTGCAGCGGCCGCTTCTGCAAAGCGAAACATCATATAAGAACGTTCATCAGGAAAATGTCGCAATTTTACGAATTCACATGTTTCTTGGGGGGGCCACACGTTGCCACTCAAATATTCGACAACTATTCTAGCAACAACACTTTGCTTGCGACAGATTTTGCGCCAAATTTCAACATTTTCCGCCGCCGCCGCGAGCGTCTCACCTACTGAACTCGCGCGCGCGCACGAGCTTACTAATTTACCTGGCGCCATGCGCGGCGGGCGATTATCTTGACTCAACGAGCGCACGAAATCGTCGATGGTCGATAAACGATCGACCTCATCGATCATTTGATCCAAGATGGGATTTGGGGGCGATTCGGGCCGGGGCTCGAACAGGTCCGGATTTCCTTGCGGGTTGGGCTCCATTCTTTCGAAAATTTTGAGCTTTTCAGAATGCTTAATGCTCGAATGATAAGTCCAGGCACCCAGCGCAGCGTATAAAAATGCGAGCACTGCGAATACGGGTATTTTTGTCCCGCCATTCAATGTATATGAAATAGATAAGATCTGTCTGATTTTTCCTCCCCTTTTGTGCGTACAGACCGGCGGTCCAAAGTTAGCCGGCAAGCACGCAGATCCATTCATTTGTGGTTTCTTAGGCGGCGCAGACGGACGCCCCATTTTACACACCGCGCGGCCGCGCGGCCACGGCAACCGCCACCGCATTCCTAGTGCACGCATTTTATGGCCCACAGGTAGATTTCCATGGCGAAAACGCCATTTGTAGGCGCACACGCCTCGGCCGCTACCGTAACACTCCCGGTGACGCATACCTGATCCCTTATTCGCACTAATTTTTCGTTTGCTTTCGGCCCTAATTTGTCCGCTTCCGTTTTTGTCGCAAACTTCAAGCATTTTCACAGTTTGCTCGCTTGCAGTAATTTCTGCAATTTTCAGCCTCTTCTCTACTTCTTCAGAGAGATTCACACTGACCCAAATTTTTGAACCCAATTGACAAGCCCGCGCGTCATTATTTGGGCCCGGCACATTTTCGCGGGGGGGCACGCACGCCATTTTATTATCTAATATTATCGCTTTCAATTTTTGCCCTTCGCAGATCTTCCCGTCCTTATCTGCACAACGGGCCGGGCGCGCAATCAATTTGGCGCCGAAAAATGGACACAGAAATGGCCGCGGCAGTTCGAGCGGCGCAGCATTTAGCGTTGCGTGCGGAACCCAAAACGCACGCGCTTTTGTCAACTCAGCCTGACGTGAGTTGACTGCAGTAAGTTGACCGCCCGGTCTATCGAGCGTTTTTTGCTCAATTTCTTTGTAAATTAGCTTGCACTTCTGGGGCAAATCTTCCCCCGGGGGGTTTTCTACACCACCCCCTTCTCCAATTTTATTCACTGGTTTAGCGAGTATCGAAAACAGATGCTCTACCGCCCCATTTCCCTCATTTTTGTCTTCCATGGCAACCCCCGCGGCCAAAGTTGACAATGAATGATAAACATGATTTACCCTCTCAGGTGGTCTATTTTGCCCGCGCGTGGCCGTACACGAGCGCGCCAAGTGCCCCACCTGGCCGCATTGATAACACGCCCGCGGAGAACCTGCGCCCTGACCCATGTTTGAGCCGGGCCCCTGGGACCTGTACTGAGTGGACCACCCTGCACCACGCATATTTTGTTGGTTTTGTTGCGCATAATTGGGCGAACTCGGGGGGGCCGAAGTAAAGCTAGCATTTAAGTTTTGATTTGGACCATTTGGGTTCGAATTTTGAAAATTTCTGGGCATTGAATTTCCTTGAAAATTTGGATTTGATGCCCCTCCCCTGCGAAAAGTCATTACGCGCCCCTGCGCGAAATTTTCCGCCGATTTTCTACCTATTTCGAGAATAGCTCGCCTCATTTCTGAAGATTCGTCACGAAACTGTGACTCTAATTTATCAACTCGCTCAGTGCCCTTTTTTATTTCGCCAGAAATTTCATCCAATTTTTTTACAATCTCTGTATTTTTGGAACCGGAATCATTTTCTTCCGTTCTAGGGCCTGTACGCGCAGATTGCAACACTTCCGTTGGGCGCTCCAGTTGGCTAAGGGGGTCATCAGCTCGATTTGCAGAGGCATTTTCGCGGTCATTAAATGGGCGCCTTTCAAACCGCCGCCTATTCATTACAAATCGGCCGCGCGGCACGTAGCCGCCCCGCCTATTCTGATCGCCCGGTGCACTGGGGCGAACCTCAAATGACGGTGGTGCACGTGTATCCGTCACTTGGCTTTCATAAGTGGACAAACGCTCCAACAAGGTAAGAAAAGGTTGATTCTGTTCTGCAGGCGACAGAGTCCTATAAAATATTTGCAGTTGGGGGGAAATGCTATTTGCAAACAATATTCGAAAATCACGTTCCTTAGTTGCTTCATCCAAATGTGCAAAAGCAGATGCATGCATGTCCCTTAGATTGTGATAAAATTCCTTCACCGACTGAGTTTTCATTTGTTTGGTCCTAGAAAGTTCATCTCGAGCTCTCATTTGAACTTCAGTATTCTCATAAGTCAGTAAAAACTGCCTTTTTAGCTCCTGATAGTTGGATCGGGTGGAATCATCCACTCCAGCGAGCCACCTGAGGGGTTCCCCTTTTAAGCGTAAAGACAAACACAGCGGCCATTTTTTTTTGGGAATACACAAAGAATACAGGGCCACTTCAAGCTGTTTAATCCATACTGAGGGGTTTATGGCGCCTTCAGACCGCTCTCCCCCGTATTCGCAACATTTTTGACTAAGTGCAGTTATATAGGGTCCTGTAAGCACTGAATCTTTGCCCCCTCCCAATTCGTAGGGATTCACGCTGTCATTTATGGCAGCACGCTTAGCATGTGCAATTTCGAGTTCTAAATTTTGCAGGCGCTGATTGGTCGCATTGCGCAAGTACTCGACAGTCTGCTCGCGGTCGTCCATGTACTTTTGGTACCACTCGCCACCCCTCACATCATTTACAAGATCGATTGGACCCCCTGGTTGGTTTGATGCTACGTTGGAAGCTCTGCCACTTGAAAAGGTTCCCCCAACTCCGCCCACTTGTGGTGATGGCACCCCCGGCGCGCCACCTTGACTTCCATAACCATTTGAGCCAGATGAAATTCCCTTTTGTGCGTTTGGCACAGGTCCAAACACTTGGTTTGAACCCTTTTGAGCAGTCAGTGCGTTCAAATTTTGCACGGTAGAAGAACCACTAAATGCTCGCCGGCGGGGTGCAGCCATTACCACACTTGAGCGGGGAAAAACACCTCCCCCAGCCATACCTGGCGCAGAAATAGTTGACGCTCCAGCTCCAGTTGATGATGTACGGCTCGTTGCAGGTGGCGGTGTACGTGGTGCTGTCGCAGCTGGTGGATTTGCCGGCTGCAACGGCGTGCGAGGCAACCCCCTTCCCATCGGTGGCTGGGCGCCGCCAACATGCTGTACTGGAATGCCACCGGTGGGCGGAGCCACGTTCGGATCTGCGACTGTCAGCAACTGGATAGGTGGGTCAGTGGTTGGTGGGTCTCCCGTTGGGTTATTTGGGTCATTTTCTACATCATTTCCATTCCCCGAACCCTCTGGCACTTCGCCAGGATCGTTACGCAGCGCGTTTGCGCGGCGACGAACCTCTTCCGTAGCAAATGTTCTTTTGACTGCCTTAAGTTGTGCTAGTAACCCATCCAATCTGGCTAGGTAGCTGCGGCACTGTGCACGCAGCGCACGGTCTTCAAAGGAGTAGTCTTTGCCTTGCAAAATTTGCTGCTGGCGAGTGATGTTATCAATTTGCTCGTCTAGCTCTTCCATGGTTCGGACCTCCACCACTTTCTCAGGAAGCTCAGGCAGCACAAGCTTTCCCTCGGCGTCAAACTCGGGCACCAGGGGTGGCAATGGAAAAACCATCATGGGTTGACTGGGGGCTGGTTGTTTCGTATACTATGTGTACTCCCGTACTGAATGGGTACTTGGAAACCAGGGGACTTGCAAAGTGAGACAGGTGCTTCGCACCTATTTCACTAGCACTGCTGTGTTTTTATAGACACCAGGTGTCTATCTGCCCGCAACCCCAGGGGTTGCCTGCTGTGTAAAGCACAAGGCTTTCTTCTGTGTGCCCACTGTGGCTTCTGTCGCCAAATTGGCTTCCCCCCAACACAAAAAATTTGTCTCAAATTTTATAACTAAATATCAATAAAATGTCAAACGTACCAGGTTCGTGTCGTTGCGTGGCGCCACAGACGATCACCACTTTTCTATGTGAACTGTGACTCAAACCTTTGCAGTCAACCGAGTCCACGACTTCGACTACGACAAACTTCAGGAGGAGGACAAAGGAGCCCGGCAGCTTCACAGATGTCATACGATGTTAGTGTATGTTTATTCGTGCGCACGTTTGTGAAGTGAGGGTTCAATGTCGTTTGTGCTGAGTTACTAAATAGCCAACGCAGCCGATCGTTGCCTGGCACCTGTTTATTGATGGTAAAATACTCCAATGTTTCACAAAATACTCACGAAATACTCGAATCACACGGCACTGAATCCTACAGCACCAGCTCGGTATTCAGGTTCACGAAGCACTGTCACACAGACCTTCAGCTACTGTTTTCAGCTGTAGCTTGGCTTAGCTAGCTTTTAGATATGTTTCGCATCACGGTTCTGAACCCTGAATACCTCACCGGGGCTCTCTTTTATACTCAGCCACCCGCCCACGTGGGCTTAGCTCACGCCATATGTCAGACATAAACATCTTTTTCCTAACAAAACTGTAATCCTTTTGCCCGATTGTAAATGGGCCAGCCAACCTACGTCACACTTCCTAATAACCACGGCAACAAGCCAAAGTACAACAGCTATTTTAGTTCATGGCAAAAAGCCAACAATACAATAGATCTTATGGCAAAATGCCAACAATACAATACTGGCCACTGGCCAGTTGAAATACGTGACAAAAAATTCCGCATGAAATTATTCGTGGATTTACTGTACTTCACTTATAAAAGCTGTCACACTAAGCTTTGATTAACACTCTAAGATTTCTAGGGCCAATATGGTAATCAAAGTATATCTGGCCTGTGCGCAATCATGACAAATCGCTCAGTACCGTTGGTGCACAGACTGAGAGAGATTATCCAATGGTCCACACCGCTGGCACCCGATGCTTGTGTAGAAAGTGGATACAGAGAGGAAAATGAACTGTTGAGAAAAGTGAACAAAGGTACATATTTATACCTAGTTGAAGTTACATCGTTATTTAGAATTCATGATCAGGATTAGTGATGATGAAGCGACATGGCGCTAGCTCCTAAGGATGGAGCGCCATAGTGCTTTTGGCGCTTGGCGCTAAATATTTGTGCGTGCCGCCAGGAACAAAATACATTGAATTTTTGCTCACTACACCCACAGACCGCGGCTGGAGATATTTATGTTGCAATGAATTTGGCTGGTTCATGACCACAAACAGTCCGGACGAACCATTTGCCGATGTCACTGGAGCACTTGCGCAGCAGTTCGTTTTCATATGTAAAATACATAATTTACATAAATACATACCTACATACAAATACATGTAAATTTTACATACTTTTGTAGACATTTCTATGATCAATGTTACGAGGTGTTTGGGTTGACTAGAGCCCAGATTGACGCGAACATAAAAGCAACAAATGAGTACTATGGAGGCAACAGGAACATGAATGTGAAATTAACTTCTTCAAAAAATATCTACCGTATTTCCTCGAAATACCCCCCCCCTTGAAATACCCCCCCCCTCGTTTGACCCCCCCCCTCTCGAGACCACTATGAAACAATCACCCCCCCCCTCGAAATACCCCCCCCCCCCCAAATTGAGTGTAAAGGGAACGTACATGACAATAACTGTAGTTTGTGTTCTGTGTACTGCAGAACACACGTTAAAACAATGTCGGTGTCACGTTAGAACAGTGTACATACCATCTACATACTAATATTAGTCTACAGAACCTTATAAATGGCGGTTTTTGTTGCATTTTTCGACGTCTGCGTACGTTTCAGACGACAATTTCGTACTTGGTTTTCAAAAAATTTCTTGTGAAACAATAACCCCCCCCCCTCGAAATACCCCCCCCCTCGTTTAACCCCCCCCCTCTCGGGACCACTATGAAACAATCACCCCCCGGGGGGTATTTCGAGGAAATACGGTAATCTAAAGATAAGCTATATATACCTTCACAGGCTACAAATGTAGTCATCATAAATGGATCACAGGATCCTTGCTATCCTGCCGGTACCTGGAGAAAGGAATGGGAAAAGCCTGGCCAGACAGTAATTTTTCAAAATGGTAATATCATATACACAAATGCATAACTGAATGCTCCTACAATTAATGTCCATCAAAGCATTACAAGCGGCGTCTTCGAGTTTCAATGAACATTTCAATGTTTTTGTAGTCCCTTCTTCCCAAACACATGGCACATAACCCAGTTGACAACTGAAACTTTCCGAAGCTGATAAATCTTTTTTTCTAAAAATACCAACCGTATTTTTTACCTCCAATTGTAGGTATACCTTCAATTTTTCACAAGGATTTTGTAAACATTTAAGTGAACAACAGCAATTCATTTTATCAAACTGGAATGTTACAAAATGGTGAACCAGGTCTAATTGACACAGAGTTGTCTGGATTGAATGCCCTTCGAAACCATTTTCACCGTTCTTCGACTGCTTTTACAATTTCACATGTTTTGGCACGCAGCCAGCTGTGCCTTCTATTGGAGGGTACCTTTTATTGGAGGTATGCCAACAATTACAGGTAATACGGCATAAAAGGTCATGACTAGGTAATTCATCCACTGTCTGAAGGATTTATGATCATATCAAAAGCGCGGACCACCCCCCCCCCCCCCGCACACAGGGGCCGCCCATTGTGCAGAGTCCTACGCGCCCAGGGATGACGACATGGCTCCAGTGAAAGCGACTCGGATCATTGTTGATCAGAAGATTGCTGAATGGATTCATGGGAGTGATGTGAATTGATGTGCTATTTTAATAGTTCACGAGAATTTTTACAGTGTGATAAATCAAATGTTATACTGCAATGACAAGATGTTCTATCGTAAATAAAGAATCAATATAAATACGTTTTTTATGCCGTCTAGGTACGTACTTATGTATATGTCTCTGGAGTATGATACATGGGGGTTTTTGCTGCATTTTTTATGTCTGTGTAGTGTGTACGTTACACAGCAGTTTAGTACTGGGATTTCAAAAAATTCTGCCGAAAACCTTGTCCTAACGCCACTGAGTCATTGTTTTACACAGATCACAAACTGCACCCTTTGTCATTTACATTATCTTTGCACTCATTCGGGGTGGAGATCTTTCGAGGGAGGTGGTAACTATCAATGAACACGTGATGGACAATGCATTGTTTTCCAGACTTTCCCTCATATATCTTTGACTGATAGCAAAATGGTACTGATATGACTAACGGCATAGACAGCTCTCACCCAGTAGAAAGGCGTTACCGTCACCAAGGACAACAAAGAAATGATGTAGGTCCGAGGAAAATTAAACAATATCTTTGACAGGTGCTTGGTGAATATGCGACTGATACGACCGAGAAGAAAAATAAGTGGAGGTGTTTTTCTGTGATGCCTATCCGCAGACAACGCTTTACACAGTGTGGTAAATTTTTAGATAATTTTGTATAAAGTTCGATCAACTACTAAAACTCAACTACTGTAAAATACCGACTGCACGCTTTACACTGATGTCTACCATACGCCATACCCCATCTGAAAAACAACCAATTTAAAAAAATCATTAGGTACATAACATTACATCACATAATTTTTTCGTGACACTTAATTATCATTTGTTTCTGTTAAGTGTGATGCATAAAATTTTTTTTGTGTTAATTAGTTGACATTCAGTTGACATGAATTTGTAATGTCAACTAGTGTGTGTTGGCCGTATCTAGGGTGTCAAAAATTTTTTTTACTGAAAACGGAAAACGGAAAGAGTAAAATTTGAAAGCTGTCGGAAAACAGAAAACGGAAAGGGTGGAATATTTATTGGCTGGAAAACGGACAACAGAAAGGGTAAAATTTTTCATCTGCCGGAAAACGGAAAACGGAAAGGGTAAAAAATTTTATCGGGCTGAAAACGGAAAACGGAAAAATTATATGCCGGAAAATGGAAAACGGAAAGCGAAATTTGCACGGGAATGGAAAAAGTTGACAAAATTTTGCTAGAAATGGAAAAATTGACATGAAACACCTGCATGCAGGTTTGCCTGTCTAGCTATGATTGTTGTAGCTGTACAGTTTTGAATTTTTGATTGTATCAGTGTACCTTTGCTTGTACTGAGCATCTGAACTGAATCAGCAAAAATCATTACAAAAAGATCAAAGCAACAACAATACTTGGAATTTAGCGAAATGGATTGGTGATGTAACATCAAAGTAAACAGTAAATATAAGAGTACATTCAGCAGACTGCAATGTATGCAACCAAAATGTCAGGGCTGAGTTGGATACAAGTGATGAATGTTTCATGGAGATGGTATCATTATGGAGCATTTTCTTATGAAAAATGCATGGCATGCAGTCTGCAGAGTATATGAGACAATACAATACCACGGAAAACGGAACACGGAAACGGAAAGTTGACAATCTAGGTATCGCTAATTCGGTGCATAAATAATTTAAAATGTGGCCTTACTCATCAAATTATGTTTAAATTTTCTGTAAAGCATCGATTACAGCTCCATAAATTGTGTTGAGTAAGTAATGTGAGTCGCATAAATGTCGCAAAACGTAAAAATTTTGTCGTGCAATGACATTACGTAAAATTGAAATTTTTTACGTTGCGTAAATATATTTTTGCGTTGCACTTTTACCGCACGTTGCACCGATTTTGCTGTAAGCTAGAACACACACATATGCGGTGAAGTCGCCGCGAAGGCGACAATTATTTTACGTTTTGCGAAATTTATGCGAGTGATATTAAGCCACAATCATACGCGACACAATTGAGCTGTAATCGTACCTTAAAACATGCAGTCAGATCACCTTACTTTTTTTGTAGACTCCTAGACTCAAATGGTTCCTGCTAAACCTAGCAAAAAACTCAAGGAGCTGAAATGTGGGCCCAAAAAGTGAAATTAGTGACAATGTTTGTAGCCGTGCTGGCACTATGCCAAGCTATGACCTATGAATTAGAGCAGTTGTGTAAACAAACAGCCGAGAGTTCAATATTCTACATGGGATCATGCTATGTGACTATCTGGGTGGGGAAAGGGTATCCAGACCATCATGACAAAACTTGCAGGGACTATGTCTGTTGTCTTGACACAAACGGGCACTTTTTTATTTTGATTTGCCACTCTGAACAATTGATTATTACACTTGAACTTAATAATTTTTGCACCCTGAATGGTGATGTGAAAAGCGCCAGAACATTGGCGCCAAGCGCCATGGCGCTTTTCCGACCCCTAGCGCCAAGAGCAAAATGGCGCAAAGCGCCAGAATCGCCATGGCGCTTCATTTTGTTCCTGGCGCCGGTCAAAAATAGCGCCAAGCGCCAGAAGAGCCACAGCGCTTTTCATGGGCATGGCGCCAAGCGCCACAGAAAAATAATGCCAAGCGCCAAAAGCGCCATGGCGCTTTTTGCTTTGGCGCTAGCGCCAGGCGCCAGCGCCATGGCGCTTTTACATAACTAACCCTGACTTCCGCAGTGGCTGGCAGAAGAGAAATATTGGGGACACGTAGTTTGTCCCTTCAGACCCGATTTGTACGATCTACTGTATGCGACGATATTCCCCTCCGGTGGGCATTGCTGGACTTGCCTGCAAAAGGTGAAATGTTCCCTGAATCATAGTCGTTAAAACGTATTTACCTTATTCTAAAAATACGTACACTCGAACTGCGTAAATACGTTTACGTTTGCTCCGATAGAAAGTATCCGTACTCACGTTACGCGTTCTCTTTTATAGCGCTCGAGTACAGAAAACGTATTTCGGATAGGGCAATTTTGACTTTTTCATTGACATGACAATTACTGATTTTGGGTGAAAAGTGGACAAAAATTCTTCAAAATACTCACATTTCGTTTTCCAGAGAGGAAAAACATTTTTATCATGTTTACTCACGAGTAGAAGTATAAAAATACGTGTAGTTTTCTGTACTTCGGGCAGGACTGAGTCAAAATAAATAGGTAGCTAGGTACTTTATGTTAACGTTTACTTCGAGAAAAGTTCAGTACTTTTCACAACTCTGCCCTGAATACCCATCGCCTCAGGCTTGAGATGTTCTCAAAAAGTCAATTTCACACTTACAGCCATATGCGGGGGACGGTGAGACGTACGCCTACTATTACAATAGCACGAGCAAATGGATCAATTTAGATATTCCATGGGACTTCTTTGTATGGTCAGTCGAACCCTGGACAGAGAATGTTTCAAATTTACCTATGCAATAATAGATTTCTTTGTGAATGTGAATAGTATTTTATCACACCGTATTTCACGATTAGAATTGACACAATACCTTTTGTTGCTAACTCTAGAATGTTTTGAATCTCAAAGTGTGGCCTGAAAACCTTTGCAGGCGCGACGGGTGGGGTAACACTCCAACCTATCCCGTGACAATAATATGTGTGTTGGTGGTGTTTGGGCTTTTTATAACCTTATTGTATTCGGTCACAGCTTTTTTGATGGTTATTGTCAATACAGTATGGGAGTCAAAATACCACGGCTGTTTTTTTCCCGCTGACGTTGGTTGAATATTTTTCATTTATGAATACCCGGGTTTCGGATTTAAGTTAATTCGGAGTAAAATTTAGGAGTAAAACGATAGGGGTTAATCATTTCTCGTCTTGACTTTATCCCACCCGAACGCATTGTACGATAGCTCCACCAAGTCACAAACTTTCTAAATATTTGTTTCCTATTCAAAATGCAGGGCCGAATTGGGGTAACATTGCCGATTATCCCACTGGCATAGTGAGGCACGCCGTGTGCGAATATCGCCTACGGAAGGAGCATGGTTAGAATGAAACAAAATTATTGAAAATTTATAGTACCGTATTACCTCGAATTATCCCCCCCCCTTGAATTATCCCCTCCCTCGAATTACCCCCCCTCAAAATGGGCTGGGGAAATAATAAACCCCCCCTCGAAATACCCCCCCTCCGGAATGATGTACATCATGTATGCAATGTACATGATGTACTTATTACTAGTTATTTGCATCACAGCTACACTTATACGCTCATTTATGTACAGATGTACATCTATAGCCCCAATATGACCTATTTTCTCACATTTTTAACCGTTTTTGTGTAAGAAAAGGCGTATTCTTTAGTATGAATTTCACGAAAATTTCTGGCGAAATAATAAACCCCCCCCTCGAATAAACCCCCCCTCGAATTAACCCCCCCTCAAATTTTGCTGGCGAAATAATAAACCCCCATGGGGGTATTTCGAGGTAATACGGTAAATACTCCCTACAAAATGATTTGCACTTGCAGATCCAAACGTCTTTTCGACGACCAGAAGATTCCGGTTAGCAAAAACTCCTTGCGATAAATTGTTAGGTTCATCCATGATGGGCTTCCCACATTTTACTCCTGTCGAATGTTTATGTAAACACATGGGAACGTTTTCAAATGCGTATGTAAAGGTGTATTTACAGCATACAGACAAATAAAAGGTGAAATGAGTCATGACAAGTTCAGTCCATGACAAATTACAAATACTAAAGAATTCTTAGAGGTATTAATTTATAAATTAACAAGTTGAAAGCACTAACTGATATCTAAATACATCGTGTCCAAGATTATCCAAAATTTCTTGAGTTCTTGAAACCATTAGTTCTTGAAATATGAATTTTATGTTAAGATTTTACAATTTGTTGACAACATTTTTCATTGGAGTTGTCAACAAATAGTGAAATTTTGATGTAAATTTTTTTATCTTAGGAACTATTGAAGCTATTTTTGGACACGATGTAGATATCGGTTGGTGTTTTCGAGATGTTACATTGTAATGTGAAATTATGACACATAATTAAAAAAAACATGCGCTAGAAATAATAACTGTTAAAATTAAAACAAACTCGTGAGCTTTGGGCACAAGAAACACCTGCATCTACGCTTTCGTTGATACAAATTGCAACGCGGTATCTTTTCCAACTGTAATTGATGTTAAGTCCAAAAAAATTTTTTTTTACGCTGCGTCAAATTTTACGTCAAGCTGCAAAAGCCACTTAACACCTCAACCTCAGTCAGTGCCCTTCTAGACCCAAAACCTATTTATCGTATTTACACCCACTGCAATTGCTCAGACGGATAAAAGTTGGGTATCGGACAAACGCTACGATTACTATATCGACTAGCACAGAGGTCGACGCGATGGAATGTGTCAGGTAAAGGCATGGAAAAAGTGCCGGGGATTAGGTGCCAAGCTTCAAACGTGCAATGGCGCTTTAGCATCACTACTAAGCAAATGTAGTACCTAAATATTTACACATTCATTTTAAATAAGGTATTAGTCTATCGATCACATATTTACAAAACAAACATACAGTCCGCTGAAGGCAAACTTTTCAGTGAACCAGAATTGTCGTATTCCATGTGAAAAAAGTTTCCCTCATCAATCAAATAGCTCTCACTGGTTGAATTTGGCGTATAATTTTTTTACGCGGCACGCGGCTTCATTCATCGAAATACGGTAACATTCTTTGTATATCGCTCATACCGATAAGTATAATTACAACAAAAGCATCATGGCGCCCAGGAAGTGTCAAGCGGAGGCGTTCTGCCACTGCGTCAGCTACGGCCCCACCACGGGCCAGTGCGTCATGGCGGCGGTGCACTGCTCCGCGCCGTACGTCATACACCCGGACGATGCGGATGCGACCAATATGTTGTACGAGGAGTTCCCAGGGGCCACTCCCAGACCCTGCGAAGAGCCCTGCAGAATGTCAAATGTCATGTTAAGTGGAAAAAGTCGTGTGGATGTCCTTGTCAAATGTTCTGTTACTTTTTTACTGGACACATTACACGGTATTAAACGTGATATTTTACATGGCATTTTACAGGGCCTGAGAGTGGCACCAGATGAATAACGGAGAAATCGTTTGAGTGATAAGTTCGGAATCACACCGACCATTTTGGCAGCCCGATTCATTGTATAATAGTATACCGTATTTACTCGAATAATCCCCTAAGGCCACTGCTTCTTTGTCACACTTTTGGGGGTATTCGATCAAGGGGAATTTTTCAAGTTGGAATTATTAATTCGTCAAAATTTTTAAGCATGTTTCTATCAACTCATTTCATAAAATATGCTTATTAACGGCATAGCATACCGTTTGTGTTCAAATTATACATAACAAATTTATCACATGCTTAAAGGGAAGGAAATTTTTTTCAGAGTTGTTTTAAGTACTGAACTTTTTAAAGTAAACGTAAACGATAAGTATTTATTGTTTGCTCACCACTGAGTACAGAAAACGTGACGTAAATTTATTTTATTTTTGTTCATGAGCAAACGTGATTGTCCCCATAAAATGTAAAAATGGGTATTTTTCAGAAATTGTGCCCTAATTGTCCTTCAAAATCACAAATTTCAATTTTTTAACGCTCAAATCCACTACTCAATGTGTTTCTGCCTATTTTTAGCTATTTTGCATGTTTTTCCCAGTTTTTAGCTTTTTCCATTTTATCCCATTAGGCCTTGAGAAAGCGTGTAAAAATGCCTATCTGAAAATGAAATACGTTTTCCGTACTCGCGTACTTTCAAAAAGTAAGCGAGTACCTAAGTGAGTACCGGTATTTTTTCAGGAGGAAACGTAAACGTATTTACGCAGTACTCAAGTATACGTATTTATCGAGTAGACGTAAATACGTTTCTTCAACGACTATGCTCGGCAGCTTGATCGATTTTGTCCCTGGCTTTCGTAAAAAATACAACAGGTAAAATAATCATTTGGAGTTTCTTGCCATCCGTTTTTTTTTTGGACTTTTCCAACATAATTTCCACCTGTCGTTCAATTGGAGGGTGCCGTTCTATTGTTTACGGCAACAGAAGCAATACGGTAACATAGATCCGCTTGATGATTTTTCTTTGATAATAATTTCATACAATGTCATTGGCATGTTTTTTTCTACGTCCATTGCATTTTTTCTATGTCTACGTTTTCTACGCCTTGCATGATCGCAGGCAGGGTTGGCAAAATCTCAGAAAAAAAACAAATAAAAAATAAAAAATAAAATGGAAAATAAAAGAATAAAATAAAATAAAATGAAACATGAATAAAATAAAAATAAAATACAATATTTATACAATTTTAGCAAAATGAATTTTACAAAAACCAATCCTGGTCACGAACTAAAATAAAAAATAAAAATAAAATAAAAATAAAATGGAAACTTGAAGAAAAAAATAAAAATAAAACACAATTTATACAATTTTACTAAAATGAATTTTTATAAAAACAACCCTGATCGCAGCTATTTGAGGAACTTGCACTCATGATCAGGGTTGGCAAAATCTCAGAAAAAATAAATAAAATAAAAATAAAATGGAAAATTTGAGAATAAAATAAAATAAAATAAAATTGTAAATTTCAAAATAAAAATAAAAATTGTATAAAAATTCGAATTTTTGTAAAAATTTTGTAAAATTGTATACAAATTCATATTTTCGTAAAAATTGTATGAAATTCATAATTTTTGTAAATGTTTTCTTTTCTTGCTTGTGGTTCAACATGTTTATCCATGGAGCTGGATCAGTCCCAAGCCCTGTAAAGTGTCAAATGTCATATGAAATGTCATGCAAAGCATCAATTGTCATGACAAATGTTAAGTAAAGTGTCAATTGTCATGACAAATAACAATCAAAGTGGCAACTGTCAAGCAAATTGTATTCAAATCTTGTTTTGTATCCAAATCTTGTTGTTGGTTATACAAATGGTCTGTATACAAATGTCCCAGCACACTCCAGTACTCCTTCTACTGAAAATGCAAACCATTATTATCAATAATTGTTACTTTATTTTTGCTACCTATTGCATGCAACTACCTACTGCATGTAAGTTCTGCAAAGTATACTCGGCGGACATGATACTCTGCCCTCTCACTGATTTATGTCTCGTGTAGGAAACGTGCCAATGATTATTTAATCATGCGATTTCTGTAGAAAGATGAAAAAATTCATCGATGTGAATATGCTACTGAATAACATTATAACAACAATCTATTTTGTCATCTTTTGATGAAACTCACATGCTTTAACCATCGTTGGCACACTTCCAGCGGGAACCACGCTTGCAAGGTGTAAAGTAACCGGAGTATAATGGAAAGATTTGTCACTCGTTTTTATGTTTAGGTCTAATTATAAAGTTTTTCTGGCCTTGCATGCAAGATTCTGATTTTTTGTAAAATTTCTGTACATTTTTGTAAAATTTTTGTAAAATGGTTCCATTTTATTATTTTATTATGATTTTGGAATAAAATAAAATGAAACAAGAATAAAATACAGATAAAATACATTTTTATACAATTTTTATACAATTTGTATACAAATGATTTTTATAAAATTAACCCTGCTCATGATTGACAGTATCATGCTGTCTGGATTAATTAAATTTGTTATATTTAGTCACATTTTCAGGATTAGCAACAGCTATTGGTTTGGTATCGAACGGTATCTAGGTAAATATCTACCGTAAATACTCGAATAAGTCCTTTATTGGGTCGTTGTAATAAAAAAATAAATAGAAAATAATAATAAGGTATTTTAATAAACCTACGTTGCCGCTCCTTGGAACTTACTAATTTTCTACAAAATCTTAATCGCAGCAATATGATGGTTCTAGGTAAATATCTAAACGTAAATACTCGAATAAGTCCTTTATTGGGTCGTTCTTTAATGAAAGTAAGACTTTGTAATTTAGAAAACTAAAGCACATATAGCATAGATACAAAAAGAGTAGGCTGGATGGAGCCATGTCGCCATTTCAGTTTTCACATCGATCACGGTGAAAAGTAGTGTGTGTAGGGCGATTACGCTAAAACAAACAAATTTAAGAAATTTAATATAACGACAATCATTATTAACTTAACGGCATTAATGAATAAACTGAAACCAATAAAAAATGACAAGATATTTCGACATATTTGGGGGCGCGCGCAGTGAATACGGTAAATGGCGAACGGTAAAGTAAGTGTCAAATGTAAAGTCACATGCAAAGTAAAGTGTCAATGAAAACAAACAAAAATATTTTATTACTGAAATTTGCATGACAATTGACAGTTGACTTTGCATTTGACTTTACATGTGACACATTACTTTGCACTTGAAAGGGCTTGAGACTACGGTTCAAACGATATCGAATACTGCTGGTTAAAATCACTTGTACATCCATATATATTATCTCAATAAAATATGCAGCTTTGCTAGGCTATACCAAAAGCAAAATATCGAAAATATTGAAATATATATATATATGGAATATCGACAAATTTGTAGTATCGAATATAGACCATATTTTAATAGCGAATATAGATATGTTCCATATCAAATCAAATATCGATATCGATATCGAAAATTTTGAAAAAATATCAATTATCTATATCGATATCGTTTGAACCTATTTACTTGGGATTGCTACCTGTGATTAGGGCGTCAAAAAAAATTTTTACGGAAAAGGGACATGGAAAACGGGAAATAAAATTGCACTGGCGGAAAACGGAAAAGGGGGGGGGGAAATTATCCGCGGCAGGAAAAAGTAAAAAGGGGCCGGAAAAACGGAAACGGATAGATGTAATTTTATGCGAAAATTACCTGGAAAATGGAATAAATTTGCTGAAATTTTGAAGCAAGTTTAAATTTTTTTGAATTTTGCTGGATACAGATAAAATTCACATAGTTGATCTGCATTAATGTTCACAATTTTGGCTTCACAAAAATCATAAAGTTGAGCCAGAAAAAGTTAAAATGAGGCAAAACATATAAAATAAAGATTGAAAATGGGTAAAATTTTTGAAAAGTGGAAATTGAGCCGGAGAACGGTAAAACTACGGAAAACCTAAAAATACGCCGGAAACGTAAAATTTAGTGGGTGGCCGGAAAACGGAAAAATAATTTCAGCAGCCGGAAAACGGAACTTAATAAAATTGACTGCGGAAAACGGAAATTTGACACCCTATCTGTGAATACGGATTCAAACGGTATCTCTCCTAATCTTGTAATATCTTCCCTGAAAAGTCAACAAGGCAATACAGATCCAGGAACGCCAATACCGATTTAGAAAGTTCAAAATAACACTCCTGATGCCGTTTGAACCGTACTACCGAACAGAAACAATTAAATCAATCAATCAATCAATCAATCACAAAATTGCCTTAAACGAACGCTTTCCACTATCATCATAATCAATTTCCACGTGCCCTTCCTGCTTCCCTTTACCATTACTGTGAATACCATATTCATGATATTCATCCATTAACCTAATGTGGCGGCCTCTTTGGCGCAACGACGGGAACAGCGGCAATGCATCGTCCATGCAGTGTGAACAAAACGATTGATCGATGTTCTCGATTTCGCACAACTTTTGACAATCCACCTTGCCGATGAAGTGCATCCCGTGCATCCGATCCAATTCGTTGCGATATAAGTGCTTGTTAGCAATGTCCAGCGGCTGTAAATTGTAAACGTTGAACTAAAAAAGTAAATAAATATATACATGGCATGTATACAGTAAATACTCGAATAAGTGCCCGTGAAGTTACATTTTCCTAAAATTATGTAAAATATCCGACGTGAATAGTTTGGCTTTCAATTCTAATTTTTCACGCCAAACTTTCCACGTCACATTTTCAAGTCAAATATTTCACGCCAAACTTTCCACGCCAAACTTTCCACGTCAGATTTTTCACGCCAAACTTCCCAACCCCCCAAACATGCCAAACAAACATTTTAGGGGGGGGGGGGAACATTCGACATATTTGTACCCCACCCTTGAACAACTACTACCTAGAAAAAGTGACGAAAAATGAACTACCTCCCTCGAGTTAAGATGATAAATTGTAAATGTAAATTCATATTGTGAAAATACATATCAGCGTAAAATGATGGCGCAAACCGATTATGTAAAATTCTCCCTCGAATTAAGATTATGAAATATAAATGTAAATTCATACCGTGAAAATACATATCAGCGTAAAATGATGGCGCAAACCGATTATGTAAAATATCCAACGTGAATAGTTTGGCTTTCAATTCTAATTTTTCACGCCAAACTTTCCACGCCAAACTTTCCACGTCAGATTTTTCACGCCAAACTTTCCACGTTAAACTTTTCAAGTCAAATTTTTCTCGCCAAACTTCCCAACCCCCCAAACATGCCAAACAAACATTTTAGGGGGGGGGGGGAACATTCGACATATTTGTACCCCACCCTTGAACAACTACTACCTAGAAAAAGTGACGAAAAATGAACTACCTCCCTCGAGTTAAGATGATAAATTGTAAATGTAAATTCATATTGTGAAAATACATATCAGCGTAAAATGATGGCGCAAACCGATTATGTAAAATTCTCCCTCGAATTAAGATTATGAAATATAAATGTAAATTCATACCGTGAAAATACATATCAGCGTAAAATGATGGCGCAAACCGATTATGTAAAATATCCGACGTGAATAGTTTGGCTTTCAATTCTAATTTTTCGCGCCAAACTTTCCACGTCACATTTTCAAGTCAAATATTTCACGCCAAACTTTCCACGCCAAACTTTCCACGTCAGATTTTTCACGCCAAACTTTCCACGTTAAACTTTTCAAGTCAAATTTTTCTCGCCAAACTTCCCAACCCCCCAAACATGCCAAACAACCAAACATTTTTTACGCCAAACATTTTACATAAAAATTTTCACATGGAAGATGTACAATTGTGTAATCTTGGTTTTGCACATTTGAACGTTAAACATACCTCGCAGAAAGCCTTCAAGTGTTCGAAAGTTCCACAGCCGAAAAACGTTAATTTCTTCAATTTGCCCGTGTTCCAAAGCCGGTACGCGGTGTCTACGACTGTCTTGACGACGTCCTTCAACACGAATTCCGTTGATCTATCCGCGTAAATTGTCACCTATAAATGAATGAATGAGATTATCGTAATGTAAAGTAACATATCTTAAACATAGATCTATACTAGTATCCGTGATTCAGAGAAATTCCGGCAGTTGACAGACACGATACCTCCCGAAAAACAAAATGGGACACCGCACTCTAAAAATAAAAAAACCAGATCAAGAAAACATTTAATCCCATATCCCTATCCCAAAATACTCCCAAGTATCTGCTCTCAATTTCGGTATTGTTTCCCCAAGTCCGGAATTCAGACAGAAAAAAAAATTGTGAACATATTTATAATTTATTTTATAATATTACATATTACTAAAATATTTAACGCCAAAAAGCAACATACTTCGGTATATAATGTTAGAAAAAAAAATAAATTCATAAAAAATTACAAATGTAAATAACCTCATATCCTTCCGGGATGGGCGCATAGAACGAAAAGTGTTCCATCATTTCAAGTTGTTCCATCGTACCGCATCCATATCCATTTTTGTCACATTCGGTGCACAATTTTATCCACAAAACGCCTAGTGGCAATCCCAAACCCTCTGAATTGTAAGGTAAGGTGTAAATTGCAAGTGTAATGCAAAGTAAACTGTCCATAAAATTAAAATATTGAGAAAAAAAATTTGAACAATATCTGGAAATTTTTGACAAATGACAGTTTACTTTGAATTTTCCTTTCCAATTTACACTACACACTGTGGAGGGTTTGGGAGTGCCACCTGGTTGCACGAAGTGGGCCGTGTCGAAGGTCTTTATCGGCAATGACGCCGACTCGTTGCGAAAATATATCTGCGTATTAAATTATTGATGTAAAAAGTTTCACGTGAGTGACGTGAAATGTTGACAAGACAAATTCTACATGAAAATTTAGATGTGAAAAGTATTTAGATTCCATCCTAGACAGTAAAAGTGGTTTTAAATTTAAGAGATTTTACACTGCATGCACCAGAGTAAAAATAATTTAAATTCACCCACCATTGTTCCGGCACACCGACCGTATTCATCTTCGAAATGCTTGTGCAGAGGGCTGCAGAATTCGAATCGAATTTGGTACACCCGGCCATGCAATCGCCGGCTAACAATCTGAAATAACAATTGCAAAATCAAAATTTTTAAATAAATATCACGATAATGTGACCATATTCCGAATATTTTCCATGTCACTTTTCTCGCATCCATCCAAAACTGTTTACATTTACGCATGGTTATTGCAAGAAAGTCTGCAATAACCATCCCTATACCAAAATCCCGATCCCGTGTGTTGCCCAATTTCATATTCCGAAATAACAAAAAAATTACAATCTCAATCCAAGGACGTATCCAGGGGGGGGGGGGCTGCAGCCCCCCTCCTTCCCGGGGTGAGATCAAAAAAGTCCCGGAAAATGCAAATTTTCCTAAATATTTTCGATGTTTCCTAAAAATTTTCCGCGCAATTTCTTCCCCATGCATTGTATTTTCAGCGTATCAGCTCCTTTAAACCAAAATCCTTGGAAAAGAACACATTTTTTGCGCATTTCGTGTATATGTATGCCTATTTACATACATATAAAGCGGTTCCTGGCGATGACGCCAACGCCAATGGCGCCTTTATATGGCGCTAGCGCAAAAACGCTTTTCCGTCTCTATAGAGGGAAAAATTTTAGGGGGCCCCCCATTCGCCGGCCTCCGTAAACAAGCAGCCCCCCCACTCCAAAATCCTGGATACTCCCCTATCGCAATCGTACGATTATATACAAAAAAGATCCCGGGGGTAGGGTTCAAACGGGATTGACTTTTCGGGATCGGGATTGTTTTTTTGAGATTTCGGGATCGGGATTTGCCGTGATTGGGGTCATGGGATCGGGATTGGCATTTTTCCGGGATCGGGATTGGGTTCTAGGGATAGAGATTTTGGCCAATGTTCTGGCATTCACGGTTGTTCATAACGGTCTCAAAACACTGTTGGATGCCAGAAAAGTGGCATAAAATTGACACTGGGGGTTTGCATCCACTTTTTTTGCATGCAAAAACGTCATTATTTCACTTTTAAAAATTTCCATACTTTTTCCGGGATCGGGATCCCGGACTTGGGAGTTTCTCGGGATCGGGATTTGAAAATTTTCGGGAACGGGATCGGGATTGGTTTTTTGAGATTTCGGGATCGGGATCGGGATTGGGGTTTCGGGATCGGGACTGGTAAATCCCGAAATTTCACGGGATCCGGGATCGGGATCGGGATCCCGTTTGAACCATACCCGGGGGATTATGAATGAATATCCAGTTGAATATTAGATAAACTCACCGTGGCCGTATCTTGAGAGAAAAGCGAAAAATGCACCGCATCTGAAATGTCGACCGTGTCGAGATTGTTCGGCTCAGTTGAACTGAATTTCCACTCGGCAGGCTTTAACCGATCCAGATTGTCCCGCCAATACTGCACGTGTTGCTCACTCACTTGGCGGGTGTCGCTCATCACTTCAACCGCCATCGTGGCCAAACGTTTCGCTGTGAAAGTGTAAAAAAAATTGTTTAAATGTAAATTTAATTTTTCCATTCCTATGATTATCCCGATCACGGATCCCGTGAAATGACGGCATTTAGCAGTCCCGATCCCGAAACCCCAATCCCTATGGCTAAATCCAAAAATACAAATCGGGATCCCGATTCTGAAAATTTTCAAATCACGATACCGAAAAAATCGCAATTCATGGATCCCGATCCCGCAATAATTCGTGGAACTTATAAATATTTAAATAGTGACGTTTTTGCTTGCAAATAAGTGGCTGCAAAGCCAGCCCCATAGTACAATTTATGCCAATTGAATGTCATCCAACAGTGTTTTGAGACCTGTATGAAAAACTGTGAATGACCGAAAAATGTCCAAAAGCTCTATTACAAGAACCAAATTATGGTTCAAACGGGATTGACTTTTTGGAACCGGGATTCACTTTTTCAGATTTCTGGATGGGTTTCGGGATTGTTTTGGAATTTCGGATCGGGATTGGGGTTTCGGGTTCGTGACTGCTAAATCCAGGAATTTCACGGGATCCTGGTTAGGGATCCTGTTTGAACCTTAATCCAGAAATCTCAAAATACCAATCCTGATCCCCCCCTTTCCTATTCCTGATACAAACATACCTAAGCAAAATGAAAAAAGTAAACACACGTTGATAAATTCGCTCATCAGACAAATTTTCCGACCACCACTTGTCCACTTCTTGTTTAATTTCGTCCATACGCTTTTCTTCTTGCTTTTCTTCTTCGGTCCGGTAATCGTATTCGACCTCGTCATCAAACACTTCTGGCTCATCGCTCTTCCAATAGTCACGCCCTCCCGCTGACGGCTTGCTGCGCGCCGGAGCCGAGCGCATCGCCGCGCAGCGCTCCGCCGCGCTGCGCCGAATAGCGCTGCTCGGCGGCGCGCTGCTCGGCGATTCGCGCGGCTGCGGCGCGCAGTTTGGCGGCGCGCTCGGCGGCGGCCCGTTCGGCGTCGCGTTTGGCGGCCCTCCGCTGAATAGTGGCCGTTATCACAGCTTGTAGCTGTGCAGCGGCACGTTCCTCGTCTACCCGCTGGGCGCCGCCGACCCACACGCTGCAGCCGACCGCGCCGCCGCGCAGCGCGCGGCCGAGAAGCGCTCCGCCGCGCGGCGCCGAACGGCGCTGCTCGGCCGCGCGCTG
>OZ038460.1:9108921-9120535 GCA_964036195.1 Sphaerolaimus hirsutus | reverse complement strand
GCTAATATACCTGGGCAAGGAGGAAGTATGGTACAAAGCTTTCAAAAGCCGAACTAATTCATACTAGAGCAGTCGGCACGGCAAGCACATTCGTTCACAAGGACCTTAATCGTGTCCAATACTCAGTGTTTTCAGCCACAACTAGAGCGAATTGAAAAATTCAATTTTTATCATTTCACGTCATCATCATTTCACGTCACAGTGCCAGGGAACAACTTGACATTTCACGTCAGACTGCTGCTTGCAATAGCTGCTGCTTGCAATAGCTTGAATTTTTCAATTCGCTCTAGTTGTGGCTGAAAACACTGAGTATTGGACACGATTAAGGTATTGATTCATATATTATCCTAAGAAAATTGTAGACCCGTAGCATGATCCACACTCGTGTAATTAATTTCACGACGTCATTTCACGTCGTCATTTCACGTCAAATCGACGCTGAGCTCTAATTCCCGCTTAACGGAGACAAATGGAAGAAAAAGTGTAAGAACATGGACATGGACGCACAGTTAAAATAACCAAACGAACAACAAGTAGAAAACCGACCAAACAACCCGTACAGGTATGACAAATGATTCACACAGCCAGTTTGGTGGCCCCGGATCCAAGTTCAGTGAGACCGTAAGGTGCATGTAAGGTGCCATTGCCAGACAAGCAAGTGAGCGCTAGTAATGCAAAGGCATCGGGGCACCGAACGGCACTAGCACCGGTGCTGGTGCGGGGCCGGTGCCATTTTTTGGCAGGTACCCAAGGTGCCAGGTGCCCATTATGATTCAGGTGCCAGGTGCCCATTCCAGGTGCCAATTCCCAGGTGCCGGTGCGGTGCCATATTTCCCGGTACCTTTTCCATCATTATGCTGCGATTACAGCTCAGACGTAAAATTCCAGCGTAAAATTCCATCGCAAAATGGATTACATGAAAGTGGATGATGATTCAGGTCTGCAATTTTTCATGGACAATATGTTTATCAATACCTTCATTGTGACCAAGGGTCATCGTCCACGGTTACTTCTATTTGATTCTGAAAATTCAAAAATTTCGATTTTACGCCAGCTGAAGAAAAATCAATCGATAAATCAGTTACACCAAGTGATTGCATGCAATGACATAGCGTAGAATTGATTTTTCTTCAGCTGGCGTAAAATTGCAGCGTAAAATCGAAATTTTTGAATTTTCAGAATCAAATAGAAGTCACCGTGGACGATGACCCTTGGTCACAATGAAGGTATTGATAAACATATTGTCCATGAAAAATTGCAGACCTGAATCATCATCCACTTTCATGTAATCAATTTTGCGATGGAATTTTACGCTGGAATTTTACGTCCGAGCTGTAATCGCTCCTAGCGCTGAAATTTGGCACGTTTGCATGACTTCATGGGCTCACTCGCCTTGTGAGCCCTACGCTCTTTTCGAATCTGGTCCCTGAGACAATGGGTAAATTGCACATGCTAAGGGATTCTGACTATAATGACACGCGGACTGTGCTTGAGTGTGCTTATTGTCTGGCTAATATACCTGGGCAAGGAGGAAGTATGGTACAAAGCTTTCAAAAGCCGAACTAATTCATACTAGAGCAGTCGGCACGGCAAGCACATTCGTTCACAAGGTTTTTGAACATGTGATATCTCTAAGTCTGGTTCGATAGATCGAGTGCCAAATTTCGAAAGCAAAGGGACACCAAATGCATTTTGTAGATAAATTCGACCCACAGGGGAGTTTAGGTTACCACGACCATCACCATTTTGTAGATAAATTCGACCAGGAGTTTAGGTTGCCTTCAGCTATCTATCTATCACCTAGACTTTGCTGCTCATACATGAACCACATCGAACCCCCAAGTTGCCCGGCTACTAAATCTCTAGGTGAAGTGAAGTTTTTGGAGCTTTTGACAATGTCTTCTCCTCTCTATTTTTTATGTTTTCCCCGTGAACAAATCACCAAAAACTTTTTTAAATTATGTATCCCTCCACAGAAGCGGTTTACTATCTGGTGCCTGGTGCCAGACCTTGTAAAGTGTAACGTAAAGTGTCAATTGTCATGGAAAGTTCAGTAATACATATAATCTTTTCTTTTTGATTTGATTGACACATTAAGTGACGTTTACAGATTGCTTTACAGGGTCTGGGACTGCACCCTGAACCCCTGCAAGGGTAACAGCAGCGTGTAGCCTACACCGACCCCGCAGCTACAGGGGTCTCCAGGTTTAGACTCTTGCGGGGGCTAGACAAATAGCAATTCATTCCTCCGGAGAGATAGATTTTTTGCGTACACAGGTGAGTGCATAAAAGTGCTGCGTTGGCGCATTGTTGCTTAGGTAATACACGAGTAAATATATGTGTTCATGTAAACTGTGCTGTCCGCGGTAGGGTTGGGAATTTCAAAATTTTCGGTTCCGGTTCTCGGTTCTAAAAAATTTCGGTTCGGTTCTCGGTTCCTCAAAATTTTCGGTTCCGGTGCTCGGTACGGTTCTTAAATTCGGTTCCGGTTCGGTTCTTTCGCTTCCAAATTTTCAAAAAAAATAAAAAAATCGGGTATCGTGCAATAATAAGCTGAATAAAGGAAAAACAACATACAGTTGTAGTGTAGCAAACATCATACATGAAACAATGTGCAAATCCAAACAAAGCAGCTGTTTCAATCTCATTTCGGCTCAAACAACAATAACCAATACTACAAATGGATATCAATTCAAACTGTATTTATAATCAATCTGTTTCAGTGCCCTCTGTAAAACGCAACGGTGCAAATGTTGCATTTTGATAGGATTATTGTATAAAATTTCGGTTCTTTCGGTTCTTTTGTTTGGTTCCAAGTCTCACTGTCGGTTCTCGGTTCCGGTTCGGGTATTCTTCTCGGTTCTGGTTCTCGGTTCCAAAATAGCGCTCGGTTCTCGGTCCGGTTCGGTTCACTTCAGTTCCCCAACCCTGGTCCGCGGAGTATAGAAACTTCCCCTAAAACGTCATGCTTACAAACAAATGCTGAATATCGTAGAGAAAGAAGGCTGTAAAATACCAAAAATACCTATTTGAGGCGTCCATGCGACCTCACATGACCTTATACGATAGTGTCATATTTGACATTTTTGGGAAAATGCAAACAAAATTGGGCAAGAACTCGACAAGTCCACATAGTTTTGGGCTAAAAGTCGACAAGTCCACGTCCCGCACCTTTTTTGTTGGGAAAAAACGCAAGGAATGTGATAAGTCCACTATGGACATCGATTTTTAAAAGTCGACAAGTCCATAAATTGCCCATAAGGCAGGCTCATTTACGCCGGGAACAAAAATGTTCTTGCGTGCAAGAAGTCGACAAGGCCATTTCGCGCCCCAAAAGAGTTTTGCTCTGTACAAATGGAATTTTATGGATACCCAATTTTTCACATATACGTTGAGTGCAGGGGCTGAAATTTCACCCTTTATTGTTAACATTTTGAACTTTTTAATGTTGAGCATGAGAGAACCACGTTGGACACGCCACCACGGACCTGGAATTGGAAATGACACTTTTGAAAATGCGATTTACTCAAAATCGCAGTTTGTGGACTTGTCGACTTTTAGAATTAGACGCCTCATTTATATTTATCAAAGAAGCTAACAACCTTTTTACACATTAGATCTTTTTGAAACCAATTTGTTGCAGCTCTTTGACAAAATGCCTAATGAATATGTAATTGCAAGTTTTTTTATAAATGCCTATTATTTTTAAAGGGTAATTTCAAAATGCGGCCAACCATATGAATCAACAGACGGATACATCGAGATCGAAAATTTTGGACCTCATCGTATCCATTCTACAACGCTAGTTCAAAATGTGTTCAGGTCTGTTTCGCCGCTGAAAACTATCAGATCTTGTATAAATACCATATTTGCTTGAATAATCGCCCCCTTGAATAATTCCCTCTCGAAGTTCATCCCCTCCGTAAGAACCCCCCCCCCTCGAATAATATCTCCCTCAAGATATATGAACAATTTGCTGTTTCAATTCAATTTCAATTAGAACAAAAACGACATTTTGTTGTGCTTATCAAACATATGATGTGTAGAATGAGTGTGAGTGGATAGACACATGCTCGAAAATTTTGACAAAACGATAACTCCTCTCCTTGAATAATCCCACCCTCAAAAAAGTCTGACGAAAAAATTCTTCCCCACGGTGATTATTCAAGCAAATACGGTAGTTATGCCCGGTGTTTTATGATATAGATGTTTCATGCACCGCACTCGTGCCAACGTAAATAAAACTCCATTATGAATGAACTGCCTTAAACAACCATGATGAACGGTCGGCATAATCATAGGCGACTAGCTATGGAAGCAATTTGAACTTAATGTTTTCATAGACCTCGTGTTTACTCCGTTACGCCCACCCACACGGGTCTTGACTATTGTTATACCTATACGTATTCTCTCCAGGCTTGATTTCAGTCCGTATTTTACTGCATAGTTGTTAAAACGTATTTACTTTTACAAGATAAATACGTATACTCGAAAACAGTATAAATACACTTACGTTTCCTCCGATAATTTTTCCTGTACTCGCTTTTACGTATGCTTTTGGAAAGTGCTCGAGTACAGAGAACGTATTTTTATATAGGTTTTGTAAAGGCACGGATGGGAAACAAAAGAAAAAAGTACCTATGCTAAGAATAGGGAAACTGGTCGAAAATCGGTATATGAGCAAATATATGGCCAAAAACTGTTTAACATAGCCAAAAAGTTATGAAAATCAGTGATTTTGAAAATTTTGGCGATATTTCTCGAAAGTACTCACGTTCACGTTTTCTGCTGAAAAAGTACGTTTACTCATGAGAAAAAGTATAAAAAATTACTTAATGTTCCTGTACTCAGGGGGTGAGTAAAATAAATACTTAACATTTATGTATACTTTGAAAAAGGTTCGGTACTTTTCACAACTCTGCCGTACTACCACAGCAGGTAAGCTTCCATGAGTGACATTCACATTGTTAATATAAATATGGGCTGAAATTTTTCACTTTGAAAATCGGGTTAATAAATAATACGTAAATATATATTTCTACATATTTACTTGTGGTGATACGCTGAATACATGTGAGCACGGTCGGTAGAATGCTCTGTTGGTCAATTTCTACATCGCATGTGCTGATAATTGAGACAGCACAGATTTCAGTATCTATTTATACTAAACGTTTTATCAGTTGGGTGTGGGTGCAAACACTATCTGTGGTTCACGGGTATAAAAAGCGGATTAAAAACCATAAAATGGTCCCGTTAAAAGGTAAACGAACGAAACATAAACATTAATAAATGCAGAGCACGACTGCAACCTGTAGTGTTGGAAAATATTTTTTGTACATTCCAGGCATTTGACGGAAAAGTTTTGTACCCAGCAGATGCGTAAGATAATGTAAAAGCATCTTTTCTTCATAGAAGCAAAAAATTGTATATTTTTCCAGGCAAACATTGAGTGTGCAAGTATTTTTTTCAGGTATTGGCGCTGCGCACAGTAGTATAGGGTTGAAAAAAATCAATTTTTTGTAAACCCATTGATTCTTTATTTAAAAAATCAATTTTTTTTCAATTGATTTTTTAAAATTAAAATCAGATTTTTTTTTTTAAATCGCCCAAAATGAGGGTATAGAGAAAAAATATATGTATGTTAAGTGTCAGACAATGTATTGTTATGTCTATTGTGGTCATATTATGACAGTGGAGTCATGGAATAGCATTATAAGCAGTGATTTCTTTCAAAAATATCCATTTTATGTCAACTTATTACGTATATCGCCTTTTGTCGAACGTTCGTGACTTCAAGTGAAGTTCAGCATGGAATAGTGCTTAAATAAGGTTGTAAGAGAAAACTAATACATTGACAGTGATGTTACACACTGTAGAAGTATGTGGGAGCACATTGGTTTGATATTATATACTACGCTGGCATATCATGGCTTATTATTACATGGTAACATGAATAAATGGAAGATTTTACACTAAAAATGCCCCAAAACCCATGAAAACACCACAAATGGTAATGTACTAGAAATTGCGAGCTTGCGCGCAAAAAAATGCAAAATACCTAGTGCAAGTCTACTAGAAATTTTGGCTTTTGGTTTTTTTAAATTAAAATCAGTTTCCACCCTTTGATTTTTAAACAAAAAAATCTGATTTAAAAAAATCTGTTTAAAAAATCAAGTGCCAACCACCACCGAAATTTGGTTCTAGCACTGGTTCAAGTTGGAAAAATCTAGCACCACCGAAATTTGGTTAAATGAAAGAACATTAAGAAAAATAAAAAAAAATCACTTTTAAAGGGTTCTTTATGTACAGTTTTCCAAAATATGTATGAATTTTTATACAATTTTACAGAAAACATGAATTTTTTATACAATTTTACAAAAATATCAATTTTTATATAATTTTGAATTCACATTTACCATTTCATTTTAATTGTACTTAATTCTATTCTTAAATTTCCCATTTTATTTTATTCTGAGATTTTTCCAACACTGGTAGCCGGTTTTGTACAGTAAAATACATTTCGTATAAGGGTTACTGACCACAGCAGAAGTTGCCCTTGCTTAATTGCTGTAAAAAGCATCTAAGGTCACCATGACTTTTTTTAAGATGTTTCCAGCCCTAGAGAAGTAGTAACATGATATAAAAATATAGGAACATCGCTATGAAGTGAATGTGTTTTTTTAATTCGCTTGATTGGCGAGCTCTTCTGGCGTGGGCGGCCTTGAATGAAAAACTGAAAATTACATTGCCCTTTTGTTTGGCCGCTTCTCCAATTTTTTTCGCACTGCCGCTATTATGATTACCTAATAGTTAGCACAGTATCTACCGTATTTGCTTGAATAATCCCCCTGGGGAATTATTATTTCGCCAGACTTTTTTGAGGGGGAACTATTCGAGGGGGGGATTATTCGAGGGGGGGGGGGGGAATAATTATTACCTCAAAATGTTCCAGCACTTTTATATCATGTCAATTCACGCAATGTGCATTTTTAACACGAAAACGTGCCATTTTTGTTAAAGTTTGGTACAACTAACTGATGAAATATCTTTAAGGGGGGATTATTCGAGGGGGGGGGGGGGAATTATTTTTTCCTCACTCGTCTTACAGGGGTGGATTATTCGAGAGGGAATTATTCAAGGGGGGAACTATTCAAGCAAATACGGTATACTAGCAAATAGGAGCCGTAAATTAGCATTCGATTTTGCAACTTTTCTCGATTGTTGACTCTTGCGTTAACAGAAGTTTTTGCAACAGATTGATATAATGGCGACCCGCACACCAGTTGGTACACGTGTGTCAACTGGCATGTGTCAACTGAGACTTCGGCTTCACGTGTCGCAAAGCGATTACCAAATGCACATGCGGCAATTAAAAAAATAAACATTACAAAAAGTGAATCAGAAGATGCTCTGTGACACGTGAAGCCGAAATCTGAGTTGACACAAACCAGTTGACACACACGTGTCACCTGGTGTGTGGGCCGCCAATAGTTAGGTTTCAAACGATACACAACAGGCGATAACCAGAAGCAGCACAAAACACAAGCATGCATCGCCTCACGGCAGCCATATTGGCGACGAGCGTAATTTTACTAGCTCAGCCACACTCGACTGCTAACGCGCTGCTCTATGTGAACGAGCCAAATGAAGTGCGCCAGGTGCAAACTTTGGATGGCATGTGGAATTTCGTCGCGGAAACCAGTAATTCCCTAGGCTACGGCTTCGCTAATGACTGGCCTAATGAGGACTTTGGTGTCCGCTTCACGGTTGGTTAGAAAGGGATTTGTGCTTTGTGTGGCGCGTGACTGTGGCTCGACGCTCGACAGCTTCCACTCATGCGTCGGCTGCAAATGGTGCTGTTTTTGCAGTTCAATCCGTATTAAATTTGTTACCGTATTTGCTCGAAATACACCCCGGGTGATTGATTCAGAGTGAGAATTTTGAGCGGGTTAAATGAGGGGGGTATTTCGAGGGGGGGGGGGCTTACTATTTCACCTGAAATTTTTTGAACTCCCATCAATAATTTGATGTTTGTAACGCACTTAGATGTAGAAAAATGAAACAATAATCACTATGTATAAGAGTCAATAGACTCGTAGTAAGAGTCAATAGACTCGTAGTAAGAGTCAATAGACTCGTAGTAAGAGTTAATAGACTCGTAGTAAGAGTCAATAGACTCGTAGTAAGAGTCAATAGACTCGTAGTAAGAGTCAATAGACTCGTAGTAAGAGTCAATAGAATAAGTACGTACCGTATTTCCTCGAAATACCCCCCCCTCGAAATACCCCCCTCATAATGGGTACTATGAATTTGTGGTCCGGGAAATGCATAACAGACGTTAAAAACACTTACTGTGTTACGTTAGAACATCGTTTATACCATCTACATCCTTATATAAGGCTGTAAAAACTTATAAATGGTGGTTGTTGTTGCATTTTTCACGTTTTTCTCTCAAAATTTTCACTCTGAAAAAATAAACCCCCCGGGGGGTAATTCGAGGAAATACGGTATATGGTATAAAACAGGTTCTAACGTACCACGTAAGTCATTGTTTAAACGTGTGTTCTGTATTGCCCGGATCACAAAGCGCAGCTTTTATCATTAACGTTCTCTTTACACTCGATTGGGGGGCGGGGTATTTCGACGGGTGGTTCTAAATTCATAGTGGCCATTTCTAGGGGGGGGGGGGGGATTTCGAGGAAATACGCTAATTAAAAATAAGTAAATCTAGGGATATGTGGATGGAGTACAATTTATACATGACAATGAATATGTACATCGGATCACAAGATTTTTACCGATCACATAATCTTAAGAAACATCGCAGAATGCAACGACAATGCCAGTGCCGACTGCTTTCAATGATGTGACCCAGGTTTGCATGAGAAATGAGTGCATGTTAATGCTATTGGATTAGAAGGCATTGCGCGCCTTTTCAAGTGGTGTATCACATACATCTACATAAACAACACTTTGAAGAATCTTTTTGCAATCTAACACAGCAGCATTTTCACCCTTTTATGCCCCAGGACAAGAGTTGCAACAAAATTGACATCGTTGCATCATCCAATCATCACCAACGATGGAAAAAACACAGAAATTGAACACAGAAACTCATTGAGTTTCTGTGTTTTTGTTTTACACAGAAACACGGAAACTCACAAATTTTGAAAAACTCAAAACTCAAATGAGTTTTTTTTTGGAGAACACAGAAACACAGAAACACGGAAACACAGAAAAGTTTTTTGAGTTTTTGTGTTTTTTCAGTGAAGTGGTTGAATGCACATTTATTAAGTTAAACTAAACAAGATAAGACATGTATAGTATGTAAATATGTACATAATGCATTCATATTTTATAATGGTATAAAAAAAAGAAATTAAAGATGGCATGCACATCTCATGGTAGATTTGACAATTTATGTTTCAACATTTAAGTGTACCTTATTTCCTCGAATAAACCCCCCTCAAAATGGACTGGTGAAATAATAAGCACCCCCCCTCAAAATACCCCCCTCCGGGATGATGTACATAATGTATCCAATGTACATTGTGTATTAATTACTGCTAATTTGAATCGCAGCTACACATAGACTGTACTATGTTGTTTATATATCTACATGTTTTTTTCAAATATATCCTGTTTGTACGCATTTATAACCTGTTTTAGGAATGTAAATGCCTACTATTTACTACGATCCTTATGAAATTTTCTGACAAAATAATTAATGCCCCTCAAATGAGCCCCCCCCCTCAGAATTTGCTGGCAAAATAATAAACCCCCAGGGGGTATTTCAAGGTAATATGGTAGTTGTAGTTCAAATCAATTCCGTAGTCTTCCATACAGTGCACATCCATTGAAGAATTTTGGAGTACCGCGTAAATGGTCGTTTTTGGGCATTTTGTTGCTGGTGTTGTGATGTGGCTGACCTCATTGTGGACATTTTTATGGACTTTTTCGACACTTGAATGAATACACAGATGTTATGTGGGGGTAAAACATGTGCAAAACCAATATTTTATAAGAAAACCACTGTTTCCAGATCGAAATGCTGTAAATCAGAATTTTTGGGGGATAACTCGATTTTTTGGAAAAAAACTTGCGTGTTTTAGAAAAAAACTCAAAAAACTCGAGTTTTTACAAAAAACAGAAATAAAAACAGAGTTACTCAAGTTTTGTTTGAGAAAAAAACTCAAAACACAGGTATTCGTTTTTGAAAAACTCAAAACACAGAAAGTGTTTTTTTTTGGAGAACTTACCCATCGTTGATCATCACCGCAAAATGTTGTGCACATTGCACGCATCCATAATCAATTTGTTCTCAATCTAGAAGAGAAGCACATTTAATACCAGTGGCTCTTAAATGAGATGTGGAAAGTGTACAGCTCATCACAAGTAATCATAGCAAATATTGGTTGGTATGTAAATTAGGGATGGCCGGTGTTTTTTTAACCGTTGTTTTAAAAAAACAACGTTTTTTAAATTTAAAAAAACAGAGGCATTGCAACCGTTTTTTTTTAATGGCAGCCAAAATTTTTAGTACTATGCACTAGGTATTTTGCAATTTTTTTGTGCGCAAGCGCGCAATTTCACATGCACATTACCATTGGTGGTGGTTATTTTCATTGGTTTTGAGGCATTTTTAGTGTGAAACCTTCCATTTGTTCATGCTATTGTGTCATAATAAGCCGTGATATGTTAGTGTAGTATATAATATCCAGCCAATGTGCCCCCATATAGCTGTACAGTGTGATACATCACTGCCAATGTAAATATCTGCCTGCTCTTATAACCTTATTTAAGCACTTTTCCATGCACAACTTCACTTGAAGTCACAAACATTCGACAAAAGGCGATATACGTAAGAAGTTGACATAAAACATATATTTTTGACATAAATCACCACTTATAATGCTATCCCATGGCTCCACAGCCAATCTGTGGCTATATATAACATCACAAAGTACTGCCAGTTGTCTAATGTACCTGTATATGTTGACCCATAACCATATCTGGGAGCTTTTGAAAAAAAAACTTAAAAAACAACGTTTTTTATTTAAGAAACGTTGTTTAAAAAACAAACAAACAAGGTCATTGAAAAAAACGTTTTTTTCCATCCCTAATGTAAATATGCATTTACATCAACCATTTCAAAGGACACGTGCCTATGATCACCGTGACAACGATGTCCATCAAGTTTAATTGCCGTAGTTGGTTTGCGTTTTTATGCTTCAGTTTTGTTGCAATAGCATGGCCATTCATTGGTTGTCCGTTAGAACAATTGGAAAGCCATATTTAGAAAAACGACCAATTTGTGTAGCGGACTTCCTGGTTTGTTCTGGTCTATACAGGGATGAACATGGGATTTTCACGCGCTGGACTGTTTGTATACAGAGAGCCATGCGAGCGGCTCAACCCCCTTAAAATTGTACCTGAATAACGGCATAATGGAGCCATGGCGCTTAAGCCATTCATAGGCGTGACGCCATGGTAGGCGATAAGCAATGCCGCGAAAACATACATATATATAATTATATAGGTATACACACATCAATATATCGCACCGGGCACCCCATTGAGTACATTTTCAGTTGCACAAACACATAAGAATCCA
>OZ038460.1:9061249-9108721 GCA_964036195.1 Sphaerolaimus hirsutus | reverse complement strand
GTTGTAATAAAAAATAAATAAATAAAAACTAATAATAATAAGGTATTTTAATAAACCTACGTTGCCGCTTTACATAAAACATTCTTCTGTGTTTACGTTGCATACACTGCACTCCTTTGCATTCGATGAATCAGACAATGGCTTTTTTGGTCTCTCTGGCTTCATCGAAATGTTTTTTAATGTGACACGACTTGTTTGCATCGATCATAGGGGGAATTTATTCGAGGGGGTGAATTTTTGATTCCTTGCGCTCACAAGAGGGGGAAGTTACTCGAGGGGGACTTATTCGAGATTTACGGTAAGTAGGAGACGAAATAAATACAGGTAGCGCAGGTGGTGAGTTGACGGGCTTCATTCGAGCTTTGTCCCAGCATTAGGCATCCACTCCAAACGGGAAATACTGTTGACGGTTTTTAAATGCAAATGCGTTAAGAAAGCACAGTGTTTTGTTCTGCAAACGTGAAGCTTACATTTTTTTATCCACAATAGATTACCGGCATCACAGCTGACATGTCAAATCGATGATGACATTAAGATTCTTACCGCAAACATTCGTGGAAATTGTGTCTGTAGAGGTACCATTCTATTGGAGGTATGCTGTTCTATTAGAAGAAATACGGTACTGATCTCTTTACACAACACTAGCACCAAGCAAACCATCATTCACCCAGAGTTCAAGCTAGAATTTGGTTGAGATTTTGATTGAGACAGAATTCTAGGTCAAAACGGCATCAAGTCTCAGCATCAGCTGCATCTGCAATGGCTTGTGGTTAAATCGCGCAGCAATAGAAAGCGACATCGAAAAGAAATAGTAAATATGTGAAAGTATTTAGCCAGCGTAAAGTCTACAGTATGGCAGTATTATTTAAGCGGAATTTTATGGAGTTGTTGATCATCATCATGGCTGTGATCACTCGAAGCCAAAGTTTGACTGAAGAGCTCAAGAGACTCTGCAAGACGACATCAGAGCCCTCGATCTTCTACATGGGCTCATGCTATGTCTACTTTTCCACAGTGAAAACCTTTCCTGAACACTTTGATGTCACATGCAGTGCGCACGTGTGTTTAATTTTCTAATTTATAACAATCTGGCACGCATGCGTGAATAGCACATTTCACAGTAGATTTTTATATTAAACTCGGCGGACATGAGACGAGTCAGTGATTCGGTCCTTCGCTTAATTGCATACCACAATCATTATTGGTGATGCAGACAGAAATCCTGTGTCTTTCATTGGCGGTAACATTCTCGCAAAGGATAACTGGACATGTGCCAAGTACGAATATGCGCAGTCATACGAAAACCCTTTAGACCATTGACTTCCATAATGTCCACCGAGTTTACCTAGGTATCTTATCATTTCAGTGGTTGGCGACAAAATACATAGGACACGTCGTGTGTCCTTTCCGGCCCGATATATGGCGAGTTTTATATGGAACCATTCTTACTGGGCAGGGCACATTCACCTGGACCTGCTTGAAGAGAGTAAGTTGAGGACATTATTAAATTTTTTGAAATGGGCACCAATAACCAATTAAAAAAGCACGCCCGGCGCCAATGGCGGGCGACACAGAAAAAAGGCGACAGAAACAGGCACCAGCCACCGATGTCGTTACGGCGCGGCACCCTTTTGCGCCCTCAAATGGCGCCATTCCATCACTAGCATCTATTTACCTGCCTGTAAGTGCACACACACCTTTTCAGCCTGATCAGAATGACCCATTATTCTACAGTTACTATTATAACAGAACAACTAAAATGCTCGATCTGGCCATTCCGTGGGATATGTTCAAGTGGTTAGTCCGGTCTGGGTGAACCTATCCCATTCCATTACCTATTGATCAGGGGTAGTGATGGAAAAGCGCCATGGCGCTGGCGCCTGGCGCTAGCGCCAAAGTAAAATGGGCCATGGCGCTTGGCGCTATTTTGCTGTGGCGCCACACCCATAAAAAGCGCCATGGCACTTTTGGCGCGTGACGCTATTTTAGCCTGGCGCCAGGAACAACATGCCCGGCGCTGGCGCTTGGCGAGTGTGGTCATTCTAACATATTGTGGAATCACACATATTGTGGAATCTTACATGCCGCATGGTGACCTTGACATAATGTGGAATCTCACATGGCCAAAGGTGAATCTCACATGCCCAGCGTGAAATACACATGCCCATGGCCCAACATGAATATTTCATGCCAGCCCAGCCCATGCTATCTCTGCTGCATTTTGTCTCACCTTTGTATAATAAATCCATAACATAAAAATTGATTTCATTAGATGCAAGCAGTAAGAGCACATACAGTTGTTAGTATATCAGTAAATTAACATTGAGCCACATAAACTCTAATGATCAAAAAACTTTTAAAAACATCAAATTTCAGGTAAAGGTCGATGGGGTTTTTTCTGTCAACGTTTCTATCCAATACACAACACATTAATAAAAAGGTGAGAATAAGTTTCAGCACAACAAACATTCAATGTAAAAATTCTATGCAAGAAATGCAAAAATGCCAATAACAAGTAAATTTTTAACAAAAATAAGTCAATGACTGCAGATTATAAAATCTGCTGAGTTAAATTGATCGCAAAGGTAACTACTGTATTTCCTTGAAAACCCCCCAGGGGTTTATATTTTCAGAGTGAGAATTTTGATGGGGGTTAAACAAGGGGAGTATTTCGAGGCTGATTGACAGATAGATTGATAAGTATCAATCACTGATAATTATTTCAAGCTTTTTCATGCTGGGCATGTGAGATTCATGCTGGGCATGTGAGATTCATGCTGGGCATGTGAGATTCACCTTCGGGCACGTGAAATTCACCTTCGGGCATGTGAAATTCACCTTTGGGCATGTGAGATTCCACATTCTGTTAAGATCACCATGCGGCATGTGAGATTCCACAATATGTGTGATTCCACAATATGTGAAAGTAGAATCACCCGCGCTTGGCGCTAGTGCCAAAGCAGAAAGCACCATGGCGCTTCTGGCGCTTGGCACCAGTTTGTTCTGGCGCCATTGGCGCTTGGCGCTGGAGTTCGGAAAAGCGCTCTGGCGCTTTTAGCGCTTGGCGTCAACGTCCAGGCGCTTTTTCCATCACTAATCATGGGTTTCTGTGATGGACCTCAGCGGAGCTCGCTATAAACACTAAATCGTTCAACACAAATTGTTAGATTTTGTGGACAGGTTGGCAGAGGTGTAATATACAGGGTGTCATTTCTATCATTTAGGGGTAGGAGACCAGCGGGGGAAACCCACCCAAACCGCCCAGCTACCCATCTATCCCGCTCAGCTATCTACCCGATCTATCCCGGAGGCAAATTTTTTTGGCTAGTATCCCCTGGACCCCCACCCAAATCACCCAGCTGTCCAGACATCTGCAGTGATTTTGGGGAAATTTTTTTTATAAATTGCCGCTCTGTCGCTAATTTTCATACTTTTTTTGATTTCCCCCTTCAAAATCGCTATTTATGTGTTTTATTGCCTATTTTCTGCTATTTTTGTACTGTGGCATGTATTTACTTAGATAAATATGGTACCTACCTATTTTTCTTTTTTCACCTACTTTTAGTTATTTTTCTCCCTTTGCTGCCCTGTGTGGTATTACCCTGCCCGTAAATTCTTCGTAGAATTTTCTGGAAAAAATTTAAGAAAAAATATTCATCAATTTGTAGCGCCACAATGGGTGGGCGCTGGGCGCTAGGCGCTGGGATGTGCCACTTGGCATATATGTAGACAAATGTTGTGGGCACCCCTACAACAAATGGCAGCCAAATTGGGCTGCACGTTTCCCTGTGCGATTGTTTTGAACTAGCAGGATTCTCTCCGACCTTCGGTCGGGTTTTGTGGTTCTCTACAATTAATACCATTGGAGAAAATATGATACTTTAGTTAAGTTTGCCCACATGCTAGGCATGTGTTTTGAAATGCGGTATGTAATCTACCAACAATAACAAGACCAATACCAAAGATGCAATGTTTTGGAATGGATTTTTGTAAACTTCTGTAAAATGGTTGGGCATGAAACTCGGTAGTAAAATGTAGACAGTTTGCGATTTGGTATGATGGTGTGCAGTGTGCATTCTGTGTGGTATAGGTTTTGTGATATGATAGTGTGGTTTTTGCAAGGTGTCAAACTTTGTTGTAATCTTCAATTGGTTACATTTGTGCTTTGCTGTTCTTTTTGTGTTTGTAAATCCTTGTGGTATAAATTGTAGAGAACCACAAAACCCAACTGAAGGTTGGAGAGAATCCTGCTATAGGTACCCACTACTCAGAGGCTTGCAAAAACTGACACCCCAATGGGGACCCCCCTCCAAATGGCACCCCCTGGGGAACCTCCAAAAAGTGGCACCCCCTGGGAACCGCCCAAAAAAGGGAACCCCCTAGGGCCCCACAAATATGGCACCCCCTGAGGACCACCAAAAAATGGCACCCCTTAGGGACCCCCCAAAAATGGCACCCCCTTGGGACCCCCCAAAAATAGCACCCCCTGGGGACCCCCCAAACATGGCACCCCCTAGGAACCCCCACAAAAATGGCACCCCCTGGGGACCCACCCAAAGTTGGCTCCCCCTGGGGACTCTACAAAACCCAACTGAAGGTTGGAGAGAATCCTGCTATAGGTACCCACTTCTCAGAGGCTTGCAAAAACTGACACCCCAATGGGGACCCCCCTCCAAATGGCACCCCCCGGGGAACCCCCCAAAAGTGGCACCCCCTGGGAACCGCCAAAAAATGGGACCCCCTAGGGCCCCAGAAATATGGCACCCCCTGAGGACCACCAAAAAATGGCACCCCTTAGGGACCCCCCAAAAATGGCACCCCCTTGGGACCCCCCAAAAATAGCACCCCCTGGGGACCCCCCAAACATGGCACCCCCTAGGAACCCCCACAAAAATGGCACCCCCTGGGGACCCACCCAAAGTTGGCTCCCCCTGGGGACTCTCCAAAAATGGCACCCCCCTGGGGACCCCCCCCCAAAATGGCACCCCCTATGGACCCCCCCGCAAAAAAAAAATATAGCACCCCCTGAGGACCACCAAAAAATGGCGCCCCTGGGGACCACCCAAAAAATGGCATCCCATGTGGACCCCCTTGAAATGGCACCCCCATATGTACCTCCAGAAAATGGCACCCCCTGGAGACCCCCCAAAATGGCACCCCCTATGGACCCCCCCGCAAAAAAAAAATATAGCACCCCCTGAGGACCACCAAAAAATGGCGCCCCTGGGGACCACCCAAAAAATGGCATCCCATGTGGACCCCCTTGAAATGGCACCCCCATATGTACCTCCAGAAAATGGCACCCCCTGGAGACCCCCCAAAAATGGCACCCCATGGGGACCCCCTCTAAATCCTGTAAACACAGCCCCTAGTTTGGAAACTCCTGTAAACTCAGCCCCTAATTTGGAAAATGGTATGAATATTTCAAAAAATCACTATCATCAATCCACAAATGCATCAATTCACAATTTTCAATTTTTTAGCACCAGGGGTTAGACTTAAAAAGTTATGGTAATGTAGAGTAGAAATGGAGTGCACATTTCAAATCACTGCAATAAAAAACCCACAAATGCATCATTTCACAAATTGAAAGTTTTTGTGCCCAGGGGTTCATTATCAGGGTTTTAGTAATGTGGTGTCAAAATGGAGTGCATATTTGAAATCGCTACAATCAGAAACTCACAAACACATCATTTCATGATTTGAAAATTTTTGGCCCTGGGGGTTCATTTTCAGGGTTATGGTAATGTAGTGTCAAAATGAAGTGCATATTTCAAATCAAGGCAATCAAAAAGCCACAAATGCATCATTTCACAATTTCTAATTTATTAGCCCCATGGGTTCAATTTAAGGCTTACAGTAATGTAGAGTTGAAATTGAGTCATTTCAAATCAGTGCAATTAGAAACCTGCAAAATGCATCATTTCACAATAAGAAATTTTTGGGTCTAGGGGTTCAATTTCAGGGTTTTAGTAATGTAGTGTCAAAATGGAGTGCATATTTGAAATCACTACAATCAGAAACCCACAAATGCATCATTTTATGATTTGAAAGTTTTTGGCTTAGGGGGTTCATTTTTATGGTTATGGTAATGTAGTGTCAAAATGAAGTGCATATTTCAAATGAGTGAAATCAGAAACCTGAAAATTTATGATTTCACAAATTGAAAGTTTTTGGCTCCAGAGGTTCATTTTCAGGGTTATGGTTATGTAGTTTTCAGGGTTATGTAGTGTCAAAATGGATTGCATATTTCAAATCAGTGAATTTAGAAACCCACATCAAATCATTTCACAATTTCTAATTTTTTAAGCCCTGGGCATATTTGAAATTGCTACACTCAGAAACCCACAAATCCATCATTTTATGGTTTGAAAGTTTTTGGCCCAGGGGGTTCATTTTTAGGGTTATGGTAATGTAGTTTCAAAATGAAGTGCATATTTCAAATGAGTGCTATCAGAAACCCGAAAATGCATCATTTCTCAAATTGAAAGTATTTGGCCCCATGGGTTCATTTTTAGGGTTATGGTAATGTAGTGTCAAAATGGAGTGCATATATCAAATTGGTGCAATCAGAGACCCAAATTTGAAATCAGTGCAATCAGAAACCCAAAAATGAATGATTTCACAAATTGAAATTTTTTGGCTCCAGAGGTTCATTTTCAGGGTTATGGTTATGTAGTTTTCAGGGTTATGTAGTGTCAAAACAGAGTGCATATTTCAAATCAGTGCAATTAGAAACCCACATTGGATCATTTCACAATTTCTAATTTTTTAAGCCCTGGGCATATTTGAAATTGCTACACTCAGAAACCCACAAATCCATCATTTTATGGTTTGAAAGTTTTTGGCCCAGGGGGTTCATTTTAGGGTTATGGTAATGTAGTGTCAAAATGAAGTGCATATTTCAAATGAGTGCTATCAGAAACCCGAAAATGCATCATTTCTCAAATTGAAAGTATTTGGCCCCATGGGTTCATTTTTAGGGTTATGGTAATGTAGTGTCAAAATGGAGTGCATATATCAAATTGGTGCAATCAGAGACCCAAATTTGAAATCAGTGCAATCAGAAACCCAAAAATGAATGATTTCACAAATTGAAAGTTTTTGGCTCCAGAGGTTCATTTTCAGGGTTATGGTTATGTAGTTTTCAGGGTTATGTAGTGTCAAAACAGAGTGCATATTTCAAATCAGTGCAATTAGAAACCCACATTGGATCATTTCACAATTTCTAATTTTTTTAAGCCCTGGGTATATTTGAAATTGCTACACTCAGAAACCCACAAATCCATCATTTTATGGTTTGAAAGTTTTTGGCCCAGGGGGTTCATTTTAGGGTTATGGTAATGTAGTGTCAAAATGAAGTGCATATTTCAAATGAGTGCTATCAGAAACCCGAAAATGCATCATTTCTCAAATTGAAAGTATTTGGCCCCATGGGTTCATTTTTAGGGTTATGGTAATGTAGTGTCGAAATGGAGTGCATATATCAAATTGGTGCAATCAGAGACCCAAATTTGAAATCAGTGCAATCAGAAACCCAAAAATGAATGATTTCACAAATTGAAAGTTTTTGGCTCCAGAGGTTCATTTTCAGGGTTATGGTTATGTAGTTTTCAGGGTTATGTAGTGACAAACAGAGTGCATATTTCAAATCAGTGCAATTAGAAACCCACATTGAATCATTTCACAATTTCTAATTTTTTAAGCCCTGGGCATATTTGAAATCGCTACACTCAGAAACCCACAAATCCATCATTTTATGGTTTGAAAGTTTTTGGCCCAGGGGGTTCATTTTAGGGTTATGGTAATGTAGTGTCAAAATGAAGTGCATATTTCAAATGAGTGCAATCAGAAACCTGAAAATGCATCATTTCTCAAATTGAAAGTATTTAACCCCATGGGTCCATTTTGAGGGTTATGGTAATGTAGTGTCAAAATGGAGTGCATGTATCAAATCAGTGCAATCAGAAACCCAAATTTGAAATCAGTGCAATCAGAAACCCAAAAATGCATCATTTCACAAATTGAAAGTTTTTGGCCCCAGTGGTTCATTTTCAGGGTTATGGTAATGTAGTGTCAAAATGAAGTGCATATTTCAAATGAGTGCAATCAGAAACCCGAAAATGCATCATTTCTCAAATTGAAAGTATTTGGCCCCATGGGTTCATTAACGGGTTATGGTAATGTAGTGTCAATGGAGTGCATATATCAAATCAGTGCAATCAGAAACCTAAATTTGAAATCAGTGCAATCAGAAACCCAAAATTGCATCATTTCACAAATTGAAAGATTTTTGCCCCAGTGGTTCATTTTCAGGGTTATGGTAATGTAGTGTCAAAATGGAGTGCATTATATATCAAATCAGTGCAATTAGAAACCCACAATGCATCATTTCACAATTTGAAAGTTTTGGCCCCATTTTGGGTTCAATTTCAGGGTTATTGTAATGTACTGTCAGAATGGAGTGCATATTTCAAATCATTGTAATCAGTAACCCACAAATGCATTATATCACAATTTATATTTTTTAGCCCCGGGGGCCTCACTTAAGGATTATGGTAATGTTATTGTTAACTCCCATAAACTCAGCCCCTAATTTGGCAAACACCCATCAACTCAACTCCCATAAACTTGGCCTCTAATTTGTGAACTTGTGTCAACAGCCCCTTATTTTTAAACTTCTGTCAACTCAACCCTAATTTATAAACACCCATCAACTCAACCCTGAATTGTAAACTCAGCCCCTAAAAACTCAAGTCAACCCCCTATACATGTGCAATTGCATTCTTGGGAAGCAACTTTGCCATCTACTAACCCTGTTTGTCAAGATTGTGGATCGTGTTTGTAAAGGGCATTTGTACTAATAAATAGTGACTGCATTGTGTGCAAAAACACACACGAATTGGGCACAATGAGGCCTGCGATTGTGCCTCCTATCTTTTGCATTGAAGCATCCTTAGCGTGCAGTTCTCTCGAAATTGTATAGGTGGAGATAACAAGGTAGACAATTTCTCATTTAAATGTTCCACCAGTTCATATAAACTAATCATGAGATGATGTTTGTATAAACGTTTCAAATTACAGGGTGGCAAGCAATGGTCAGCGTTCCACATATGAAGCTACACTTATATGTAAGTTACAGAGTTGTGAAAATATAGGTATTTATGTTTACCTGCCATTCATTTTGAGTGTTGTTGCTTCAACATACTGAAGCACTGGCGTCGTTTGAATTTTTGCACCACATTATAGTAATTTTTTTAAGAGTATCGACAAAATGTCTGATTTTGAGAAAATATACTGTATTTAATCGAATAATGCCCCCGGGAATTATTTTTCGTCATTCTTTTCATTTGCGGGGGTTCAATATACCGTATTTCCTCGAAATACCCCCCTCAAAATGGGCACTATGAATTTGTGGTCCAGGGAAATGCATAACAGACGTTCAAAACACTTACTGTGTATCGTTTATACCATCTACATCCACATATAAGGCTGTAAAAACTTATAAATGGTGGTTATTGTTGCATTTTTCACGTTTCTCTCTCAAAATTTTCACTCTGAAAAAATAAACCCCCTGGGGGTAATTCGAGGAAATACAGTATAGGCTTTTTCAAGGTGTAGAAGGCAAAAATGGAGAAAATATTGATGGTCAATTGAATTTTTGCACCATATTGCAGGGTTTTTGTACCTGATCCTGAAATATAAAAATACAATCCTGAAATCTGAAAATCCCAATCCCAAACACAAAAATTTTCAAACCGCAATCTCGATTTTGTGGAAAGGCACTGGGAAATATGGCACGGGCACCTCTGTCAGTCCTCAGAAAGGGTACCTGGCACCAGCAAAAAATGCCCTGTGCCCATAGAGATGTAAACCCACTCAGCATGTAGGTAAAATACAGCTAAAAATAGGTATATAACCCTAAATGTATATCCCAAAATCGTGATTTTAAGGTCCAATTGACAACATGAAACAAGAAATAACAATTTTAACAGAAAATTTGGGAAAAATTTCTTTCAATTTTGCTCAACGTAAATAGGTAGATAGCTGTATGCACCGCACCGGACCGGCACCCGTGCCATATGATCAGAAATACGCTTTAGTGCTTACGTACTAAAATTTCTGGCCGATATCGTTAAAATACCGTATTGCCTCGAATAGTTCCCCCGAGGAATTATTTTTTCCTCGGAGTTTTTTCACGGGGGGGGGTGTCTATTCAAGGGGAGAGGCATTTTTTTTGTCAAAATTTTTATGCGCAATTCTTTCAATTTATTTCACACAACATTCATGTTGAATGTAACGATGGCAAAAAAAGATTCGAAAATTCGAAAACATTTTCGAATTTTCGAATTTTTTCGGAATTTTCGAATTTTTATTTCACCCCTAGAAAAAACACTTAAAAATCGATTTATTTTTCAAAAAATTCGAAAATTCAAAAATTCGAAAATTCGAAAATACTTTTCGAATTTTTTGGGGAATTCAAGGCAAAACAACGCACTCATAGGTTCAACGTGCAAAATAAAACGACAAATGATACGCGGGTGCGTATGAAAAAGCGAAACAAAACAAAAAAACGTCCAAAAACGTTGAAATGTATAATGTGAAATGTCTTGCAAGTGTCAAAAGTTATGAAAATGCCCTTGAAAATGGCTAACATATTTGAAATTTTCCACAGCATTTCCATGACTTTAGACAATGTGCATTCACTGTTTTTCGGTCAACGTTGAATTTCTTGGCGGTCGCATGGAACTGTTTATGGGAGTAGTTATGTTTATTGTAGTGTTGAATGACCTTTAGCTGGAATTCAAGTGAATAACGCTTCTACGCATTTCCATGTGAACTTGATTGGCTGCTAGGATGCTGACTTGAATTACCATCGCTGCTAGCAGATGCAGTTTCAGAGATTTGGCTGCTACGATTTTCAGCCATCTTGAACCGCATCTGATAAGAAAAATGAATTTAATAAGGTAGAAAACGAATGGCAAAACATGATTCAAAATAAAAAAAAATCGACTCGAACATGTCGAAAGCACATGTATGTGTATACACAACATACACGTGCATTCACCTATGCCCTTTCCCATTCCAATTGGTGCACATTGCATTGTACAGGGGTGGGCATCTTCAGTTACCGCTGGGAAAATGCGATAGATTGAGCTACGGTTGAGCTATCAGAATGAAATTTTTACACAATGGAGTAGACTCCATAGGACACCTATTCTGAAGTTTGCAACCCAAACGGCCACATTTTGGGTGAGTTGTGGAACACACGGTTTTTAGTGTAATTTTGTGACTTGGCGTCACCCATAGGATAAATCGAGGGTGGCATTTTAGTGGGGGGGGGGCATCGGTCGTTGGTGTCGTCCCATTCTGTCGTACATCGGCCGATTTTGATGCCCTTTGAGTATGTTGTGGTCGCGCCTACTACCGAATTCTTTTTTTACTCGAATAGTCCCCAAGTCCCGAGATAAGGGGGGTGAAGTCACAAAATTACACTAAAAACTGTGTGTTCCACAACTCCTCCAAACTGTGGCCGTTTGGGTTGCAAACTTCAGCATAGGTGTCCTATGGAGTCTACTCTATTGTGTTAAAATTTCATTGTGATAGCTCAACTGTAGCTCAAGCTATCGCGTTTTTCCAGCGGTAACTGAAGATGCCCACCCCTGTATTTTTGCACGCCAGACGCATTTGCATTTGATGACGCATTCGACGCCCAGACGCAGCAGCTCTTTTGCTTATGCTTGCGTTGTCGACGTTTTTTTAAGTATGTGAAGTGTTTTTTGAGCGTCAGTGGGGGGAACTATTCGAGGGGGGGGGGGAATTGTTTTTTCCTCACTCGCCTAACAGGGGGGAACTATTCAAGGGGGGAACTATTCAAGGTGGGGGAACTATTCGAGGCAATACGGTAAGCTTTTTGAGGCAGCTTGGGTTTCTCTAAAAAAACTTTGAAAAAATTGCCACAGCTAGTTTCAGCCAATTTTACCGCAAACTACGATATCTGTAAAACAATTTCTTATCACCCAAACAGCGCCATTGGTAGGAGCGGACGGACAGGCAATGATCGACTACCCCAGTGCGGTAAGCCAACCTGTGAGTGTCTTATCTTACCTAAACAGAATTGTGCCTTGAGACATTGCGGTGTCACCCTTATCTTTTAACAGCACGTTTCTAAGCGCACTAGTCCTGCATTCTAGGGCCCATCCCGCTCACGGTGAAGAAAGAAGTACGTGCTACGATGGATGAGTTTAAAAAAGAATACTTTCTGTGTTCTGAGTTTTTTTGATAATGAATACCTAGCTGTGTTTTGAGTTTTTGCAAAAAAAATTTTAGTTTCTTTGTTCTTGCGTTTCTTTTTGGTGAAAACTCGAGTCTTTCATAACACAAGTTTTTACACAAAAATTGAGTTTTTCACCGGAAACAATGTTTCAATGAAAAAACGGTGTGTTTTCATGACAAATTGGATTATGAATGTTCAGGGGGCTCTCCCACTACTTGTAAGATGGCTTGTGAAATGTAAAAGTCAAGTTAAGTAGGCAAATTTCATGTTTTTTTTTACAGGACACTTGGCATTTCCCATGTCATTTTATCTGACTGTTTTCACTTCACATAATATTTTACAGGGTCTGTAAGCGCCAACAGATAAAAATACGCGCTGCCTGCCTGCATTGCAAAAAGCATTGCAAAAAGCAAACTTCTTTCCACGCACATGACGTGGGAATTGATTTCAACAAGAACTGGGTATACTTGAACATACATATACATCGAAGCATTCAGAAAAATGTGTGCCACTTCACAGGCTGAAAACAAAACAACTCATACCAAGTTTCAATAAAAAAATCGCAAACAAAAACACATGTATTCTTTTGTAGTCCTAAACATCGAATTCAAATGTCTAGTCCCCAATGTCACTGGGCTCTGGCTTAAAGTTTGTAATACACCACCAGTGGTTGCTGACTAGTGATGTAAAAAGCGCCAGACTTTTGGCGCCAAGCGCCAAAAGCGCCATGGCGCTTTTCCGGAACAAGCGCCAAGCGCCAATGGCGCCACAGCAAAATGGCGCCAAGCGCCAAAAGCGCCATGGCGCTTTTCTGGACCTTAGCGCCAAGCGCCAAAGGCGCCAGTGGGCCATGGCGCCAAGCGCCAATGGCGCCAGCGCCAAAATGATATTGCCTTTAATGATACAGGTGAGACAAAGTACTATTTTCTTCACTTTCAATAACTTGTATTGCTTACAATAACACAAAAATGGTCAAATAATGGAAATCAATAAGTTTTCTTGCTCAACACACAAGTGTATCTAAGACTGGTTCAAATAGATAGCAAATTGCCTCTCTGACGTGGTAGAAGCTGAAAGATTGTCTGGGGGTTGGGGGTTGCAGAGTTTCGATCTATTGGATTTTTCTGTTGGATCTATTGGATAAGTACAAACTGTGAGATAACAGGGTAAAAATAGCTAATTTACATATCTGAGTAAAATACCTATGTAAAATAAGTACACACATGGCCAAAAATTGCTGAAAATGGGCAATGCGGCACATGAACACCGCGGCGCAATTATCACTCTCTGGCGCTTTTTTGGCGCTTTAAAAAATGGTAGCGCCAAGCGTCAATGGCGCCACTGGAAAGTAGCGCCAAGCGCCAAAAGCGCCATGGCGCTTTTCGGAAACACGGCGCCAAGCGCCAATGGCGCCACAGCATTTTAGCGCCAAGCGCCAAAAGCGCCATGGCGCTTTTTGCTTTGGCGCTAGCGCCAGGCGCCAGCGCCATGGCGCTTTCACATCACTATTGCTGACACACTAAGCACACTCAAACGAGATTGTGGCAATTGCCATTGGCATATTTGCTTCAAAAATAATCACCAAAACAGAAACCTTGAAAGATTGTCATAAGTGATGATACTTGTCATAAAATTTGGAAACCTAATGTATTCATTAATGATATCACAGCAAAAAATGGGTGTGTGGATGCGCGGTGAAGCGTCGGGAAGTGTCTTCACGCTGACACTTCCCGACCCTTCACCAAGCACGCTAGCGCTTCCACACGTATCACTAAAATCTGCGTGAAGACCCTTCACGCTTTTAAACAAAGAGCAGGGGCCAGATTTAATACTCCCTACAGATTTGTAGGGTAGGGCGTACGCCCGATAGATTTTTGAAAGTTCAGCCGCATCGACGTACATGCACCGAGAGCAATGCGGTTTGTAAAATAAACGAAACTATCCCTTAAGGTCGCCGATATTGCAATATAACGTATATCGCTTCGATTTTGGCTCGGAAATCACGATTTCGTCATTTCTTGACCGTCTGCCAATTCGTTTTTTATTTTATTTTGTCGGGCGGGTTACTCGCATAAGTCGCGCTTTTGTACGCTCGTGCATGCATTTCTTTCTTGTCGCTGCCCTCATGGTTTCGGTTGCAGACAGTGAACACTAAAAAAGTGACCACCTGACTACACAAAAGCGTGACCTCTGGGAGTAACCCGCCCGACAAAATAAAATAAAAAAACGAATTGGCAGACGGTCAAGAAATGACGAAATCGTGATTTCCGAGCCAAAATCGACGTGATATACGTCATATTGCAATATCGGCAACCCTAAAGGATGGTTTCGTATATTTTACGAACCGCCTTGCTCTCGGTGCATGTGCGTCGATGCGGCTAAACTTGAAAAAATCTGTCGGGCGTACGCCCTACCCTACAAATCTGTAGGGAGTATTAAATCTGGCCCCTGGTGTCCAAATGTATATGTGAGTGAACGTGTGGAAGCGCTAGCGTCGTGAAGTGTCTTCCACAATTTTGGATCCGTGTGAAGCGTGCGGTAAAGCGTGTGGAAGCGTGTGGAAGACACTTCACCTGAAATTTCGTGATGTGGTGGAAGCATGTTGAAGCGCGCCGCTTCACGCGCATCCAGCCCGCTTCCACACGCATCACGAACCTATTTTTTGCTGTGTATGTTCACATACAGGGTGCGGCAATTTAGACGGACGCCATAAACTTTTGAATAACTTGTCAGTGGGTAGTCCGATTAACGTCAAATTTTAGGTCGACATTAACAACTAAATAGGAAAGGATCCCTGAAAATATGGCCGCGATAGCTCCACTTGTTCACATATTCATGCGAACGCGTAATTGTCACTTTTCCACCACCTTGTGATATCGTTCAAACGGGATTGACTTCTCGGGACCGGGATCGGGATCGGATTGTCTTTTTCAGGGTTTTTTTTCTGCTTTCCTTTTCGCAGTCGCATGCCTAAATGCGTGCACGCTCGCCACCAATTCGCTATGCCCATAAGGAAAACGGCGGGCGCTTGCGTAATTGGTCGTAAAACTAGGTGGTGGAAAAGTGACAATTACACGTTTGCATGAAAAACTTGAGAACGAGTAGAGCTATCGCAGCCATATTTTCAGGGATCCCTTCCTATTTAGTTGTAAAAGTTGACCTAAAATTTGACGTTCATCCGACTACCCAGTGACAAGTTATTCAAAACTTTATTGGGTCCGTCTACATTTTCGCTGGCGCCAATTTGGCGCCCGGCGCCATTGTTTTGGATAGCGCCAACAATGGCGCCAAAATTTCGCGAATAAATGTGAACAAATAGGACATTTTATCGTAGATTGTTGCACAAAGCAGTCAATGTACCGTATTTTCTTGAAATACCCCCTAGATTTAACCCCCCTTGAAATACCCCCATGTGTTTTCAAGCTGAGTAAAAAATACCCCCTCGAAATACCTCCGTATGGAATAAGGTATTTACATCATGTACACAAGGAACATGATGTATTAATCGATGCCAATATGCGTCACAGCCACACATAAGACTACATAGTTTGTGTAGCCATCTACGTTGATACATCTAAATATATGCTGTGTTGTCACTTTTATTACCAATTTTTGGTATGTAAAAGCCCATCTTTACTACCCTCTGTCTCGAAAATTTACTGGGGAAATAATACAACCACCCATCGAATATCCCCCCCCCCCCCGAAATTGCTCCCTCTAAATTCTCACTCTGAAAAATAAACCCCCTATCTGTATTTCGAGGAAATACGGTATAGCTGCGATGTAAATTGGCATCCATTAAAACATCATGTTCATTGCAAACATGATGTACTTTATTACAGACGGGGGTGTCGACGTTGAGTTGGGGTTATTTTTTACCCATCTAGCTCAGACCACAGGGGGTATTTCGAAGGGGTATTTGGAATACTCCTTCGAAATACCCCATGTGGTCTGAGCTCGCCTTTGGAGCTCGCTCGAATACCCATTAATTCAAGGGGTATTTGGAGAAAATACGGTACATATTCCTCTGCTAAAAAAGCTTCTGTTATGATATACATGCTAAAAAGTGACTTTTATCGTTGGCGCCATTGTTTCTGGCGCCCTTTGGCGCCCGGCGCCATTTTTTCAGATGGCGCCGTGGCGCCATTGGCGCCTGGCGCCATTTTATCTGACGCCTTTTGGTTCCCGGCGCCATTTTTTTGAATGGCGCCATGGCGCCATTGGCGCCTGGCGCCATTTTTCCTGGCGCTTTTCCATCACTAGCTCACGTGATAATTTATTGTCATTTCAAGGTTGCATATGGGAATCAATTCTCAACAGACTCAGTCCGGTGGAACCCGGACATCCCCAAAATGCCCATTCATTCAATGTTTACAGAGCACGGGATTCCCTACTTTTATTTATGTACACGTTGATAAAAAACGACAAACACGATCGTTTTAACAACAAAATCGTTTTTATTTCAGAATTCACAAGTGGTGTGCGAATACCGTACTGTGCAGCCACACAGAAAAGGTAAGACATTAATAAAATGCAGTTTCAAGACCAATTTGGAAAATTGTCCACCTCATCTCAGATGCACACAAGCTGACTGCAGCCACCAGATACTTCAGGCACGTTTTAATTACAAAACTTCGTATTTGAAATCTTCCGTTTGGAAGTGTCGGTTTCCTCAACAAAGCTCGAATTTTTTTTTTAAATCAACCCATCAAAATTTATAGTCAAAAGTGTAAAAACATCTGGAACTCGTCAGTTACGATCTCAAGAGTAGGGGCCGAGGCAATAATGTAGATGATGTTACGTGGTGCAAACTTACACGGGCCGATATTTTCCAAACGAAACACAAAAAAAATCGACAATTTTATGCCCGGATCGGAAGTTGCTAAATAAAAAGCAGGTTTCTGCACCCAGGCAAATAAATCTTATCATCTTTTTCCAGGCATATAAAATACGGGTACCGCCCGGCCCCGGTGATTACGAGCTTCACATCAACAGAGACAGGCCCACTTGAATGTGTCAGGTAGTGCTACCGTATTTCCTTGAAATACCCCCCCCCAGAAAGTTTATTTTTTTCAGAATGATGCAACTTTTGAGGGAGTGTATTTCGAAGGAGTGTATTTTTCTGGGGAGATTTCTTATTTCGTCAGAAATTCACAGTAAAGTGTACGCTTTTTCCTACCGTACCCAAAACCGGTAATAAATGTGTCCAAATAGGCATATATTTGGTCATATCAACATACCTACATCGCTACACATACTTGTAATGTGTAGCTGCCAACGATGGCAAAAACACACATATTAAATACGGAAACTCATTGAGTTTCCGTGTTTTTGTTTAACACAGAAACACGGAAACTCAACAATTTTGGAAAACACGGAAACTCAAATGAGTTCTTTTTTGGAGAACACGGAAACACGGAAACACAGAAAATACAGAAATGTTTTTTGAGTTTTCTTTTCCAAGCAATTGGAGGCACAAGATTGAAATGAACAATGTGTGTATGTGCCTACATAAGGTATGCATGTATGTATAGTGTGTAAATATGTACAAAGTATCCAAGTTTAACGATGAAAAAAGTATCCAAAAAATAATGGTGTCCGCATCTCTGGTGGTTTCGACAATATTAAGGATTGTTGTGATCGAAGTGTTGAGGAGTGTCCGCCAGGGTCTGCCAGCTCACACAATTTAGCTGAGGGCTCCTCACCTCCCAAGCTGTCAAAGGTATTGGTCACCCATTTGGAACTACCTCCAGTGAACTAATGAACATTTTCCAATACACAACAAAAAATATGCAAAACCAATATTTGATGAGAAAACCACTGTTTCAACAGTGAAATGCTGTAAAATGCAACTTTTTGTAAACAACTCGAGTTTTTACCAAAAAAAACTTGAGTTTTTATCAAAAAACTTGAGTTTTTACTAAAAAACTTGAGTTTTTACCAAAAAACTCAAGTTTTTTCAAAAAACACTGAAATAAAACACAGAAACTCAAGTTTTTTTTCGTGAAGAAAACTCAAAACACAGATATTCATTTTTGAAAAACTCAAAATACAGAAAGTGTTTTTATTTTGAGAACTCACCCATCGTTGGTAGCTGCAATGCGATGCAAACTGGCAGCAATAATAGCATCATGTACAGGGTGCGGCAATTTAGGCCAGCGCTTTGATTTCGAATAACTTGTCACTGGGTCGTCGGATTAACGTCAAATTTTAGGTCAACTTTTACAACTAAATAGGAAGGGATCCCTTGAAATATGGCTGCGATAGCTCCACTCGTTCTCAAATTATTCATGCAAACGCGTAATTGTCACTTTACCACCACACCACCCTGTGAAAGGTTTCAAACGGGATCCACTTTTCGGAACCCGGATCGGGATTGGGATTGTTTTTTCAGTTTTTTTTTTCTCGCAGCGGCATGCCAAAATGCGTGCGCGCGCCACTAATCCGCCTTACCGATAAGGAAATCGGCAGCGACACTTGCGTAATTGGTTGTAAAGCAAGATGGTAAAGCAAGATGGTAGTAAAGCGACAATTATTGGTGTTCGCATCAATAACTTGAGAACGAGTGGAGCTATCGCAGCCATATTCTCAGGGATCCTATTTAGTTGTTAATGTCGACCTGATACTTGACGTTAATCCGACCACCCAGTGACAAGTTATTCGAAATCTAGAGCGCAGGTCTAAATTGCCGCACCCTGTACATCATTCCAAACGGGTGGTATTACTGAGGGGCTTAATAAAAAGGGGGGGCATTTCGAGGAAATACGGTAATTTGAAAAAAGACCGGAAACACGCAATAATGTTTTCAAACTTCGAAAACTTCAATAGAGACTTCCACACAAGCGCGCAAGCAGGATGTGCACGGCGAACCCGCTGTGCCACTGCGTCAGCTACAGCAGCACGACGCGGCTGTGCCTCATGGCCGTGGTGCACTGCTCGTCGCCCAACGTGCTCGTCATCGACGGAGACCCCAACAATATGGTGTACGAGGAGTACCCAGAAATTGAGTACTGATTAGTGTTGTAAAAAGCGTCAACACTTTTCTAACCCTCAGCGCCAAGTGCCAATGGCGCCACAGCAATATGGCGCTTTTTACGTTGGCGCTAGCGCCTTCGTTCCTGGCATTACCTAAAATAAGCGCCAAGCGCCAAAAGCGCCATGGCGCTTTTCTTAGGCATGGCGCCAAGCGGCAATAGCGCCCACAACAAAATGGCGCCCAGGGCCATGACGCTTTCTGCTTGGCGCTAGCGCCAGGCGCCGGCGCCCTGGCGCTTTTGCATCACTAGTAGGTACTGACTTAATCGTTTCAATTGTTTGCATACTGTATAGGTATTTACTCAGAGTTTTGTGTACCTGATGTACCGTTGTACTATTAAAATATTTGTGAATGCAAAAGCCATTTTTATCATTCATATTTACATGCTCTTATTATTACACAGTTGAAAATCGCCTTGACATTTGAAATATCCACCAACAAAAGCAGCAAGTCGATAAATGCATGCTGCGGATTGATAAATTATTGGTTAAATGACAAGTCAACTGTGAACAGATAAAATCCCAAGATAAAGTGAGTACGAGTATCACATAATTAAGACCAAGACACCCCCCCCCCGCTGCAGCGGCGTCCAAAATACACTACCGTGCAGAATAGTTGTGACTTTTCACACATAGAGAAACAGTAGGCTGGGGGTCCACCGCACTTTTTTTGCTTCCCAATTTCTTGTCTCTTGCCCAATTTTGATGCCGTTTGAGTATGTTGGGGTTTGATGCTGGGGCTACTATGAAACATTTTTGTTTGCTCAAATAATCCCCCAGGCCCGAGATAAGGGGGGTCTATAAAAGATGGTCAATAAATATACAAAAAATGGGCTATCTGGATGAGTGTCTTTGAAGCTTAATAACTCAACCATTTCTGGGCTGATTTGAATCATTAAACACTTAAAATGATCGGGACAACCTGCAGATTCTATTTTTGTGGTCGGTTTAGTGATGTCTATAATCCGTATGTCAATTTGACCCAGTTCTTGAACACAAAAAAAATAATTTTTTTGAACATGCTATCATATACTTTAGACAACAAGGATTCATTTAAAACAAAAATAAGTTCAATATCTCTTTCCAATCAAAAGTTATGGCACTTACAAACTTCCATCTTCATTCCATCCAAAATAATTGCACATAACTCATACACAGCTGGGCCAACTCTTCTCCCTAATAGAGCAAAGCCAAAACCTCAAATTTACATACCAAAAAGCCCCACTCAGTAGGATGCCTACCCCCATTTCTGAGTTGCTGGCAATGGATGCAAAACTGCAGCAAAAATAAATAAATACCACATTTCTGTCATGAATCCGTGTATTCAGCTATTTTTTGGCTACACGATTCAGAGCGTTTTTTACTGCACTGTCTTCCCTATCACTCTACTTCACCGGCCACTTGCCGCTGGTGTGCACTGCACTGGGCCCGGAGGTCCAGGTTATAAATGTGTGTGTAAATTTTAAGGAAACATGTCCAAAGATGATATTTTTGCAGAACGTGCAGTGAACCACTCGGGGTCCACGCTGTTCCGTTTCCCGCAGGACGCACAGCGCCTACACTTAGCACAAGCAGCGCAGTAATTAGAGCGGTTTGTTAATTAGCAAACTTAGGGAAAAACAGTTAGTACTTAGTGCCAATACAGAAGGGGGTCCAAGTTGGGGTTGAGAAGATTTTCTTCTTTAGGGCGATGGAAGAACACTAGCGGCAGAGTAGAAGCAAAGTCAATTTTTGTCACAAGTTGAAATATTGGTGAAAAAACAACAATTTCAGCTACTTATAAGGCAAATGAAACTACCATAATCGACATGAATAAAAAGCTAAAAAAGGCATAATGTCGGGAATGTACAGAATCACTTCCAAATCACATAAGCTCTGATGTAAGCACTTAATAAAATCGTAAGGTACAAACACTCATAAAAGCGTAACTAATTAAGCTAACAAACTGTGCGGTAATAATTAAGAACGGCTAATAGCAACAATTAAAAAGGCTTCATGCGACATGGGGCTTAATGTGTTAATTAATAGCTTACTTGGTATGACAATTACCTACTTCCATAATTACCTACAAATCCCTACTTAATCCAATATAATCTAGAACAGGTAATGGCGCAGTGCAATGCATATTTACAAAAGGATGGGAATGGAAGAAATATGACTAAAAGCGAATACAACATCATGAATTATCATAGGAAATCAGACTAACAGGTAATTAAACACTTAATACAAGCTTACAACTAATAATAATGAATACGACTAGTAAATGCGATTAATTGAGCTCATGGAAATGAAAGACACTGGCGTGAAACAATATATGCAGTATTTTCTACATATCACGTGGGAACTTCGCACGGGGGTTTTGTATTCATAAATTACGGTAGCTAACGGAATGCTCGCGGGCGTGAAATGCTTATCACCCTCAACTTCGCGACCCACTATTGTGACTATCCGGCCGGCTCACGCCCGTGAGAAAATTTTCAGCCCGATGGCCTCGCCCTTCCAAGCGTGATGGGATATTTATGCTGGGGCGGCGGAAAATGTATTTTTTTGGACTGCGACTTGTCACTTGGGGCATTATCAGAAGCTGTTCCTACCACCCACCGATACTAGATGATGCACGACAATCTAGTCAACATGGGGAGGAACTCAGAACAGTATTTGTTTTTGGTATTTTTGTGAAATTCATTGTTCCTGGCTTCCGGTCACCACCTACTTATCAGTCGTCAGTCTCCGCCTCTGCCCAAAGATAAGTAAAGGGTGGAATGTGCATTCGGCCGCCCAGAAAGTCACAACAGTGTGCCGACGACTTCAAAGGCGTCCACACGCCGCGCCGCAGCATTTTAAAGTGAAAAATGTGAAATTCCCCTCTCACCTTGTGCCACGTGGAATGTAGTTTATATTTGGGCTAGACATAACTTAGCTAATTTTACCTAAGTCGAATTGGCGCACATTAAAATAACAAATTAGTGGGGGATAAGGAAATTGAAATTGTGCAGAGCACTACAACCGCTAAAAACATGGTAAACTCGGTCTGCCAGTGTAGCGGCGTCGATCTTGCTGTGCAGTGCTCTGTCGGGGAACTGCGCAGCTTACTGCATGGCCGCGCATGCTGCGCAGGCCCCGTAGACTACGAAAAGCCGCAAAAATACCTGAGGGGATATATTTAAATTAATTTACAAAACACATTACAGTTTACGTTCCGTGAATTATTATTGCGTTTGGTTGTCTAAAAATTTGTGGGGTGGTGTCTTTCCCATTGTAAAAATGCTCTTACATTTCCATATATGCATTGCCATATGCTGTTCATGCTTAGAATGTTTCTTGCTGCACACAGAGCTCAGCGATGCAGGCAAGCAGTTGCCATGGTGAAAATTTTGTAAAAAAATGAACATAGGAATTGGAAATAGACTTTAAAGTGAGATACCGTAAATGCTCCAATAAGGCGATGGTTGGTTTATTATTTTCAGCACATTTTTGGGGGTCACATTATTGGAGAGGTCGCTTTATTGGAGAGGGTCGTATTGTATTTTTCAAAAACTCAACAACTCTACTTTTCATTTAACGCGTATGAGCATGGCACCGTAAAGCAATACAGCAGTTTTCTTGCGAACTGCCCGCCGACCCTTGTGAACTGCCCGCCAGCTCTTGTGAATTGTCCGCTGGCTCTGGCGAACTGGCCGCCAATTTGTCCGTCAAATTAGCGGCGTCCGAAGATTGCCACATCGTTTTTCTTTTTCTTTGGGGGTTGGATTATTGGAGGGGGTCAGATTGTTAGAGAGGGTCGCTTTATACTTACAGAACGTGCCAAAGGGGGTCGTACTATTGGAGAGGTCGCTTTATTGGAGGGGGGTCATCCTAATAGAGCATTTACGGTACTGGGTGGCTACTGCCCAAAACAAGAAAAGTCTCAACTATTCTGAAACATGAACAAACTGAGTTAATATGTTTGTACACTAAGAATATATGCAGATTTGAACTCGAGGGGCGGTCATCCCGGGCATGTGTAGTCAACCCCCCAGGGTACCCATGTATAGTATCCAAATATTTTGCATATCGACCATTTCAAAATTCTGGCAACATTAATCACACAGCGCAAAAAGTCTCAACTATTCTGCACGGTAGTGTACTGCTGGCTTAAAAATGGACAGTTGTTGGCTCGTAAAGCATGGTGAAATTAAGCTTCGTACTGCTGGGGCCAGTTCCACAAGTGGCAAAGTAAAGAGTTAAATTGAACATAAGATTTGGGTACCAGAAAATGTGATTTGGATACACAACACTTGACCGGGCCTTTTACATGACAGTTGACACTTTACAGGGTCTTTCACAGGTTCTGGGAGTGCCCCCTGGTTTCTGTCGGAATATAGGCGACCTTGGTTGTCGCATGTACTCTGCGGACATCACACTTAGTATGGAAAACTACCATAACCCATCTGAAAAGCGAACCAAAATTATACAGTTTTTCATCCTAATATTCCTTTTTTTTACTATAGAATAATGAATTATAAAATTTATTGCAAGATGTTATTCATTTAATTATGGTAGGATTCTGCGCATACTTTGAGGTCCGCCGAGTACACGATACGTATATACACGTCTAACCATGAACACAGTGTAACTATCAGTTTCCAAAATTTAGACCGTAAACTATACGTAGTTGTTTTATTTGGTGCTATACCCACCCTCACCCATACCTTAGTGCAAACTCGCGAATTTCAATGAATGGTTACTGTATTTTATCATAATAGAACGGTATACCTCCAATAGAACGGCACTACAAAAAAGGTAAAGTGTAAAACAACGTTGACACGGTGCCCGCGGTGGTATACACGGACCCCCACACAGAAATTTAGATTGTACTTTGCATGACTTTTTCCAGGGTCTGGGAACTGCACATTTTTATGAGTGAAACAGATGTGATCAATGATGAGAGTGGTCTTACCCCTGAGTAGGGTTGGGAATTTCAAAATTTTCGGTTCCACTTCTCGGTACCAAATGATTTCGGTTTGGATATTGGTTCTCGGTTCCTCAAAATTTTCGGTTCCGGTTTTCGGTTCCGGTTCTCAAGTTCGGTTCCGGTTCTCAAGTTCGGTTCCGGTTCAGTTATTTCGGTTCCGGGTTACAAAAAATGTAGTATCGGGTAATAATTGGCTATATAACGGAAAAAGGAAGATAGGTCATCAATGATGTGCCATAGCAAACACCAGGTGCCAGACCCAGGACCCTGTAAAAGAACCTGTAAAGTGTAAAAGAGCCTGGAAAGTGTAAAAGAGCCTGTAAAATGTCATGTGTCATGTAAAAGACCCTGTAAAATGTCAAATTCCATGTAGTATCATGTGTAGTGATGGAAAAAGCATCAGGATTTTAGCACCAAGTGCCAAAAGCGCCATGACACTTTTCTGAAACTCAGCACCAAGCACCAATAGCACCAGAAGCGTCACACATGAAGCACTTGTTGCTTCGGTCCTAGGTGTTTGGTTCCTGGTGGCTGGTGCCTAACGATGGCAAACCCTCCAGAAAAAAGTATTTAAATTTTTGAGTATTTTTTTCTGAAATGACTTTTCAAATTTTCAAATTTTTTCCCAAAACAGTTTTCGAATTTAGTTTTTGAATTTTGGAATTTTTTGGGTAGTTTTCAAAAAAATTTTGTAGTTTTCAAATTTTTTTGAATAGTTTTCAAATTTTTAAAAATAGTTTTCAAATTTTTTGAAAATTTTTTATTCAAAACTTAATTGAACTCGGAACTCAACATTTTTCATTTTTATTACAGCTCAGACACACTGCAAGTCAATTGTCAATTGATTTAGAATGTGGAACTTAACAATACATATCAATGCCTCAAATTACCTGAAAAAATACGAAAAGTCTTTTCAAATCTTTTGAAAAAGTGTAGGTAGGAATATGGCTAGGCAACCATGCGAAAAAATGTAATGACCCTTTGGCGCAGACAACCTGACGACTCAAAAACAACCGTGTATGACCAAATGAAGAGTTGTGGTGCACCGGGAAGTCACCGTGAATGCGAAGTTCGCTGTGCACTGCCACTCTGCCAACGAGGCTGCAGCCCCCAGGACGGTACAACCAAATGGAACATGCCGCGGCCATGAGACAATTTTTATTTTCTTTACCGTTAATTACACGTTTATCACCCCCACGTACTTGTGTTTCAGTTTATTTAGGCTAACTTCGTATGCTATGATTTAGGTAGAGTAAATTGGATTCACAATTTTTTCTTTTTGTGTGTCGACAGTTTTTTTGAGTTTCCTTTTTGATTAAATTGCATTTTTTCTCCAAAAGGTGTAGTGTCTGAAAATGGGCTGAAAGGTTTTGAAAGTTCTTGCTAAGTTAAAAAGTGTGTGCATTTTGTGAACACACTTTAGCGCCCCAAGAGATAACATTTGGAAATTTCCCCCGACCAGGTGCATTTTACTTAGGACTAGGTAATGGGCGGGAAAGTGGCTCAAAACCCAACTTCATTAAGAATCACGCACACACGACACATGCAGAGCACAGCATGAAGTGAAGAGCACAGTGGTGCCAATTAAAATTCCCATCACCTAGGGTGATCTGGTGAAATTGAAAGTGCTAGTGTCATTGTAGAGCGTGTTCATGCCCTGAGCTCCCACCCATTACCTGGCAATGAAGTGACCTTGAATAAACCCATGAGAAACATATTTTCAATGACCTTGGTCGGGCAGGCAATGAAATATTTTGCCTAAAGCAGCGCGAGGTGATAACAAGGCGACACACCACCTGTTCTAATTGTACCATAACTAGTGATTAGAAGCCCAATTTGTGACACTCCCAATGGTAGTAATTAGTGCAGTACTTTAATTACGTTTACGCTTTCACCTTTGTGAGTTCGTTCATTTTATTACTGTTTACCTGACAATTTGTTTATTCATGTACTTTATTTTGCATTCAATTATCGCTTTCACGTGATCAAAACTTTGCCTTATATTGTTTAATTACGGTCATTGTTGTGTCTTGGAAATTAATATTCGCCTGTATTATGGTAAGATTTCTATGATTATAAAATGTGCTGTTTTTGCAATTTTTGCACCCACTAGAGGTTTACGACTCATTTGTGCTATTGTGAATTGACTCTGATTTTTGCTAAATAAAGTTCCCATGCAACCAAATTGGTCCCCCTGAAGTATTACTAACTGCTTTTAAAATTAACTGGATTAGCTTTGATTTAATTTGGGCTTAATTAACAAATTAATTGAAACATTACGCCGGCTGCAATTATGAAAGGGTTGGTAAGTTGACATGTTCGTCCTCGGGAACTTGCCAGGACCTCAAGGGGTACTGGTGCTGTTCCTGAATTGCGTGTAAAATCCCTGTACCATAAAAACAACTCATTAACTAATTAGCACGCATTTAGCGCATTGGGACCGGAAACTCCAATTCCCTGCCGCAGCGATCCGACGAGTGGCGTGATTTGGGAAAGAAAAATGGAAACTATTAAATTAGTAAAAATGTAAAATATCTGACAAAAGATCGATTTTATGTATTTTTTTCACCGTGTGCTCAAAAATTCGAAAAGTCCAAAAAAATTCGAAAATTCGAAAACGTTTTCAAATTTTCGAATCTTTTTTTGCCATCGTTACTGGTGCCATGCAAAAAAATACCAAGCACCGTGAGCACCATGACGTTTTTCTTCCATCAGTAGTCATGTGTGACCAAATTTTTTGTATTGTGGGCAAGCTGTTTCAACATGTTTTTAGAAAAAAATCAAAAGAAGTTATTTTTAAAAAACTATTGAAACGTGTAATTTCCCACCCTTAGCTAGGGCTATTTTCGCTAAGTGACAAAAACAACATGGTGCTTTGAAATCATTACACATAACCATTTTTATCAGGAAATTGAACAAAAATTTCTGTTCTTTCGGGTGTTAAGGTCGGTTATGGGAATTACCTAGTGCCGGTTCTCGGTTCCGGTTCGGGTATTTTTTTCAGTAACGGTTCTCGGTTCCCGGTTTCAAAATTTGCTTGGAAGCGCGGTTCGGTTCGGTTCGGGATCCGAACCCTACCCTGAGTATTGGTTTGAAAAGTAGCCATATTTTGTAAAGTTAGCACAGTATGCACTGAGTACGCTTTGTTTGCCAGCGGCCACTTCTGCATCAGCTGAGCGTGCTTTGTCGCAGTGTCCAATTGTGTTAAAATAGGTAATAGGCGGCATAGGTTGTTTCCAAAGTAGTGATGTAAAAGCGGCATGGTGTTTTGAAAATGTTTCATTTCATTTCCTTGTCCTGTTTTTGATTTATGAGTGAATGAAACCAAAATATTGTAAACTGGTTCACCTATCGTAAGAAAGATGTATAATGCGTCTATAGACATAAATATATTTAAGTATTTACATAGACACTGTTAATACGTGTCCTAATATAACTACCTATTTATTGTTTTTAACGTGTGTTCTGCTTCACACCATGTATCACCAACTGTAGTTTTGTCATATAAATTCTCTCTACATTGAATTCGGGTGGGGGTATTTCAAGGGGTTTATTATTTCCCCCGGTCGCTCAGACCTGGGGGTATTTCGAGGTTGGGGGTCGATTCGTTAATTCGAGGAAATACGGTAAGTGCTTTGATTGATTTATATGCTAGAAAACTGTGAAAATGAGGTTTAAAAGTTATCAAAATATGAAAACTACCCAAGCACTGCATTTAATCCTATTTTTTCCAAAAAAGTGGAAAACTAATTCACAAAAAATCGAAAACTGAATTCTAAATTTGAAAACTATTTATGGGTAAAATTGGAAAATTTGTAAGTCATTTTAGAAAAAAAGCATTTGATAATTTTTATACTTTTTCCGTAAGGTTTGCCATCATTAGTGGCCACGTTAAAATAGTGAAAACTCTGTCAGAACGATAACTCTTTTCGCACCATCACTTTACATCAGTAGCGATATGGGTAATTATTAAAAATGCATTGAATGTAGCAATACCGGACAGCTTTGATCAATTTATACTACCTAATTACTAATATACACCATAGTTGCAAAAGTGTATTTACACTTACCAAAAATCCATGGGTATTTGAGTATTAATATTTATGCATATGCTTACACTTTCAAAAATACCCTTATGCTTTGTTATGCTTTCCTGGCCAAAATACCCGGGTACTGAGAAAGAGTAAAAATATTGTACATGCCCCTGTTGTACAGTTTTGAGAAGGTGAAAAACTCAATGTACAAAAAATAACTGAAATAAGTGTAGTCATGCGCTGAAAAAGTACCTACCCCATTTTCCCTTTATACCCCCTTGAATAAACACCCCCCCCCACGCAGAATACCCCCAAGTCAGAGCAAGCTGGGGAGATATTGATTCACCCCCCTCGATATGCCCTAAACGTATTGATTGTAAATGGATGTCAATAACGAAAAAATGTAGTTTATGGTCAGGAATTATAAAGCGATTTAAAGCAGAGCACACATAAAAAACTATGAGTCAGTTTCGCTAGGACAGGGCTGCTACCATCCACGTATATACTTACCATATTTCCTCGAAATACCCCCAGGGGGTGTATTTTTTCAGAACGGAAAATTTGAGGGGGCTATTTCGAGGGGGGCTTATTCAAGGGGGGATTATTCGAGGGGGGGGGGCTTATTCGAGGGGGGTGTATTATTAAATCTGAAATTTTTATGAAAGTCATAGTAAAGAGTACGCTTTTATATACCCAAAACTGGCAATCATTGTAGCCAAATAGGGTATATTTAAACATATCAACGTTCATCGCTAGAGACTAACAAGTATGTCTAGCTGTGATGTAAACTGTGAGCAATATATACATCACATCATGATGTACATAATTCCAGACGGGGGTATTTCGAGGAGGGTGGGTATTTTTCCCCAGCTCAAAAACACCATGGGTTATTCGAGGGGGGGGGGGTAAATCGAGGGAGGTAATTCGAGGGAGGTATTTCTTAGAAATACGGTAGAAATGGTTATACATGTCTGTAGTAGTTAGAGTTTTATGTCTTAGTATGCTACAAACAATGGATAAATAATGGAATTTCATAAAAGTTCTGGGAAAATAACAAACCCCCTCATATAAGACCATATAAAAATTTTATGCTTATGCTTTTTTATGCTCTGGTATCTCAAAAATATCTTACACTTTTGTATTTATAAATAGGTACTGTATTTCCCAGAACAATCACCCCCGGGGGTATTTTGCGGAAATACAGTACAACATTTGGAAGGTAGACATATGCTTAGGTATACTTTCCAAAAATACCAGTATTTTAACAGCTCTGGTGTATAGCAGTTATTGCGGGTATAGAGACAATTTTGCATTGTGTCACTACTAATAAATTTTTGACACAAATGGAAAAATATGACAAACGCAAAATGACATGACCATTTGAACAAATAGTGCTGTGAAAACGCCCTCATTCAAATGTGGAATGCCCTTTTCAGAGTATACTGTTGTAACACTCACAGAAAATTTTGGACACCACAAAGGTTATCTTAACAGAGCTGGTGTCTTCTCGTATTCTGGAAAATTAATACAAACAAAATACATAAAAATAACTGGAAGGATATAACAAAAAGCAATGAAATTTAGGGAAAACGGACTGCAATTTCTGGAAGCAATGAAGGGAAAAATGAAATAAGCCATATGTGACATTTGGATGATAGAAATCTCAAATTTTGAAAATCAATACGGTGTTTTGAGTACAGGGTGGCTCACGTCAGCCGCACGGTTTCAATTGGCTCCCAACACGTCAATTTTGGATGGTAATGGCTGAAATTTGGTATGAGGGTAGATAAATGTACCCCATTTGTTATGTTAAGTGCACAGTTTCATATCACAAGATTTCATGTTGAACGTGAAGCACAGTTTAATATTCACATGTTGAAAACAGTCCCAATTTAGCTGGTCCTGTGGAATCACGTTTTTGCATATGATGTGATAAATGTGACAAATCTTGTGATATGAATGTGTGCACTTAACATACTAAATAGGGAACATTTATCTACTGCCATGCCAAATTTGGGCTATTTTTATGAAGAATTGGTGATTTGTAGACAATTGAAGCTCGCTCGACAGTTCAAACACGTACAAAACTGTGTTTCACGTTCCGACATGAATTTTTGTTATGTGGAACCGTGCACTTAACACAACAAATGGGGTACATTTTTCTACCGACATACAAAATTTGAGCAGTTTTCATACAAAATTGACGTGTTGGGAGCCAATTGAAATCGTGCGCCTGACGTGGGCCACCCGATATATCCTAAACATGAGAATCACTTACACTTACCTGTCCTGTAGAACGATTTCAACTACAGGGTCAATAAAATTCATGAACACCCAATTTCCCAGATAACTTCCAGGGTGATTATTTTTATATTTTCTTCTAAAAAATATATACCGTGTTTCCTCAAAATACCCCCCTCAAAATTCCTGTCACCTAATTTTATCATTGCAGCGTGAGCTTTTTGTATTTTTGACGTATTTACTGCATATGAAATATAACAAAGCTCACGCTGCAATGATAAAATTAGGTGAAATTATTTGATATACTTCTTCTCAGAGCTCAAGTAATAGAGCTCAATCTCAACGTGGCACAATAAATTAAATACTTCTTTTTGGCGCTCAATCTCAATATGGCACAGTAAATGATATATTTATCTTGTGCATTCAAAAGCATATGGATGAGAGCAATTTTTGGGCGCAGCGTCTACTTTTTTATTGGCTTCAGCCATCTTTTAAAGGATATACTTCTTTTTGTGGGCCACAGGCCCAAAATAAATATTCATTGGGTCCTCGAATTATGAGGACTTTTTTGAAAAATGTTCACAACTGCACACATTACAATAAAATCGACCACATCCCACCTGAATTAACAACAAACACAGGGATTTGATTTTTCATCAACAAAAATACTCCCAGGATGGGTGAATTTGACTCACATTTCTAAATATTTAATGCAGTGACTGAGTGAACTGCATGCCATGCAATTTTCTGAAAGAAGCACTATCATGACATCATCATTATTAAAATAAAAATTGTTCCAAGAGTGCATACAAAAATATCATGCTTGCATGTTATCCACTAAGACAGAAGTGCATACTTTGTGGTTCATCGAGTATACAGTGGTCTAAAAACATGGATACAGTATGAAACTTTTAAAGGAAATGGGCACTCAAAATGGTGCTGTTCCTAAAGTTTGGATCGCTTTTTTAGAAATGGGCCATTTTGGAGTCGATTGCATGACTCCATAAAGATGGTGCCACTTTGGAGTCGATAGGATGACTCCACAAAAATGGCGCGCATAATAATGGTGCCATTTTGGAGTCAATAGCACCACTCCATAAAAATGGCGCCATTTTGGAGTGAATAGCACCACTCCATAAAAATGGTGCTGTTTTGGAGTAGATGGCACCACTCCGTAAAAATGGCACCATTTTGGAGTCGATGGCGCCACTCCATAAAATTGCACAATTTAAAATCGTAACCCTTGACGACCCATATAGTGGCAGTATCACATCAAACAGCACTTTCATCACTCATGTGCATTTTACACAAAACACGCAAAGTTGAATAACTTTTCTAATTCTTAACCAAAATTGGTGAAATTGGGCTCATTTGAAAGCCCTCGTCGCTTCGCACATCAACAATTTTTTTTATTCCCTTGTTTGTATGCAATTTTTTTCCTTTATTCATGTTTGAAAACTTCAAACAACTACAGTCCTAAAGTGGGCGGAGCCTGTAAAATTTTTTAATAAAATAATAAATGGCATCATATGCTCTTTCATATGAGCCATCACCCATGAAGATTGGTTGTGTTTTAGAGAAGTTATTACACTTTGAAGTTTTTCATCCCAACAACAACAACAACAAGAACAAGAACAGCCACTCAGAAAGAAAATGTTGAATTACTTTTTTGAAACTCAACCAATTGGTCTGAAAATTGGAGACATGGTACTTCTCGACACGGGCTTTCCAACGGTATAAACGGTTTTATTATAGCTCATGGCATTCTGCCGTTATTCTAATTTCAATTATCGAATTTCCGCATTTAGGTGTGTCTGACCATATTATGGGTGGGACGCTTGCACCCTCCCTCGGCAGCGAGGGATGGCGCTGGCGCGCCCACCCGATACAGGAGTCTATACATGTCAGTTATTGATGCATTTTTCTACCCCAGCGCACATCACAAACAGCGATTCTGTACTACCATTTCAAAAAATTTCTGGCAAAATAATAACCCCCCCCCCTCTCGCGAGCACTATGAAACAATCACCCCCGGGGGGGGGGGTATTTCGAGGAAATACGGTACACATAATTAAACCTCTCTGAAAACTCCTGGAAAAAATATTAATATAAGTTAATCATATATTTTCTTATATTTATGAAATATAAACTTCCCACGAATTATAAGCACACTAACAGTCCCATAGATACATCATAACCCAATTTAATTAAGCATATGGGGTTGCAGCTGCCCTGCAAAACTTCGCATCCGCTTTTTTCAAAACCCACCTTTTTCCTATAAAATGTCTGATTCAACGCTTAAGTTTAAAAATTCTTTATAAATCTTAGAACAGAAATACAAATGTTTTACACAACACTAGCACTACCAGCATAGCCAATGATGAAAAACACACACATACAATACAGAAACTCACTGACTTAGAGTTTCTGTGTTTTTGTTTTACTCAGGAACATAGAAATGCAAAAAAATTGATCAAACTCGGCGGACATGAAACGAGTCAGTGATTCGGCCCTTAGTTACCAATGATGTATGTTTTTTATTCAAACTTGAATGGAGCAATTCCATTAAGTTCAACTTCAGGATACATTTTATTCAATCCGACTTTTTATGCGAGAACGATATGAGTTTGATAGACAAATCGTTATAGAAAGTCGGATTGTAAGGTATTAGGTGGAATCTTATCGTCGCAGCGCCTATGACATCGTCGAAAAAAATACGTATGAATTCGGCTAACGTTGAAGTTACCATTTGCGTTTTATACGTACTAGAGTAAAAGACGCAGGATTTCCGTATGTGTCACCGATATAGGTCGCGCAATGCAATTCAGTCAACACAAGTGTCAACTAGTATTTGGGTCGGCATTAGCGACCATTTGTTGTCGCTTAATTGCATACCGCAGACATTATTGGTGACGCAGACGGAAATCCTGCGTCTTTCATTCTCGGTACGTTCTCGCAAATGATAACTTGGACGCGTGCTAAATATGAATATACGTAGTCAGTCATACAAAAACCCTTTAGACCATTGACTTCTATAATGTCCACCGAGTTTAACACAAAACTCAAATGCATTTTTAGAGAACACGGAAACACATAGTTTTTGACTCAATTCAGGGAATACTATGCTTTGTTGAACTTAACAAAATGAAGTATTTATGTGCATGTGTACATATCAACAGATTGATACACATTCAGTTTCCAAATTTACAAGTATCCAAAAAATAACAAAATACAATTGGTGCCTGGTCATTTTGACAATGCTGAGAATAGTGATCAGAGCATTGAAGCACTTGCAGCCAAAAGCTCACTCCACACTGAGCTTAGCTTCTGAGGGCTAACACCAAAGCTGCGAAAGCATCACCTGGTGTCAGTCCTGCAAGTTGACAAGTATTAGGTTGTAAACTAAATAACCTTAATTTTTTTGCGATTTCACATTCATGCATCCCATTCTGTTGTACATTGGCGGATAATTATGTCATTCGAGTATGTTGGGCTTTGGGGTTGGGGCGATGACGAAATCTTTTTGTTTCCTCAAATAAATCCCCAGTCCCGAGATAACTGGGGTCTATAAAAACGTGGTCATTTTGAATGGGTGATCTGGATGTTGGATGGATCTTTGAAGCTGCACACATCAGCCATTTCTGGGCTGATTTGGGTCGATCAATGCTTAAAATGATCACAATAACCTAGAGATTTCATTGTGATCTTCAGATCATCTGTACATTTAATTAGATTTCCTGTACAAGAAAATATTGCGAACTCTTGTATGAAATTATCATTTGAAAATGCATTGAGATAACCCGAGATATCATTTTAATCAAAATTTCATTGGTGAAAATTGGCTGAGAAACGCTCGAGAGTTTTGACGTTGCACACATCATTCTTCATGTGGTTATTTATGTGGATGGGAGGCTAAAGTTTGAAGTGCTATAACTTTTGATTGGAAATAGATATTGAACTCATTCTTTTGGTATACAACTTCATGTGGTCTAAAGTATACGATAGCATGTTCAGATAAATTTATTTTACGTGTTTAAAAACCGGGTCAGATCGGCATAAGGAATTTAGACATCACTAATACGACCTCAAAAATGGAATCTGACGGTTGTCCCGATCATTTTAAGTGTTGAACGGTCCAAATCGGCCTAGAAATGACTGAGTTATTAAGCTTCTAACTCAATCAGCAAGATCGGCAATGCAAAATGACCACGTTTTTATAGACAACCCTTATCTCAGGACTGGGGGATTATTCAAGGAAACAAGATCATTCCGTCAAAGCCCCAACCCCAAAACCCAACATACTCGAACGGCATTAATATCCGCCAATGTACAAGAGAATGGGATGCATGAATGTGAAATCGCAAAAAAATTAAGGTTATTTAGTTTACAACCTAACACTTTACTCTTGGCTTTGTCACTTGCGGAACCGGCACGAGGGGCAGTCACAAAGTGTCAATTGTTTATCCAAACCTTATACCTTCATATCCAAATCAACATAAACACAAGGTGGTCACTCATAGGGTACTATTTATATGCAGTCTACTTATGAACCTTGTGTGTGCTTAATGTGTCAGTATCTACTGGTGGCGTATAATGTGCTTTTAGCCAGTGCCAAGTGACATTGGAAACAAGTGGCTTTTTTACTCCAGTGACATAAAACTCTGCAAGTACCGTATTTCTCCGTTTATAGCACCCCCGTGCATAACACCCGGGGTGTCACACAGTTTTATAGCTCCCCAGGGGTGCTATGCTAGGTTTAGAAAAGAATCAGGTCGAATTGAACAAATTTAAATAAATGCACCATTTTTCTCTCGCTTCTCCATCACTTATTACAAAAAGTCATAGATATAATGTTAAATAAATGCTATTGTTACCATCTCAATGTACATGGGCGGGCTGAAAAGTCCCCGGGCAGTGCTCGCCATTCGCGCTAGGGGTAAGCTACGGTCATAACATTTTAACACGTTAATATATCAGGTGTTTTGAGTTTTCACCCAAAATTTCACCCCTCTAGCTCCACCCACTGTGGAACTGTGGGGGTTACAATTTCGGTCATTTTGTACCGATGTACAAATGGTGCTCTAGCTGAATGCTGCTTTAAGTTGTGATCATGAAAATTTGGCTAGTGTAAGCCACCAGTGTTGGCAATGTGCCAGGACTAACCAACATTAGCTATGATATCATAAGTCTAGTTCATATTGTCATTACTGTCACTACTCTCACTACCAAATTCATCATTCTGTCTATCCTTCTCAAAAAGTGGTTAATACAGGATGCATTTTGCATGCACACTGTTGTTGAACACAGGTAATGTGTCAACTACAGATTAATAATGAAACATAGGGAAATTTTAAACACATAACTCACTTACTGCACATTTCAAAACAACATTCAAATCATTGCATTACAGCATGATCTCAGATGATCACCAAAAACATCCATTACAGTTCCCACGTTTCTTGCACATCACCCTGATCTGCATATTTATTTTACCTTAATAGCAACGATGTTGATGAAAGTGTTGAATACTATCAGCACATTGACAACACTGGTGGCTTACACTAGCCAAAGTTTCATGATCACAACTTAAAGCAGCATTCAGCTAGAGCACCATTTGTACATCAGTACAAAATGACAGAAATTGTAACCCCCACAGTCCCACAGTGGGTGGAGCTAGAGGGGTGAAATTTTGGGTGAAAACTCAAAACACCTGATATATTAACGTGTTAAGATTTTATGACCGTAGTGTTGTAGTATTACTATATAATTCTCTATTCTATTCTCTATATTTTACATTCTATTCTAAGTAGGATTTTGGGTATCACTTCTGAACCCCTAAACTTCATGTTTCAGCCAATCCTTTATAAGTGGCTACTTTTGTATGTCAATCAGTTCAGTTCTTTTGCCTGTTCTCTTTTGCACTTCAGTAAAATGAAGTTAAACTAACAACTGTGGAACGTGTCGCAAGGCGACGGTGCCAGAATAAATATTCTACAAGCGCACTCCGAACGCATTTCCTCTCCGGTTGCCGGCTTCGTGGACTTGGTTCTGCATCACTAAGGTCCACACCCCGGTCATCCAAGTGAAATCAACGATGTTCCCTTGCGGCCAGGTATAGACTGCCATTGCTCTGACCTGTGCCCGCAACATGGTGATCGTACGGGTTTAATTGTGAGCCCAAAGCGAACCCACTACCGATTGTCCCCCAGCGACATCGGCAGCTCCTTCCGAGCCCGTGGCAGCGCCGCCAGCAAAAGCGGTCCCCACACTTCTTGGCTGTCCAGAGCAAGTGACGCCAATCGAGCAAGAGCAGCGGCACAATGATGTCCGACACTGCAAATGGCGACCTGACAGCGGTCGCACAGCCCGGCGATCCAGCAGTGGTCGCACAGCCCAGCGATGATGCGCAGGGCCAAACCACCTACACTGAACGGGAGTTCAGTGAGCAGGTCAATGAGTGGTGTGACTCCCGCAATCGACCAGCGTTGATCGATGCTATAACCACACTAAATGAGTGGCGCAAAGCAGACTGGCTGTCAGGCAAAATTGATGCGAAGGACAGCACATACACTTTGGGCCGCAAGCTGCTGCGACTGGCAGATGCCCACTTCAAAGCAGTTTCTGATGACCAAATCACGCTCAAAAATCCAGTGCAAGATCTGGGCGGTGACAGTGACGATGACAATGCACCAGTAATCCAACCCACACTCCAGCCACATGGCTCGCTGTCACCACCACCTGCCCCAGACACAAAGCTGAGTGCGGGAGATGTAACAACTGTGATAACAATGCTGCAGCAGCAACAGCAGCAGATCCAGCAGCAGAACACTCGCATCGAGCAACTGTCACGACAAATGGCCCAAAGTGCAAAAGCCAGCATACCTCACCCCCAACCTCAACCAAGACACAATGACGATCCATGGAAATGGACAACCGAGGATCGGCTGGCAATGATCCAGGAAGGGCCACTTCTGCGCAGGCTGATTGAGTACATTGAGAACTTTGTCATACACCCCGATGATGGACTGCAACCGCTGGGTGAAATCACATCGCCAAAGGACAAAATGGGGGTCGGGCATGTGCCAGCAGCGGCCAGCAAGCAGATGAAATTTGATGGCGACAAGACAAGTGAAACAGGCCCATTCAAATGCTGGCTACACATGGTGGCACAACATGCAATAAGCATCCCCGACTGCCAGCAGCAGTTTTTTTGGAACAAAGTCTTCATGCAGTGCCTGATCGGAGAAGCTAAAGAACGGTATCGAGCGATTCGCACCAACCGGCGCCACGACATCCTCTACGTAGTAGACAAGCTGACAGGCATTTACCGGCTAGAGCACCAGCTGCACTCAGCTACAGACTGGTACAATCTGAAGGCTGTGTCCGGGGAGTCAGTATCGGCTCTGCACACGCGTTTGGCAGCCAATTTTTATCATGTCAGTGAAACAATGTCAGACTATGATCGAGAACGCATGATTGGCAAGAAGCTTTTTTTGGAAATCCCAAAGATGGCAGTCCCAGTGTCATGTTGGTACATGTGGAGACAACGCTGGCGAGAAGAAAACTGCACACTCGACATGGCCATCACTATGATGGATGCTGCACGACTAGAAGTCGAGCAGGTCAAAACACAGCGCAAAGAAGACCAGCAAGATCGACCAGATCGCCCGCGCTATGGAAACAACTGGCGCACTGAGCCCAAGTCGTACAGCACATATGGTGACAAGGCGGGAGTCAGAGCACCATTCGACCCAAAAAACTACAAAGGGCCATGGTGCACCTTCTACATGCACCGCAAACCAATGCCACATGATCCCAGTGAGTGCTACATTGACAGCAAATCGCCGGTGTTCAAACCCGACAGACTGGAGAACATCAGGCAGGCGCTGGCCAGACAGGGAAAATCTGATGAGGATGCCAGAAGACACATGCGCAAGAAGTGTGAGGAGCTCTCCATCCCATACCAAGATGACAACCCATCAAGCCGTTGCACAAAACAAGACTATGAAGAAGACAACGAGGGATGGGATGGTGACACAGATGATGAAGACGAGAAGTGGGGAGACCTGGAGGGCTGGATACCAACTGTAGCCAGCACGAAAGAGGACATGGCCCTACAGACAGAAAATGGCTCACCCGACCCAATGGCCACAATTATGTTCATGGGAATCCCCATCACCGGTCACATCGACACCGGGTGCAACATAGGACTGTTCATTGAGGATTCAGCATTGGAAGAAGTTTGGGCAAAGGCCAAGGCTGACCCACAGAAAGAACGGGCAAAATTCCAACCATACCCAAGGGGCCACATCCAAACGGCAGGGCACAACATCACAGAGGAATGCCTGCGGATATATGACATGAAAGTGAAACACCAGACCCCAGATGGGAAATGGTGTACTGACACCCTGCCAGCAGTCGTGAAACTAATAAAGTCCTTGCCAGGCGCAGACCCACTGCTGATTGGAAGAGCAGCCATATGGGGCCCCCTGCAAATAGTCAAAACGGCGCATCATGAATTGGAGTGACTGTCACAAGAATACAGGCAGGGCAATTTGCGCATTGCCACAGGGAACCGCATCCAGCACACCCAGGAACCAACCGACCCAGCTAATAGGTTGAGCCCCCTGGCACAGAACACAGTGTTCAAAGAGCAGGCTGAATGCTGCGTGAGAGCAGATGCCCAACCCAAACACAAGCGACGCACTGTGAACAGCAATCCAATGCCCCAGCTGGCACTACTGCCATGCCCCAGGGATGCCAAGCACCACAGGAAACGCATGCAGCACAAGGGTGACAGCATCGCTACCAAGAAAAAGAAACCAGACAGCAAGCGCCCTGCCTACAGCCATGCGACAACCATCAAGGAGCAGCCAAGCAGCCACACAAACAACATGGTGCTGCTGGAGCAAAACACACTGCTGGGCCACACCATCGATAAGCTCAAAATGGTCAAGGCTGAACTGCATGCAACGATCCGCCGCTTAGAAGCAAAGAAGATCAAGCTGCAAACCGCAAGGGCTGGGGCTGTGAAACCAACTGCCTGGCCGACCTGACCCGGAAAATGGATTTGTGCAACTGTGATTTATTTATTGTGATTTGATTCTATTTTCAATTTTTGTTTTTGATAGCTTTGACTTTTTTCCTAATCAGGATGTGTTTTACTGTTTTACGTTTTCTGCTTTTTTGTCAGTTCCCCCCTGTAGGGTGAACTTAGGGGGGGCTGTTGTAGTATTACTATATAATTCTCTATTCTATTCTCTATATTTTACATTCTATTCTAAGTAGGATTTTGGGTATCACTTCTGAACCCCTAAACTTCATGTTTCAGCCAATCCTTTATAAGTGGCTACTTTTGTATGTCAATCAGTTCAGTTCTTTTGCCTGTTCTCTTTTGCACTTCAGTAAAATGAAGTTAAACTAACAACTGTGGAACGTGTCGCAAGGCGACGGTGCCAGAATAAATATTCTACAAGCGCACTCCGAACGCATTTCCTCTCCGGTTGCCGGCTTCGTGGACTTGGTTCTGCATCACTAAGGTCCACACCCCGGTCATCCAAGTGAAATCAACGACGTTCCCTTGCGGCCAGGTATAGACTGCCATTGCTCTGACCTGTGCCCGCAACAGTAGCTTACCCCTAGCGCGAATGGCGAGCACTGCCCGGGGACTTTTCAGCCGGACCATGTACAACGTCATAAATACAATGTTTATTGAGTGCTTTTTTACCATTTTAGCGTTAAGTTACTATGTTAATGAAGTTACATGTATAACACCCCCTTGACCTAACACCCGGGTGTTATACAAGTTTTTTTAAAAATCGCTGAAAATAGCTCCGATTTTGTATAACACCCGGGTGTAGGGTATCAAAAAAATTTTTTTACAAAAAAACGGAAAGGTAAAATTTTTTTCACTTTATGGAAAACGGAAAGGTAAAAAAAAATTTCTGCTGGAAAACGGAAAGGTTAAAAAATTTCACTCAGCAGAAAACGGAAAGGTAAAAAAAATTATTGTTCGGAAAACGGAAAACGGTAAAATTCAATGCCGGAAAACGGAAAGCGAAATTTTCACGGAAACAGAATAAATAAAGAGAAATTTTAACGGAAACAGTAAAAAGAGCAAAATTTGCACAGAAATGGAAAAATTTGCATAAATTTTGCTGGAAAATGGGAAAAAATTGCTGAAATTTTGCCACAAGTGGAAAAAATTTGCATAAATTTTGCTGGAAACAGAAAAAATTCACATAATTGACAATCTGCATGAATGTTTACCAGTTTGGCTGTAACAGAAAACAGAAAGTTGAGCCAGAAAAAGGTAAAATGAGGCAGAAAAATGGAAAATTGAGGTGGAAAATGGGAAAAAAGTGGAAAAACTGTAAATTGAGCCGGAAAATGGAAAACGATGCAAAAACTAAAAATTTGGCCAGAAAACGGAAAAAACGGAAATGGAAAATTGAGTGGCCGGAAAACAGAACGGAAAACAGAAAAAAAATTTCAGCAGCCGGAAAACGGAACGGAAAACAATTGCCTGCGGAAAATGGAAACGGAAAACGGAAATTTGACACCCTATCAAATACAGATGGCAAAATTGGCCTTAATAAAAAATGTAAAAAAAAATTTTTTCAGCTGCCGGAAAACGGAAAGGTAAAAAATTTTCCTGCGGAAAAGCGGAAACAGAAATTTGACACCCTAGGTGTGATAAACGGAGAAATACAGTACAGTTATTTATGTCTCAGCTTGGAAGTATGCCAATGATAATTAAAGCATGCGATTTTTGTGAAAATATTAAAAAATTGTTGTTGTGAACACGCTAACGTCGAACGATAAAACAGCAATGATTTTTTATCTTTGTATGAAAATCACATGGGTAAACTCGACTTACATGAAACGAATCAGTTTTGTTTGACTTATGTTTCCCTTCGCTGAGCGTCGACTGAGGCGGAACATAAGTTCCGACTGCCGATTAAAATAAAAATAGAAATAAAAATATAATAAATATATAAAATAATAATAATAATAATAATAATAATAATAATATATATATAATAATAATATAATAATAATAATAATATAATAATATATATATATATATAATATATATAATAATATATATATATATAATATATATATATAATATATATATATATTAATATATTTTACATCCTTTATTCTTGGCTGAATTCCAGCATAATGACATCATGCACGGGTACGGTCAGCAGAATTGTATGGCATAAAGTAACCCGAGTTTATGTTATAACGTTAGCACGCTTCCAATGTGAACCACGCGTGAAAGATTAAAGTCACTCGAGTATAGGGACTCCATATGAATCCATTGTCTCTTGAATGTGATTTTTTTCAAATTGAATATGAGTTGTTTTCAGACTGGTTATAATAATAAGAATAAATAATTCAAATCACTTCTCCCGTCCACACTTCAAATCGATTCCCCAGTCCCCAGTTCAAATCAATTCCCCAGCCCTGCAATCAGTCTGGAAATTACAGTCCCTGTCAAATTTTATTAAGAGTGTAAACAGTAAAGTACAATGTCATAAAGTACAATGTCATAGAAAATACCAAATGCCCAGTAGATTTGTTAGATTTTACACGACTGATGACATTTTTCAATGCATCTTACAGGGTCTTTGAGTGCCCCTGAACACTTGTGATTACCTAAATTTGAGAAGCAATAGAAAGCGGCATAATAAAAATAGAATGTGAAAGTAGCTAGTGTCTACATAATGATGGTATTATTGAAGCCGAATTCTATGTCGTTGCTGACTCTCATCACGACCATGATCACTAGAAGTCTAAGTTTGACTGAAGAGCTCAAGAGACTCTGCAAGACGACATCAGAGCCCTCGATCTTCTACATGGGCTCATGCTATGTCTACTTTTCTGCCTTAAAGTACTTTCCTGAACAGTTTGATGTCACATGCAGTGAGCACGTATGTTTACGTAGTTTTAAATTTATAATCATCTGTTAGATATGCACATGTGACGGTAGATTTTGGTATATCATCTTAACATTTCAGTGGTTGGCGACAAAATACATAGGACATGTCGTGTGTCCTTTCCGACCCGATATATGGCGAGTTTTGTATGGAACCATTCTTCCTGGGCAGGGCACATTCACCTGGACCTGCTTGAAGAGAGTAAGTTGAGGACATTTAGCATCTTTCCAAAACCACGGCAAGTAAATAACAAAATATTTGTGTGACAATTCCCCTTCATAAAACCGGATTTAGCCATTTTTTATAGAAAAACGCCGATAAGTAGTGAAAATTAGCCATTTTTTATAGAAAAACGCTGATAAGTAGTGAAAATGTGTGTAACTTAAATACAATCGAGGCTCTCAGACGTTTTAACGAATGAGTAGGACCTATAGTTATGGGAAGAGCAACAGGTTTTGCGGGAAAAGCTCTGTTTGAACATTCTGATATCTGGCAGCCGTTTTGGTTAGGGAAAATGCAGCTACCGTATTTTCTCAAATACTCCCTGGCGGGGGGGTTTATTTTATCAGCGTGGAAACTTTGAGGGGGTATTTCGAGGGGGCTTATTCGAGCGGGTTGGTTATTATTTCTTGGCAGCAAGCCAAATGTGAATTGCGAAATTTTATAGCGCGTATTAGTGGGTATTGGGTGTGGGTTCGAGTATTGAGGTTGGGTATCGGTTTCGGGTAGTAGAGTCGGGTACAGGTATTGGTTTTCGGTTCCAAAAATGTGCGGGTATCGGGTTTGGGACGGGTCACGTTTAGGGTGTCAAAAATTTTTTTACAGAAAACGGAAACAGAATAAAAATTCAGCAGCCGGAAAACGGAACGGAAACGAAAAAAATTTCAGTGGCCGGAAAACGGAAAACAAGGCCGGAAAATGAAATTTGCACGGAAACGGGAAAAAATTGCTGACATTTTGCCCGAAGACGGAAAAAATTGCTGAAATTTGCTGGAAATTGAAAAAATTGCTGAAATTTTGATGGAAAATAAAAAAAATTAACATAATTGAAAACCATAATTGCATGCATGTTTACCAGTTTGGCTGAAAAAGAAAACAGAAAGTTGAGCCGGAAAAAGGGAATATGAGGTGGAAAAACAGAAAATTGAGCCGGAAAATGGAAAAAGAGTGGAAAAAAGAAAATTGAGCCGGAAAACAGAAAAAAGCTGGAAAAACTGAAACTTGAGCTGGAAAATGGAAAATGAGAAAAACGGAAACTAATTTTCATGGCCAGAAAACGGAAAAAAATTTCAGCGGACGGAAAACGGAACGGAAAAAATTTGCCTTCGGAAGACGGAAATTTAACACCCTAGTCACGTTAGGTCTCCAACCCTAATTTGCGACGCCCTTTGCACCCTCAAATGGCGCCTTTCCATCACTAGTATTTACTTGCCTCTAAGTGGATGCACGCCTTTTCAGCCTGATCAGTATGACCCATCATTCTACAGTTACTATTACAACAGAACAACTAAAATGCTCGATCTGGCCATTCCGTGGGATATGTTCAAGTGGTTAGTCCGGCCAGGGAGAACCAATCCCATTCCCAATCACCTATTGTTTCTGAGATGACCTATGTTTAACCTCCCCAGAAAGTAAAATTTTTCTCCCTTTTCTTCCTTCTACACCCTGAAAAAGCCTATATAAATATCCAACCCAGGCGACCCCCCCCCCCTCAAATTTTTTTCCAGCTATCTATCTACCCCGAAGTCTGCTCTATAGATAAGAGTTGTTAAATGTACTGAACTTTTTTCAAGGTTAGATGGTAGGCTTATGGTATATCTGTAAACTGAAGCGGGGGTAGCCTAGGTTTTGACCCTCCAGGGGGTTGGATAGATAGCTGAAAAAAGATTTTTTTTTGGGGGGGGTGTTAGGGTTGCGGGGTTCGATTAATAGACTCTTCCAGGTAGAAAAGGAAAAGGGAGAATACTTGCTAAAAGTAGGTGTAAAATAGCTCAAAATAGGTATATTTACAAGAGCACATACCGTATTACCTCGAATTACCCCCCCCCCCCCCCCTCAAAATGGTCGGGGGAAATAACAACCCCCTCGAAATACCCCCCCCCCAAATACCATTTGCATTGCAGCTACACATAGACTAGTTTGTGTAGCTATCTACGTTTTTATGTCCAAATATATCCTGTTTGGACACTATTGACTACGATCCTTTTAATATATCCTATTTACTACGATCCTTACGAAAATTTCTAACTAAATAATAAAACCCCCCTCGAATTAACCCCCCCAGGTTTGCTGGCGAAATAATAAACCCTATGGGGGTATTTCGAGGTACTACGGTAGTCCTCAAATAGCCGAAAATAGACTATAAGGAACATGAACTATTTATTTTGAAGGTGAAAATCTTCAAAACCTATGAAAAATAACGATTTTGGGCAATAATTGGGGCAAAATTTTTGTATAGGAAAAATGTATAGGAGAACTAGCATTTCCTCGGATTTTTTAGGTCTCAACCCCGGAACAGGGCCCCGATCACCCCCCCCCCTCGATACGTCATTGATATTGAGTAAACATGAAATGAAAGGTTTCTATCCATGTTTCCAATTACAGGGTGGCAAACTATGGTCAGCGTCAAACATATGAAGCTACACTTTTGTGTAAGTTACAGTTGGGAAAACATATTTATGTTTACCTGAAATATCCATTCATTTTGAGTGTTGTTGCTTCAACATCCGCTTGCACTGGCGTCATTTGAATTTTTGCACCACATTTGGCATTGAAAAAAGCTCTGGGAGATTTATATTTAAAAAATCTCAGAAAATATAAGATTTTCTGAGATTTATATTTTTTTCGTGATTTTCTAGAGAGATTTAATTATATATATTTTTGAGAGATTTTCTGAGATTTTTAAAAATATAAGAAAATATCTCAAATTCTGATATCTATATTTATATATATATTTTTCCAGTTTTTTTTAGAGAGATTTAATTATTTCTTTCTTGAGAGGTTTTCTGAGATTATATTTAATTATATTTTCTAAAAATTGACGATTTTTTCAATGCTAACCACATTATATTAATTGATCTAATAGCATCGACAAAATGGCTGGTTTTGAGAAAATATACCGTATTTATTCAAATAATACCCGGGGAATTATTTTTTGTCAGACTTTCTTTAGGGGCTTTCAAGAGGGAATTATTCGAGTAAATATGGTAATCAAAATCTCGGAAACTTTTTTAACAAGAATAGGAACTGAAAATTACAAAAGGTGTTTACGGATCCGAGATAATAATTCTCAGAACTCTTCTGATTCAGCGCTTAAAAAAATGGTTTTGGCCCATTTATCGCAAACTACAATAACTGTAGAACAATTTCTTCTCATACACCCAGCGTCAGGGATAGGATCAAATGGACAGGCAATGATCGACTACCCCACCGCGGTGAGACAACCTGTGGATGTCTCATCTTACCTAAACAGAATTGAGTATTGTTTATAGCAAGGCAACGCGCTTATCTTTGAACAGCATGTTTCTCATCACACTACGTAATGCATTCGGTTTTCGGGCAGATCCCGATCACAGTGAAGAAAGAGGTATTGTCAAGTGAAGGTTGCATACACTCCACGAAAAAGTCTTTAGCCTCCTCATTGAGAAAAAATCAATGTGTCCCCCTACTAATATGCGACCTGTGTCGGGAACAAGGACGTATCCAGGAGGGGCTGCTGCCCCCCGTTCCTGGGGCGAGACCAAAATACAGGGAAACTAAAATACCAACTTTTCCTATAACTTTTTGAAGCATTTTTCAAAAAATTTTTTGTGTGCAAGCACTCATTTTACACCACACATGCAGTAGTATGCCCTTATTGCTCCATGTAGCCACAAAACATCGTGAATACATTCAACCACATGATTTTCACTGATTTGTATGTATTTATAATTATTTTACATACATAGGGCCATGCTTAAGCCACATACACGGGTATCTTGAATTTTGACCCTCCGAGTGGTTGGATAGATAGCTGAGCGGCCTTCGGGATCAAGGATGTAGCCAGGGGGGGGCGGGGGGGCGGCCGCCCCCCCATCCCGTGTCGGACCAAAAAAATGTGCCAGAGATGGCACTTCCAGAAGACGATTTTGTCGACAGTTTGAAAAATTTTGCGCGCAAGCGCGCATTTCCCCTCCCGCAACATATATTTTCGGCTGACCCGTCTACGCAGCCTCAGAACCAGTGAAAGTGGACCCAATTCCTGTCCATGTCACTGTATATGCCTGCAAAATACAGACATATCCTGCAGTTTTGGCACCAATTCCAACGCCAGTGGCGCCATGGCATGGCGCCTACAAATGGAACCATTCCCTTACTACAGGGGCAGAACTTTAGGGGGGGGGGCGTCGCCCCCCCCGTTCGTCCTGCTCTGTATACAATCCGCCGCCCCTGCTCAAAATCCTGGCTACGTCCCTGTTCGGGATAGATAGATAGCTGGGAAAAAAATTTTTTTTGGGGGGGGGGGGGGTTGGGGGGCGGGGTGGGGGGGGGGCTGTGGTAATTTGCTATATAGGCTATTTCAGGATGTAGAAGGAAGAAGAGGGAGAAAAATCGCATCGCATCAAGAAAAAAAGGTGTAAAATAGCTCAAAATGGGTATACAAGCGCATATAGTACTAAAAATAGCTGAAAATAGGTAAATAGGAACAAAAACTAGTATTTTGAAGGTGAAAATCACTAAAAAGGTATGAAAAATAGCGATTTTGAGCAAAAATTGGGGTAAAGTTTCTCAAAAATCGCCCCAGATAGGTAGATAGATGAGCGATTTGGAGGGGTTTAGGGGGTAGTAGGCCAAAATTTTGCCTCCGAGATAGATAGATAGCTGAGCGGCCTCCGGGATAGATAGATAGCTGGGCCTGGGCGGTTTGGGGGGGGGGGGGGTACCCCCCTCATTCGAGACCCCTGCCCACATCTAAACCCATCGCACATCTAAACCGACCGCACA
>OZ038460.1:8887515-9061049 GCA_964036195.1 Sphaerolaimus hirsutus | reverse complement strand
AAATACAGTATACCGTATTTCCTCGAAATACCCCCCCCCCCTCGTTTGACCCCCCCCCCTCCCGAGACCACTATGAAACAATCACCCCCCCCTTGAAATACCCCCCCCCCCAAATTGAGTGTAAAGAGAACGTACATGACAAATACTGCAGTTTGTGTTCTGCGTAGTGCAGAACACACGTTAAAATAATGTCGTAATCATGTAAGAACAGTGTTTATACCATTACTACTATTAGTCTACAGGAGTCTATACATGTCAGTTATTGATGCATTTTTCTACCCCAGCACACATCACAAACAACGATTTTGTACTAGGATTTCAAAAAAGTTCTTGTGAAATAATAACCCCCCCCCCCTCGTTTAACCCCCCACCCCTCTCGGAGCACTATGAAACAATCACCCCCGGGGGGTATTTCGAGGAAATACGGTATTTATTTGGCCGGATTTCGAAATGTGAAATTTACAGAAAATTTCTCTTTTTGAAAATGCTATCTTATACTCCTGATCGAGAGAAACACATATCAAAAGAATGATATTGATATCTCTCTCCGATCAAAAGTTATAGCACTTCAAACTTTCGCCTCCCATTCAAGTAAATAACCGCATGAAGGTCAATGCGTTCAAATTCAAAACTCCATATCTCGACCATTTCTCAGTCGATTTTTACCAATGAACACTTAAAATGATCAGAATAACTTGAAAATTCCATTGTATCCTCAGCTTATCTGTATCCTACCTTAAATTTCCCACACAAGAAAATAATGCAAACTCTTGTATGAAAGTATCATTATGAAAAAGCATATTGACAATTTGAACATACAACTGGACTCTTCAGGTTATTCTGATTATTTTAAGTGCTCATTGGTAAAAATCAGCTGAGAAATGGTCGAGATATGGAGTTTTGAATTTGAACGCATTGACCTTCATGTGGTTATTTACATGGATGGGAGGCGAAAGTTTGAAGTGCTAAAACTTTTGATCGGAGAGAGATATCGATCTCATTCTTTCGCTATGGTGTTTCTCTCGATCAGGAGTATAAGATAGCATGTTCAAAAAAAGAAATTTTCTGTAAATTTTGCATTTCGAATTCCAGTCAAATTGATATATACACTATTTTGTATCGCCTATTTGACACCGGAAATGAACTCTCCAAGCATTAGACATCATTTTAAAAGTGAAATTACTAAAATCGGCCCAGAAATAGTCGAGTTATTGATGTTCAAATTTTGCATGTTCTGAGCGACACCCAAAAATTTCGAAAATTACCGTATTTTTATAGATCCACCCTATCTCCGGTCAGGGGGCTCATAGGAAAATTTCGTCGAAATTGTGCGTAGCCCCAATCTGAAACCATATCATATCCAAATTTCAACATTTTTCGCCAAGCGGTTCCCGAGTTATAAGCACGTGCGGGCAGGTTGACCCCCCACCCTCAAAATGCAAACCCCAAAATACCCTATGGTTCCACCTCTCAGTGACCCATATTCAATGTTTGGTTCACCATGTAGCCAACAAATTTAAAAGGCCAGACTTTTTTCATGGAGTGTATATCAGTCACTTCTCAACAGACTCAACCTGTCTTTTGTAATACCAACATCCCCAAAATGCCCAATCATTCATTGTTTAGAGAGCGCGGGATTACCCTACTTGTACTTGTATTTATGTACACGTTGATAAAAAGCTAACACCATTGTTTTAACAACAAGACTTGTTTGTATTTCAGAATGCATTATCACAAGTGGTATGCGAATACCGTATTGTGCAGCCACACAGAAAAGGTGAGACAGTATAGAATGTATAAATAGTTGAAAACAAATTTGAAAAATTCTTCACCACATCTCAGATGTATACAAGCTGCCACCAGCCACCAGATACTTCAGATACGTTTTCATTACAGAACACAGTTTTTACCTAGTAGCTAATCCTCCCCGTGGAAGTGAATATTTTTGTCAAAAGCGCTCAATTTTTTTCTTCAGATAGCTTTACAATAGAAGGCTAATTCTTCAGCAGTGATTTTACACTCTGTACAAGTATATGGAGGCACACTGACTGGATATTATATACTACAATAACATATCACAGCTTATTTTGACACAATAGCATGAACAAATGGAAGCTTTCACAATAAAAATGCCTAAAAACCAATGAAAACTATCACCAATGGTAATGTATATAAAATAACGCGCTTGAGTGAAAAAAATGCAAAATACCTAGTGCTTACTATTCAAAATTTTGGCTGAGGTTTTTATATAAAAAACGGTCTCGATGGTCGTTTTTTAGAAATAAAACGATTTTTATTTTAAAAACCTTTGAAAAAAACCCAGGCCATCCCTACTGTCATGTGTAAAAATATCTGGGGCTCGTTAGTGTGTATACGTGCTAAAGGCAGAGCGCCTCAGTGCATGTAAACCTTCAGCGTATGTAAGCTGCCAATGCCACTAAAATTGTTCCTATGCGTAGCTGCACAATCAAAGATCTTCGCCACACTGTGCCACGCTCTAGTAAACCCTGCCCCCCCAATTTTTGATTTCGGTTCAGATGCCCTATCCCCAGCTGTGGGCAAGGTGGAAAGCTAATAATTGGGTGGTATGTAGGTGTCACTCCCCTCTACTCTTCATGAATGGAGGTGTCATGGCGACTCACCACAGGGTGGGTTGCCATATACAGTCCTGGCCGATATAAACACCTTCCCGATCAAGTCCGGCCCCCTATTTTTATTTTCACTTCGCATGCCCTATCTTCGATTGTGTGAGGGGTGGAAAGCTAATACTTGTGGGGTATATAGGTGCAACCCCCCACTACCCCTCATGAATAAATGGGGCAGCAGTGACTCATTATAGCGGGGGTCGCTGTATATGTAAAAAAATTTTGCGGCGTTTTCACTGTCCCGCACAGGTCCGGCCCCCAGTTTATTTCTTACGCCACGGCTTGTAACAGGGGCGTCAGACGCCAATAACGCCACAGGAAAATGGTGCTAAGTGCTAATGACCTTCTCAAATGGCGCCAGTGCCATGGTGCCATTATATCACTAATCCCGATGCCTCAATATTTTTTCCCAATCCCAAACCTTTAATTTCAAAAGGCTTTTTTCACTTTTATTTTTTGACAAACTTGACCCGCTGGTTTAGGGTGTTTTATAGAGGAAGGCTTAAGGTTCCAAGTTGCATAAAGAACTATACCCCAAAAATGCCTCCATTAGAAAATTTACTTGGGGTTGATTCAAAATAGAAAATTTTGACAATTTTTGTTCCTGTAATAGCGTAATTTTGACATCATAAAGTTCACCCCAAGTAAATTTTATAATTGAGGCATTTTAGAGGTAAAGTTTTTTACGCAGCTTGGAACCTTATACCCCACTCTTAAAAACATCCTAAACCAGCGTGTGAAGTGTGTAAAAAAATAAAAGCAAAAAGTGAATTTTTAAATTTGCCAAGTTCTTTTTCTTGTCTGCTGCTTAGGGGGTGGGTGTTTGTGGAATGTTTGTGGCTTAGGGCCATGGCACTGGCGCCATTTGAGGTAGCCAAGTGGTGCCACACCATGGCACCTATGTCCTGTGGCGTTATTGGTGCCTAACGCCCCTTTTTCAAGCCATAGCGTGAGAAATAAACTGGGGGCCAGACCTGTGCGGGACAGTGAAAACGCCGCAAATTTTTTTCACATATAGAGCGACCCCCTCTATAGTTAGTCGCCGCTGCCCCATTTATTCATGAGGGGTAGTGGGGGGTTGCACCTATATACCCCACAAGTATTAGCTTTCCACCCCGCCCACAACCAGAGATAGGGCATGTGAAGTGAAAATAAAAATAGGGGGCCGGACTTGATCGGGAAGGTGTTTAGATGGAACTTTTGAAAAAAAATTCACCTGTCTGTAACTTGGCCCAAATGCCAGGGGGGTGGTTGATAACTGAGGTGGGAGGCGCGCAGGGGGTGCCTACATGCACCCCAGGGGGGACTCCCCGGCAGCCATCGATGCTGCTGTGGGAGTCCGCCAAAAAATTTTCCCAAAATTTCATCTGATGAATATAGATGGAACATAAACACAGCTGCGTGCTGCGTGTTCTACACATGTGCTAAAAACACGCAGCCATGTCTGTTCTGGCTACATGAGATATATAAAGTAAGAAAGATAATTCAGCTCTCATCCAGAACATTTCTGAGTGGAATTTAGTAACAAATCTGACAATAGTAATGTGAACTGACATTGATTTTTGTTCATTCATTTGCTATCAGTATTTTTGGTCTGCTGGAATCTATGTGCCCCACCATGGAAAACTGATGCCATGCAGCAATGCAATTTGCACATTCAAAAGGCACACCCATAGGCATCTTTGCATGCTGTTGCTGAGCACACATCTATCATTTTTGGACAGGTTGTGAAACCATCCACTGTGCACCATTGGATGAATGCCTGTGGCATGCCTTTACTTTACAAACACAAGAGACCTGTGCTGGCATGATGGCACCACCTGGTATGCTGCCTGTGGGCAAGAAAGCTGCTTGAAAGGCACAGAAAGGGCCAACTGCATTTAACGCTTTCTCTCAATGGTTTTGTCTGTCTTTGGGTTAACAATCGTGTACAGCATTGTGGTGAGTGGGTAGTCCAAATTATTGGGCAAGTTTCCCACTGAACAATTATCCCTTTTGCAGACAGAAAATACTGACATCAAATGAACAAACCACAAACTGATGTCAGTTCACATTACTATTGTCAGTTTTGTCACTAAATTCTGCTCTAATTTTCAAATAAACAAGCAAAAGTGTGTGTTTTTTCTGTTTGTATATCTCACATAAACAGATTGGACATGGTTGTGTGTTTATAACATGCGTGGAGAACACAGACTGCGCAGCTGCATTTACATTCCATCTATATTCATCAGCTGAAAATTGAGAGGGAAACATTGTGTGGACAGCCACAGCTGGATTGATGACTGCTGGGGGGTCCCCCCAAAGGTGCATGAAGGCACCCCTTGCGTGCACACCCACTTCAGGTATCAACTGCCTCCCTTGCATTTGGGCCGATTTACAGACATGTGAAAATGAATTTTTTTATGTTCCATCACTATCGGCCAGAACTGTATGTCAACAAAATTGTGGCATTTTTGCTGTCCCACCAAGGTCCAGTCCTCACTTGATTTTTTATACTATGGTTTGGAAAATGGGCACCAGGGGCTGATTGTGCATTAGGCAAAGGGGACCAATGCATGGCACTTTTTCACACCCTGAAATGGCGCTAGTGCCATTCCATCACTAATCTTGAGACCTCCCCCTAAGCAGCAGGCAAAAAATCTAATTTTGCATATTTTAAAATTCACTTTTCACTTTTTCAATTTTTTTACACATTTGACATGCTGGTTGAGGATGTTTTATAGAGGAGGGTATAAGGTTCAAAGTTGAGTGAAAACTCTACCTCAAAAATGTCTCCATTATAAAATTTACTGTGGGTGAATTTAAAATTAAAAATTTTGACAATTTGTGTTCCTGTAATCATCATGATGTCATAGAATTCACTCCAAGTAAATTTTCTTATGGAGGCATTTTAGATGTTATGTTTTTTACACAACCTTGAACCTTAAATCCTCCTCTATAAAACAACCTAAACCAGCGTGTCAAGTGTGTAAAAAAATTAAAGTGAAAAGTGAATTTTAAATTACACAATTATATTTTTTGTCTGATGCTTAGTGGGAGGCCACAAGATTAGCAATGGAATGGGGCTGGTGCCATTTTAGGGTGCAAAAGGGTGCCACACCATGGTGCCCTGCTCCTGCGGCGCAATTGGTGCATGATGCCCCTTTTCCAAACAATAGTATAAGAAATAAAGTGGGGCCGGACCTGGGTGGGGCAGCAAAAATGCCAATTTTTTGGACATATATGGTAACCCACCCTGTAGCGAGTCGCCATGGCCCCTTCCTTTTGTTAAGAGTAGAGGGGGGTTTCACCTATATACCACCCAAGTATTACCATTCCACCCTGCCCACAGCTGGACATAGGGCATCCGAAGTGAAATCTAAAATAGGGGGCCAGACTTGGGTGGGCATGAATGGATGCACTGGGGCGCCTGCAGCAACATCGTTGATTGTGCTACCACACCGCATATGCTGGGAGCTTATTAGATGCGCTGGGAGTTTACATGCACTGAGGGTTTCCGCTGTTCTAACGATATCAAAACTAATGTGCGATTTTTGCCCAGGACATGTCGGTGCAGTATGGGGGGGGGGTGGTGATCACGATTCAAACTTACCCCATTTTTTTACCTTTATTTGGGCTTGACATCAAGTTGAAATAGGGAAAAGCGCTAAAGGTCCGCGAGGCACCACCACTTGAGGCAAGCCGAACACACTAGAAATAATTAGGTACAGGTGTGGGGCAAGAGTCCCCAACCCTATTCAGTCTATTTTTTATGGTCATTTACACTTTTGGGTATTTTTATCTATTATAATTACACGGGCGGTAATTTTCTAAATAGAATACAAAAAATGGACAATTTTATACACGTACCCAAAGTTGCAAAATGGCAGCTTCTGTAGTATAATAATCCCCACCATCATTTCTCAGGCGAATAAAATACGGGTACCGCCCAGCCCCGGTTATTACCAGCTTCACTTCGACAGAGCCAACGGGCCCACTTGAATGCGTCAGGTAGTGCGAAATTTAAAGCAAACTGGAAACACGCAACAATGTATTTGTTCAAACACAAGCGCGCAAGCAGGATGTGCACGGCGAACCCGCTGTGCCACTGCGTCAGCTACAGCAGCACGACGGGGCTGTGCCTCATGGCCGTGGTGCACTGCTCGTCGCCCAACGTGCTCGTCATCGACGCAGACCCCAACAATATGGTGTACGAGGAGTACCCAGAAATTGAGTACTGACTGAGTCGTTTCAATTGTTGCACAGGCATTTACTTTGTGTTTAGTGTATCTGATGTAAGTTGGGTTCAAACGGGATCCTGATCCCGAATCCCGGAAAATTTCCGATCCGATCCCGAAACCCCAATCCCGAAAACTAAAAAACACAATCCCGATCCAAAAGTCGATCTCGTTTGAACCAATGTGTTTAACGTCTCTTTGTACTATTTAAACATTCCGTGAACACAAAAGACTTTTTTCACATTCATACGTGTTCCTATTATTAGAAAGGGATCGCCCTTAAATAATATATGTAGATATGTCAATACTTGGAATACACACCCACAAAAGCAGCAATCAATAATTGCATATTGTGGATCAATAAATTATTTGTTAAATGTCAATTCGACGAAAACGTCAACTGTCAATGTCGTCGAGTGCTAACAGATAAAACCCTTCGATAAAGTGAGTACAGGTATCACAGAATGAAGCCACATCCAAAGGCCACTTATCAGCGTGTACAAGTAGGAAAGTAACGCCCAACATCACCTATTGTAAATGAGAAGATGATCAAATTCAAAACATTTCCAAAATCTCCTGAAAACATATCGAACACCTCAGAAAATAAGTAAAAGACACCAAGTAGGTAAAATTAGATCAACTCGAAAATGTATGCCGCGGCCACTGCACCCAGCCCCACTGCAGCGGCGCCAAAAATACTGTAAAGAAGGTACTTGCCTTGAAAAATAGACCACTGATCGTTTGCGTCATTTTCTTTGCGTTTCCATGGCGGCGTTTTACGTCGACGAATCGTTGTATTTGATGAGGCTTTGGGCTGGATTTTGTAGTCGCCGTTGTTCGGTGCGGACGTATCTGATGCCTACGAAATGTACGACCGGTCTGATTATGTCGAATTTATGGACAGGAAGAAGTAAATCTCTTTCGTACCTGATTTTCTTTTTGAACAGCAGTTTCGCATAAAGAATCACACACCACAGGTTCAGATGTGTCACTACCCACCTGTGAAAAGGGCAACTATTCGTGATTCCCAAAAACCTGTGACTCAAATTCCACGTGGAACAAATCCCAAAGCACACTAACCATATTACACGGCATCTTCACGCTCTTCACACCGCAGGGGCACTTCACCAGCACACGTTTCTTGCAACCCTCAGCCCCTCCGCACACGATGCCGTCTAATTTTTTGCCCACAAGTGTAGAGATGTCCACTGCAGCTGGCACGCAGCCAGAAACATGTTCTTTTGTCGGTTTGTCATCCTTGGATGGTGTCAACTGATGGCATGAAAGTGAACACTGATGCCCGCAGGACATGTTGTAAGGGCAGCGGTGACCGCAAGAGCGAAGGTTATCACGCTCTGTCTTAGGCATTTTGTTCCAAACGCTGAAAATTATGTGGGATATTACTGTATTTGCTACAATGCTGCAACGAACTCTAAAGCAGACCTCGGACAGGGCAGAAATAGTGCATTCATCCTGCAGTAACAAAGCTGCTGCACTTTATTTTCGCACGGCCGACACTTTTCTTTATGACACCGTTTCGGGCAGGCGTGAGTGCAACTCTCCGGCCGAGGCAGCGAGCACATATTCATGCAAGTGTCGCATTGCTCCGGTGTCGCGGCGGATTGTGTGCTCAGTATAAGTGTGGCGGCTGTAGGCGGCGGTGTCAGCTGTCAGAACGGGGTAAGAAAGAGAGACATTATTTAGTTATACCTAGTGTTGGAAAAAAACGTTTTTTTTTAACTCGATGTTTTTTAATTAAAAAAACAACGTTTTTTATATTTAAAAAAAAACGTTTTTTTTCTAAAACAACGTTTTTTTATATAAAAAACGTGTTTTTTTTAAAGTTCCCAGATATGACCTTGTGTCAACATATAGGTAAATAAGACAGTGGCAATACTCAGTGATGTTAAATATGACTATATAATGGCTGTTGAGCTGATTATAAGTGGTGATTTGTGTCAAAAATATCCAATTTTTGTCGACATGTTCGTATATCGCCTTATAGTCGAACGTTCGTGACTTCAGGTAAGGTTTGGCACGGAATAGTGATGAAACAAGGTTATAAAACGAGGTTGTTACTTTGGGAGTGAAGTTACACTGTGGAGGTACATGGAAGCACATTACCTCAATATTATATACTACAGCAACATATGACGGCTTATTAACCCATGGTAGCACATAGAAATGGATACTTTGTTACTAAAAATGCCACAAAACCAATGAAAACAACCACCAATGTCAATTTGTGTGTGAAATTGCGCGCTTGCGCGCCAAAAATTTTACAAAATACCTAGTGCTTAGTACTAAAAATTTCAGCCAAAAAACATTTCGGACGTCATGTTTTTTATAAAAAACATTTCGGACGTCATGTTTTTAAAACAACAACAACGTTTTTTTAAAAAAACGTTTAAAAAAAACATCGGCCAAAAAACAAAAAACAAAACAACAAAAAAAAACAAACCCTAGATATACCTATGTATAATGCACAACTATGTGTATGGCATATTCACTCACCAAGTGGCAAATCTTCTCGCAAATGTGATTCTCGCACGCGAGCATGTTGCCGCACCTGCGGCCGCACGAGGTGCTCTTGGCCTGGTGGCACGGCATGTCGACCGTCTCGTGCATGCCTGTAGCCACCGCAGATAAAAAGCTGACAACTGTGCAAACATAATTGAAACGCACCTAAACAGGACACTTGAATTGGCGCCTCACACGGAGGGCATGGCAAGGATCTATGCTCCAACTGGGTCTGGTGTTTGTTCCAAAATGACGTTGGCGTTTTAGCTGTCGGCGGTGCCCGCTGCACCACTGGTGCTGACGGGTCTGCGAACGTTACAAGGCGATTTGCAAACAGTGAATGAAAAGTAAACTGGCGACTCGAATAAATAAGATAAATCTATTTACATACAGAGCAAAAAAAATAAAAGCAAAAAACAACGCAATAAAAACAAGGCGACGCAATAAAAATAACATATTTGCAACAAGAACTACCTGCATTAATATCCACCAGCACGTAACTATGGCACGTCTGCTCACATTCATGCCCACACTGTAGCATTTTTTCACATATCTGTTGGCACGGTGGGCAAGCACCCTGGTGACATTTGTGTTCCAGTGCCTTCTCATGGTGGCATGGCGGTGCTTTGGTGCACAGGCGATTGCAATTCGGTGGGCGGGTCTTCCTGGCGCGTGCGCACGCCACTTGCAACGTGGTCTTCGAACACGGGCACGAGAGCTGCGAAACGAATAACGCCTTAGTGGGCCCATAACGCAAACGTACAGCGTAATGACATTAAAGGCACCGGTAAAAAAAGCACCGGCACTTCCCCCCCCCCCTTCCATGAAACGGGCACCTGGCATCCTGGGGCACCAGCCAAAAAATCGCACCGCACCAGCACCGGTTAGGGTTGGGAATTTCAAAATTTTCGGGTTCGGGTATCGGGTATCGGGTCCTAAAAATATCGGGTCGGGTATCGGTTCCAAAAATTTGCGGGTATCGGGTTCGGGTATTGAGGTCGGGTATCGGGTCGGGTTTTCAGGTCAAAATGTCGGGTATCGGGTGATAGAATCATCGGGTATCAGTTAATAGAATTGCTGGGTATCAGGTAATAAAATCATCTGGTATTGGATTGAACAACAAAAATGCAGCATCTATCACAAGGTGTATAACTAAATGCAAATACACATGGATATGCAAACGTTTTTCAAAAAAAATCATCTTGCTCAAAAAAAGCATGACGATTGAATTGTGAAATAAAACAACCCCATTTGTTGTAGGATACCATCACATCATGGTGGCTGAGGCCCCTAGAAATAGAGAAACATATTTTTAGTGGATTCAGATTTGCTTGCAGTGTTACCTCAACTTGCTTGGGTAAAAACTGCAAAAGCCATTGCACTGTGAACCTAAAAGAAAAATGTTTTAATGATTCTTAGTAATCATTTCCAATTGTAGCAATTGAGCTCTACCAAAATTAATTGACTAATCCTTGAGCTAAATTGACTAAACCCACAAAAAGGTTTCAATAGTGCTTGAAACATCTTAGTTAATGGTGGCAGTATTCCAGTGGCATTCACAGGATCACAATAAGGTGATCACACTCAGAATATCAATTCTCATTGAATGATTACAAAACAGTTGCAAACTCAACTGTGTGGACATTCTCCATTGAGCAAAATACTTTTTCTAAGTTGCTCTGGCACCGTGGCTGACAGTGCACCCAGTCAGACTGTCTACCTCACTGAACCAGTGCAACTGAAGACACTTTAAGGAGAAAACTGGAATCAAGTGCACCCAGATATCTGGCAGCCATTTTGGGCAAGGGAAAGGCAGCTTTGTCTTCAATTGAATAAAAAATTTCAAATGTGAATGAAAACATGCAGTGCAAAATAAAATCATATCTGAACTAATTGAAACAAACCAATTAGAAGTGTCTAAATTACAACTGCACCAAACAACTGGAAGTTGTATTCACAACACTTCCAAACTGCTTGAAAGATTGAACTGTGAGAAATTTTTGCGGGTATTTTCGGGTATTGAGTGCGGGTTCGGGTATTGAGGTCGGGTATTGGGTTTGGGTTCGGGTAGCAGAGTCGGGATCGGGTATCGGGTTTCGGTTCCAAAAAGTGTGCGGGTATCGGGTTCGGGTTCGGGTCGGGTCGGGTCGGGTTCCCAACCCTAGCACCGGTGCTTTTCTGATAAAAAAGCACCGGACGGGCACCAGACGGAACCTCTGAAAATTTCAAGTGCACAGCACCAGCACCGGTGCCCAGCACTGGAGCAATGGTGCCCCGGTGCCTTATCACTAGGTAGTGCGGCGGGGAGGGAAAGGGGGCAGCTCACTTTCACAACTTGCTGACAGGGATAACAAGGCCCCCTGTGACAAGGTGCATCACATTTCTGCCGACCGCAATTCAACTGCCGTCCGCATGCTTGGCTGCAAGGCGGGCATCGACCATCGCAACACTTCTGATTGCAAGTGTGTCTGCGCCACATGCAAAACTATGACACATGCTATGTTATTGTTGTGTTATGTCAATAAATAGCACAAAATGATTATATTTAGTACCTGCCGCAATTCCGTTTCAGCCTACATTTAGTGTCGCACAGAAATTGGCCCTTGCTGCATGCTGTCACTTTTTGGCGCATGCCGCATCTGCAGCGTACCGAACGCTCCACCATGCAAGGAGGGCATTCGCCTCTGTAATCAGACACAAATATTGATTAGAAATTGAAACAAGAACGTAGGATCCGAAAAATCAGCGTGTAAATTTCGCAAAAACATAGACCAATGTAAGACTGTCAAGTACAATATCCACGGACCTATGACACTGTTGCATGCACTCATGCAGACTGCACGCCAACTTCTTGCCGCAAGTATCGCCGCAGCACGGCAGGTCGTCGATGCACACGGTCTTGTCGGCGCCAGCCAGTCCGTAAACGCGCTTGCCACACGGGCAGGTGTTAGAGCCGGGTCGCACGCACGGGGCACATGGTGGTTTGTGGCACACTGACTGCAATGGCCATGGATTTTTTTTAATTACAATCTAGCAATGGTATTTTCCAGCGACATTACACCTTACAATGAAATCTACCATATCCCATCTGAATAAAAGAACAAACATAAAAGCAATTTGATAAATATGATGGAATTTTTTTTATGTTTGTTCTTTTATTCAGGTGGGATATGAATGATTTCATTGTAAGGTGTTATGTCGCTGGAGTATAGTGTAGTAGTTGATTGACTTACTACAAAATAATTTTGTAGTAAGTTCAATGGGCGTGGGATATCCCCGCTCAAAAATACGGTATAAGTTCCTGCTTGAGCATTCAGGATTTGCTCACCCCATTTGCTCATCCCGGTGAACAAGTATCGCTCCCATACTAGTAGGGCGCTTGCACCTGCCCGGTGCCCACGTAAACATCCGTCCGGTGCCCAAGTAAAGAGCCGCCCGGTGCCCAAGTACGGACACTTTAAGTGGGCACCGGGCGTACTTGGACACCGGTTTTACTTGCGCACCGGCTAGGCGCCAGTTCAATCAACTACTACAGTAGGCATTGCTGAATTAGCCACCTCCAAGGTTCAAACAGGATCGCGATCCCGAATCCCGATAAATTCCGGGATTCAGCGATTCCGATCCCGAAATCTGAAAATTCGAATCCCAATACCGGTCACGATTCCGACAATTTTCAAATCACGATTTCGAAAAACTTCCCAAATCAGGATCCCGATACCCGAAAATTTAGAGCAAACGTTAAAAAAAGCGAAATTATTTTTTTGCACTGAGAAATGTTTATCGCAAAATCCAGTGCCTTAATCCCACATGTCTCTAACTCAAGTGTGTATAAATACCTTTTTGGACATTTTTGTGAGAAATTAGAAAAAATCCGTTATACCAGAATTTTAGACTACCGTATTACCTCGAAATACCCCCATGGGGGTTTATTATTTCGCCAGCAAAATTTGAGGGGGGGTTAATTCGAGGGGGGGGGGGTTTATTCGAGGGTTTTTTTATTATTTCGTCAGAAATTTTCGTAAGGATCGTAGTAAATAGTAGGCATTTGCATACCCAAAACAGGTAATAAATGTGTCCAAACTGGATATATTTGGACATAAAAACGTAGATAGCTACACAAACTAGTCTATGTGGAGTTGCAATGAAAATTAACAGTAATATACATCATGTACATTGCATACATGACGTATTTATTATGTACATGATGTACATCATTCCGAAAGGGGGGGGGTATTTCGAGGGGGGGGGGGGGGGTTATTATTTCCCCAGCCCATTTTGAGGGGGGGCTAATTCGAGGGGGGGGGGTTAATTCAAGGGGGGGATAATTCGAGGTAATACGGTAGATAAAATTAGAAAATCTCGATCCTGACTTTTGAAAAAACAACAAAAACAATCCCGATCCCGTGACCTCAATCCCGATCCGGAAAAGTCAATCCCGTTTGAACCCTAACCAGCTCACCTCGCACTTGTGTCGGCCACACGGCAACACCTTGGCGCACACTTTGCCGCACTGCCAGTCACCCTCCGAACAAGGAACAACATCTGATTTCGCACCACAGCGACACGAGCGTTTAGTTGTAAGCTCGCACGGTGAACAATCGCCTAATGAGAAAATTTAGGCGTAGAGCTAGTAATCTAGAGGGAAAAATAACCCAAACCAAAGACATGGATTTAACCTGGGTGGCAGGCCAGCTTGCATGCATGCACTGCGCAATCCAGGGCTCTTGCACAGGTCTTATTGCACGACCAGAGCTTGTCGCCGCAGCGACGCGCCGTTTGCGCACTCCGACCGCAGTGACACGATGTGGAGACAATCTGTTTCCACAACCAAACGTTTCCACCCAAATTTGAACCAATATTCAAAAACTACACCCAAAAATGAAACGGTTACCTTAGGGCAGGGGGGACACGGCCCGGGGTGGCACAACAGTTTGCACCTGTGCTGGCACTTTGCTAGCTGTCTGTCGCACAGTTGATCGCAACAGTGCGCCGGGACCCACGGGTTCGGCTTGGGCTCCAACTCTTTGCCGCAGAAACATGTGTACTTACTTGGCACGGACGCCACTGGATATGGACCTCGGCACTTGGGACAGTGCCAGCAGGGTGTCTGACGTGGGGGGGGGGGGGGTTGAAGGTGAAACGAGTATTTGGACTATATGCCGTGCCGGATGTCGAGCATTGAAACTTTTCATACTGTAATGTCTAACACAACGGTACAAACATTTCGAAAAAATATTGAACATCGACATTTCGACATACCGTATACCCTTGAATAAGACCCCCTTTGAAAAACTCCCCCTGTTGGCCGGGTGAGGAAAAAATAACTCCCCCTCTGGGTATTTGTTGTGTTTATGCACAATGTGTATTTATTTGAATGATTCTGATGCCAATGAACATGAATTTTAGCATGGATACCTTGTTGTTGTTGATGTTGAACTGCTAAATATCTGGTGACTACCTGATAGATTGACGGAATGCATTCATACAATGGATAAAGTAAGTTATGGGGAAAAAATCACCCCATCCTTGAATAACTCCCCCAATAATTCTGACGAAATAATAACTCCCCTGGGGTCTTATTCGATGATATACGGTAAGCAAGTTAACAACTTACCTCCACTTGTTCAGCACCGGCCTCCTTTGCATGCTGCGCCCATTTCTGTGCACACGCCAAATGGTAGCACTCGAAGCAGTGTTCGCATGACCATATTGCGTCGGTGCGGGACACCCGCTGCAGACAGATCAGACAGTGCTGCGTGCATGATTGTAGGCGGCTGGCCAGACGCTCGCGCACACTGCGGATGCGTGAAGGTGATAAGTGAAACGTAAACGTGAGTTCCTATGGCCCCACGCACGCTAGTTGACATCGACATCAAATGTCAACTGGTTCCGTTCCTAATTCAAAGATTGCGTTTGAACGTCGTTCGTCCACTCGTTATCAAGCTTTGAATCGGGATCGGCACCAGTTGACATTTGGTGTCAATGTCAACTAGCGTGTGTGGGCCCAATGAAACAGGAGAGGATGACAAACAGGGACGTATCCAGGATTTTTGAGCGGGGGGGGCTGTTTGTTTACGGAGGCCGGCGAGCGGGGGGGGCTCAGCCCCCCCCCTAAAATTGTACGTATACAGTGGCGGAATGGCGCTGGCGCCATTAGTAGGCGCAACGCCATGGCGCTGGCGCCATTAGTAGGCGCAACGCCATGGCGCTGGCGCCATTAGTAGGCGCAACGCCATGGCGCCATTGGCGTTGGCGCCAGTGCCTTGGAACGCTGTATATGTATGTAAATATACATACAAATACAGCAAACAGCACACAATTGAGTATGTTTGTAACGATTTCGGCCACAGGGAGCAAATCTGTAGATAATACATCACGTCTGGTGAAAAATGCGCGCTTGCGCGCGAAATTTTTTTACACTGACGTTGAAAAAGTGCCATTTTCAGGTCACTTTTTTGTCTCAGGCCGGGAGGGGGGGGGGCTGCAGCCCCCCCCGCCCCCCCCCCTGGATACGGCCCTGATGACAAATAAGAGTACATGGTAGACTTGGATCAGGTGCCACCAGTCCCAGCTAGCAGTGTTCGAGTTGACTATTTAGTGAATCAAATTGCACCACAAATAACAATTTTTGGAGAAAAAAATTGGTTCAACAGATATTTTTCAGTTGACATTCACGTAACATAAATCTTCCCCATTCAAATGGCACCATGGTGCTAACAAAAAAATTTTCTCAGAAATTCACCTTAATAGATAGCTGGCTGGCTGATTTGGACAAGTGGCTAAATTGGAATGATTTAGGGGTGCAATGGCTAGCAGTCTAAATGTTTGTATCAGGATAGATAGACAGCCGGAGCGTTTGGGGGGGGGGGGGGTTGACCACCATACGCCTACCACAATCCCAAGCGCAACCCTGCCAGAATGCGACTGCGCGGCCGGAACTCAAAACGTAAAACGGACACCTAAAAAGTTAACCACAGAACGCCGACCAACCTATCCAAATCCACATCGGGTACGGCACCACCACCATCCTCGACACCATACGCAGCGACCACCTTTCGCACAACATCGGTCACGAATTTTGCCTGTTCATCATTGTCGGAGCCCTGATCGGAGTCGTACAGTTGCTCATCATTCTGGGCTGGGCTGGCATTTTCGACGTCACTTTCTTGGTCGCTTTCCAAATCGTTCAAATCCATCCTGGGAGGTAGACAGCACACTGATGTTTTTCATTCGTGTGAGTTTTGAAGGGAAAAGTAAGTCAATTCATGACTGGATTGTGAGCCAGTTTCCTCCGACCACCAAAGTTTTTGTTGTTGAGTAGATTGGAAAAAACAGAGCGACACCGCTGGGCCGTGTTGACGCCATGCCCATGAAAATGCCATGGCGCTTTTGGCGCAATCTTTGCCCGGCGCCAGGTACAAAATGCTTGGCGCTAGCGCCATGGCGCTTGCTGCCATTGTGCTGTGGCGCTTAGCGATGGTGTCGGAAAAGTGCCATGGCGCTTTTGGCGATTGGCGCCAAAGTCCTAAAGCGTTTTACATCACTACTTATGATGCATTCACATGATTGGATTCTAATTGTGGTGAAGCAATGTGGATTGATGCAAATGTTGTTTTAAGAAAAAGTTTGATCAGGGTTTTTCCATTGATTGAAAAATTTTACCTTTATTTGAACACGAATATTGTCACCCTATTTACAGAATTAGTTTATCGTGCACAGGGACGTATCCAGGATTTTTGAGCGGGGGGGGCTGCTTGTTTACGGAGGCCGGCGAGGGGGGGGGGCTGAGCCCCCCCCCCTAAAATTTTTGCTACATAGAGGCGGAATGGTGCCATGGCGCTGGCGCCATTAGTAGGCGCCACGCCATGGCGCCATTGGCGTTGGCGTCAGCGCCATGGAATGCTGTATATGTATGTAAATATACATACAAAACAGCAAAAAAACACAACATTGAGTGTATTTATAACGATTTGTAGCCACATGGAGCAAATCCGATGATACTACCTTATGTCTGGTGAAGAATGCGCGCTTGCGCGCAAAATTTTTTACGATGACGTTGAAAAAGTCGCATTTTCCGGTCACTTTTTGGTCTCGCCCCGGGAGGGGGGGGGGCTGCAGCCCCCCCCGCCCCCCCCCTGGATACGGCCCTGATCGTGCATCGAAAAATAACGCCACACTTCAAATATAAATCAGAGTTTGATTAGATCGTGAGTTTGACGGAATTTGTTTTATTTAATAAATATTGGGAGATGCCCTTGAACTACTCCAATCATATGCCCCAGCCCGCCCCCCATCGATGCGGCATCTTATGCTTCATTCATTCAGTCAGAATGGTGAAAAAACGCGATGAAATTGAAAACGACAGCTCACAACAAACTCGCGCGCGGCAATCTGTCAAAGCAATACCGGTAATTGTCAATGTTGATATTTTACAGCAATTTATAGGTGGGCACCACACGATAAACAAACAACAACAACTACCGTATATACTCGAATAAGTCCCCCCTCTCGAAAAAACACCTCCCTGTTGTGAGCGTGAGGAAAAAATAACATCCCCCTCGAATAACTCCCCCCACTTTGATGGGTAGAAAACATTTCACATTTACAGAAAACGTTTGATGTATTTATATGTTTTATTATCTTGCAGCCAGAGTTCACTAAGATTGATTTCACCGCTACAATTGTGAATTATGTACTCCTACAAATGATGATGTTACCAAACTTACCCCATTTGTGCAGTAAATAAATCATAAATACATTTGACTGAAAATTTTGACGAAAATCTAACTCCGACTTATTCGAGGATATACGGTATTTATGTAACACAGCCTGCAGTTTTTTTCAAGTGTTGTAATCAGTTCCGCTGTTGACTGTATGGTCAAAAACAGTTCGAAAGAACGTTCGACGTTTTGTAAACACAAATGCACCGTTTTGTGAAAAAATTGTGCAACGATGTGCGGATGATCATATAACTCTCAAATGGCTTACTAGACAGGAACTAAGCACCACTTGAAAAAAATCCATCCTGTAATCCTACAAAATCATAAAATTTATGAAATACACTCCCTCAAAATATCACACTCAGAACTCTGTACGACATGGCGCCATTGCCGTTGGAGCAGGCGCTGGCGTCAAAAGTTGCTTTTGTATGAAAATTATAGATACATATGGAGCGACAAACACGCCATTCAGTGTATTTTACATCCCGATCCCGATCCCGAAACTTTTCAAATCCCGATCCCGAGAAACTCCAAAGTCCGGGATCCCGATCCCGGAAAAATTACTGGAAATTATCAACAGTGAAAAAACGACGTTTTTGCATGCAAAAATGTGAACGCAAACCCCCAGCGTTCATTTTATGCCACGTTTCTGGCATCCAACAGTGTTTTTAGACCTTTATGAACAACTGTGGATGCCAAAACATTGGCCAAAATCTCTATCCCAAGACCCCAATCCCGATCCCGAAAAAATGCCAATCCCGATCCCGATCCCGTGACCCCAATCCCGGCCAATCCCGATCCCGAAATCTCAAAAAACCAATCCCGATCCAGATTCCGAAAAGTCAATCCCGTTTGAACCCTACATGTATGCAATGTACATGATGCATTTATTGATGCCACTTAGCACCGCAGACGCACATATACGCTAGTTTATGTATTGACGTACCTTGATGTCCCAATTTATCGTATTTGGTCACGTTCATTACCGATTTAGGTATGTAAAAGAGTATACTATACTATGAATGTCACGAAAATTTCTGACGAAAGAATACCCCCCCCCATCGAATTAACCCCCTCAAATTTTGCTGACGAAATAATAAATCCCGATGCGGGTAATTCGAGGTGATACGGTATATCTGCGCGACGGAAAACGCGCGCTTGCGTGCAATATTTTTTGGACGAAAAACGCACTTAAAACGAGGTGATGTAAAAAACCAGCTACAATACATACAGTAAAATGTCGTAACATGACGGCACCACTACTAATGGTATACTCGGCGGACAGCACACTTAGTATGGAAACCTACCATAATTTAACGAATAAAATCTCATGATAAATTTCGTAATTTATTATTCCATAGTAAAAACGGAATATTATGATGAAAAACTGCATAATTTTTTATTTATTCTTCAGATGGGTTATGGTAGGTTTTCATGATGTAGGTGTGGTGTCCGCCGAGTATACAATGAGAGTAATGTCCCCAAATCAAGCCTCCTCCTTCAATTCCTCCTTTTTCTCCATGCCTTCTCCCTCAAATTCATCGGAACTCTCGTCGTTTTTCAACGAGTTCTCATTCAAAATGACATATTCCCTCGACGAGAAAGCAAATTTGATTACGTCCCGTTCATGCAATTCATAGTACCGGGCTGAATCGATTTTCTCACCGTTCAGGAAGGTGCCATTGGCTGAGCCCAGATCGATCAGATATGGAAGTGTGCGTCGGCCCTGAAAGGAGTGTGGATTTTCAAGACACACACAGATATAGGCTCCACATACACTAGATTACGGTAGGGTTCAAACGGGATTGACTTTTCGGGATCGGGATTCACTTTTTGAGATTTCGGGATCGGGATCGGGATTGGGGTTTCGGGATCGGGATCGGGATTGGTTTTTTGAGATTTCGGGATCGGGATCGGGATTGGCCGGGATTGGGGTCACGGGATCGGGATTGGGATTGGCATTTTTCCGGGATCGGGATTGGGTTCTAGGGATAGAGATTTTGGCCATTTTTCTGGCATTCACAGTTGTTCATAAGGTCTCAAAACACTGTTGGATGCCAGAAAAGTGTCATAAAATTGACACTGGGGGTTTGCATCCACTTTTTGGCATGCAAAAACGTCATTATTTCACTTTTTTTATTTCCACAAATTTTTCCGGGATCGGGATCCCGGACTTGGGAGTTTCTCGGGATCGGGATTTGAAAATTTTCGGGATCGGGATCGGGATTGGTATTTATGGATTTCGGGATCGGGATTGGGGTTTCGGGATCGGGATCGGGACTGGTAAATCCCGGAATTTCACGGGATCCGGGATCGGGATCGGGATCCCGTTTGAACCCTAGATTACGGTAGAAATTTTGGAAACTGATAAATCAGTTTTGGACGGATTTGAGTTCACCGGAATACGATATCCGTCAAATACCATTGGCATTGAAAATTAGATTAGGCATCCGACGTTTCCACTGTAAACAAAATAGTGTGAGTGATTAGATGTATTTTCAAACCCAGTAAAATGAGCAAGCCGCATTTTAATGCAAGCCGAAAGTGGTTGCTTGAAAGTGTGGTTTTCTTAAGTAAATAGATCCGACAGTCGCAAATAGATAGCTGGGAAAAAGCTTTTCAGGTGGACCTTCAACATAAATGCTAAATATATAATACAGTTCCCCATTGGCCCCACACACGCTAGTTGACATCGACACCAAATGTCAACTGGTTCCTTTCCTAATTCAAAGAATGCGTTTGAAAGTCGATCGTCGGCTCGTCAGCAAGCTTTGAATCAGGATCAGCACCAGTTGACATTTGGTGTCGATGTCAACTAGCGTATGGGAGCCCATTGTAGTTACCTGAACCAAAACTAAAACCTAGTAAACTGACCTGCGAGCCGTCACCTCTGGAGTACCTGAGCGATCTGTACTGCAGAACTGCGTGCTGTTTCGAGCAACTAGGGTGATCGACTGGAATGTCGGTGATGTGTCGATCGCGACCTGAAATCAACGGTCGACAACGTGAACACTGGACACATTTTAATGACAAAGTTTCCTAAATGCTAGAACCGCTGATCTGAAACGAAGGCTGTTTTGTTGGGTTCAACCGGGGATAATTTTCTGGATTTCGCGGGTCCTTATCCCGATCCCGCTCACGAAAACTATCATATACGAATCTCGATCCCGATAAAAAGTTCCCTAAATTCGAACCCGGAAAAAGGTGACAAATTTGCCAAATAACGTTTTTCACTACAATAATGTGGCGGAAAACCTCACGTGTGCATTTTATGCCACTTTTCTGGCATCGAAGTGTGTTTTTAGACATTTTATTGTGAAAAATAAGGGAGAATCCTTTAGACATTTTATTGTGAAAAATAAGGGAGAATCCTTTAGACATTTTATTGTGAAAAATAAGGGAGAATCCTTTTCGCAACCTTGCTTTTTGCAGATCTCAACCTGGGCTTAGCTGAGAAAATGAGTTGACAGCAATTAGCCCAAGGACGTATCCAGGGGGGGGCGGGGGGGGCTGCAGCCCCCCCCCCCCCTTCCCGGGGTGAGACCTAAAAAGTCCCGGAAAATGCAACTTTTCATGTATATTTTTCTATGTTTCTCAAAAATTTTGCGCGCAAGCGCGCAATGTCTTCCCGATGCATTGTATTTTCAGCGGATCGGTCCCTGTAAACAAAGATCCTCGGAAATGAGCATATTTTTGCAACTTTCGCTGTATATGTATGCATATTTACATACATATAAAGCGGTTCCTGGCGCTGGCGCCAACGCCAATAACGCCATGGTGTGGCGCCTTTGTATGGCGCTAGCGCCAAAACGCCTTTCCGTCCCTATATAGGGAAAATTTTTAGGGGGGGGGGCTGAGCCCCCCCCCGTTCGCCGGGCTCCGTAAACAAGCAGCCCCCCCCCCCGCTCAAAAATCCTGGATACGTCCCTGAATTAGCCAATCACATGAAACCAGGCTCTAGTGAGGCAAACAAAACGATCAAACCAACCAATCAGGTAAGCGCTCTGCCGATGAACATGAAGTATGGGCAAACTTTCTTCGCCTTTGAACGGGTACAGACGCCACTTTACTTTCGGTTTCCTAGCTTCCGACGGTTCCGTATATTTTATAACGACACCATTGAATGTGTTGGTTTCAGCTGCTAATTTTCCGCTGAGTCCAAGGTTCGGCTTTTGTACTTCCTGCTCGTCGAATTGAACCATTTAAGAAAATACAAAAAGTTGGGAATTACGATGAAGTTTAATTTTCTGGGAGATTGGTCTAGGCGTGGTAAAACGTTGTTTTTTTAAAAACACTGATTACAAAACGCCGTTTGAAAAAAAAAACTATCGATAAACAATCATTTTCTAAATATATATATATATATATATATATATATATATATATATATATATATACTTCTATTTTTATCATTGGTCTATCCAGTGAATCAAAGATAAACGATATCAATAGCTAACCTGTGGTGGCTCATCTGCGTTCGCACCAGTAAGCGGAGGTTTCTGCGCATCTGGCTTTCCCCATTCGAATTTTGCTCCAGCACCCCGTGGATTACGGTTTTGAGATCTGAATAGAAAAAAAGTAGAAAAAAACTTGTATATTATGAAGGGAACAAATGTCGCCAAACCCCACCTATCATTCTTCCTTTCTTGTCTCCTTTCAAACTCCTTCATTTCATCATCCTGATCAGGTCTGTAGAGTTTTCTTTTTGTTGGAAATTGATCGGAGGTACTCTCCCTGTCCACACTGCCGCCCGGTTTTGATGTTTCCCGAAAGTCGGGTGAGTTGCGTCGGTTACTGCGGTTTTAGTAAATTTCGGTGAAAACGATAGCTTAATATCAACATTTTTTTAGTGTTCTACTATATATCTTTTTTTAGCTTAATGTCAACATTTATGCATGGTAGATGGTACCATCTAAAAATAAGTTGTAACACGTGAGCGTATTTTGTACATGAAACATTATTCTATTTTGTGCATCCACATGCTGTTGTAGTATGAAACATCAATGTTTGTTTGTTTTTTATTTCCGGTCACGGTCAATAAATCTACCGCGCTAACTGTGAGTTGACGGAGTGGCCAGTTCGCCGTGTGTAAACTATTCAAAAGCAATACCTCAGCGGCTCACCGACGCCTATTCTCCTCGGCGCTGTTCCTCCCGTCCCCTCCATCCTCCACTTTCTCTGGTTCACGCTTCACCCGTTCCTCCCGCACCGAATGCTCCCTTTCTCGTTTCCGTGATTTCTCGTGTCTGTCAGAATTTGATGGTGACTTCTTTCTGCGTTCCTTGTGACGCGGGGATTGAGATCTTCTGGGAGAGTTTGAGCGTTTTCGCGAGTGCCGGCCCATATTTGACGCGATGCCAACCAGTTTTTTTCTTTTTGCAGGTTTACTGTTATACTTTGTATAGTTTATCTAATGACGTCATCGTTTTTATCCCTTAAATGAATCCATTTCAGCAAAAGAAACCGTGAAAAACGCTTATTTCTGACACAAACATAATCAGTTGGAGGATTTACGTATACTTGATATTGTAGTGGAGGCTTTTTTGTTGAAATAGGTGCTTTTTGTAAACTTACATTTGAACAAATTTAAACTTATTTTCTTTGGCGAGGTTCCAGATTATCCGTTCAGGTCGATTGACAACGTTCGAGCCGAGATATATGGCATTGTTCATCGAAAAATAATCCATTTTAGGGATTCAATCGTTACAACGCATTGTTATTTGTCAATTGACGACTGTAAAAATGAATATAATAAATTCGTTTGCGATTGAAATACAAAAATCTTTGACACATATCGCTATGTATCCAAATGTATTTATAGAAGTACCGAGCGGAACGGGTACGAGCGTCACGTTCCTGTTGGATGGTTGAGGGTCGGGCGACCGACCGATTTTTCTACTGCGTTTTTTCTGCCTGTTTCAAGCTTGATTATGCCTCAATTCCTTTCAATTTTGTTGACCGTATTCACGTAAACTTTCCATTTCAACCCAAAAAATGAACTCCCATCTTCTAGGAGAAATGTCTTTCGCTACGAGGAGACGTCATTTTATGTTCGAACCGGCCGCCGCTCGTTATATTCGCTGTGACCTCGTCTAATGGCTGATTTCTCGAAATTTTCTCCACTGTAGACGTTCAATTGCGGCGTTTATTGTTTCTGTATCCTGTTCGATTGAGGTTTAGTTATGGCCACTGACCGGTGAGTCATTTTTTATATTTTTGGGTTGGAGGTTTTTTTGTTGCGGATGGATTTCTTGATGAAATGTTGACTGACTTTCACATCGACTGAAATATGCGAGTGTGAGTATTTCTGCGCGTTTTACGCTGTCTCCAGTTTATTATAAGCTCGCCCGCCTGTGTTATAGTGTTTGCCAACGTAACTAAAACTTATTTATCCATGCGTTTTTTGCTTTGCTAAATATTTAGAATATTTAGCCGTATTTGCCGATGATTATGTTGGCATCACTGTTTCAGAGACTACTCGTTTTCCACGTTCATATTGTGTACATGCCGCTAACAAATGGAAAAAATTGTGAGATATCAAATCTTGTAACTGTGTACGTGATGTCGGTTGTTTTTATATGAAATATTCTCTTCTGGTTGGTGAAACACCGTTTACCTGTTTGAATGGTGTGATTGTATGTCAGATGCAACTCCTCTTTTGTAGTAAACATTTCACCATTCACTAATTTACGCGTCAAACTTTCCGTTTCACACATTCCATTTCAAAGCGCGTTTCACACATTTGTGGTTAGGCACCTCTAAACCTAGATGGGGGCTTATTTATTTCCGCTTCTGTAAATAATAGCGGCATAGCTGAAACTTTAAATCTATTATACAGCCTTACTTTTACCGAAAAAACGTTAAAGCTGCGAGGCGCAGACAAATGTTTTCCTTTCGGACTAAATTGAGCTCATTTTTAACAGATTTTACGAAGTTGGTGTGTGTTTACTTTGGAGTGATTTAGTTAAGATGGATTGGCGAAGTTCCTAATGGTTGAGCTAGCTGAGTGTTGGCACTATGCCATGATTGACCTCACTTTTCACTTTGACATATCGAATTTCTGAGTGGACGGCGGCAGCATTCTTTTGCACACAAAGCAACGCGCTTTTGTACTGCAATTCAATTTCATTTCAACATTTTCGCATACACACACATGACTTGTTTTGTGCGAAACGTTAATTTTTTCGTCGCTCTTTCATTGTTATTTAAATTCGGGCCATTTGCATAAAATGCAAGGCTGCGGTTGAAAATCGATTCACTTGAAGAAATCCATTCGTTTTCACATTGAGCCAAAGACATTGGTCAGCAATTGAATGTTGCTATTTGCCGTGCGGTTTCGCTTCCGGCTGCAGCGACGTGCGTTGGCGCGGTGAAGCGAACACACTGGGCACATTTGGCTGAATTCAAGCTCATTGGGGCTAATTAGCGCAAATCTAAGCCCGCGGCAAGCGAGATGCCACCGTGTGAGCTGGAAAGCGTGCCTCTTTATGTGTTGACATTTGCGTGTATCTATGTCTGTAATTATCTAATGCCACACCACAGTCTTGGCGTGGCGGCTGGATGTTATCTTTTTGGGCCCTTCCCATGCATTGTTTGCTTGGTGTTTGCACTGTTCTGAATGGACTATTTGTGTGACATATCGTTGTCACTGCAAGAGACCTTAAAGCTGAAACTGGTATATTTACAAGCTGATTGGCTGATGCAGATTGTGGCATTGTTTAAATTGATGCATTCATTTAATGTCTAAGCATTGGTGGCTTTGTTCAGCTTTGTAAATATAATCGAGCAGTGTATGAAAACGAACGGTTGTATGCGCACTGGCTCCTACGTAAATTCCCTTTAATGTCATGAAGCGTTTTTATAATGCTTATATAAAAGTACACTTGTATGATGATGCATTTCTGTGGCTGGTGGCTTTCGTGAATTCTGCAATGAAAATGTGCCAAATTTGGCCACTCGAAACTATGAACGTGCAGTTCAGCTGCTCGTAACCGGTGTCACAGCGTTTTCTGGGGGCGCGGAATTTTCCCGCAATGCTCTAAGCACTCACTGTGGTAAAAAGCCGAACAGAAGGTTCTCTTTGAATTTATTGAGAAGCCCTTTGTTGTTCTTAGGTGGATTTGCTAACTATTAACATCTGGAATTGAATTGCTTTCCCCTGGCGTTTATGGCGTTGCCACTCTGAAACTGACGTTTTTATACCACATTTCAAATGAAACTGCGTTGCCTTACTGCGGCAAAAAGTCAAAAGAAGGGCAGAGCACAACTTGCAGGGCGGGAAACGTGCAGGGCACTACTTTTACTGAAACACCGTCCAACCGGCGAGCGTGTCATTTCACTCAGCTATTATGACGTATTTGCACCACATTGCAGCATTTGACTCTTCCAGATATGCAAATGCGCTCGGACACATGAAAGTGGCCCGGCGGCGGCGATCGATAGCTTTATTTCTCTCTTCAAATTAGCCGTGCGCAAATTGTGAGCTCAAGCAGTTAAAGGGGGGTGAATGTGTTCGGAAATGGGGGGAGTAATGTCGAGTTTTGTTGAAAATGGGTGAAATATTTAGTCGGGAATTATTTGCACGTATTGCTCTTACCGCAAAATATACGCAGATGAATTACTAAAACAAATGGAGGTTATTCAATCACAAAATGTGTCGATATTTCAATTTAAACGACCGAACATACCATCATGCTTGAGTGTCAATTTCACTTAATGAAACACACATTCTGCAAGTCAATGCCTTTACTTTTGCATGCAATTGAAATAAAAATATACTTGTACATGAATACATGGATGTAATGGAAACGAACACTTTGGATGAATGAATTCTTCACCTGGTGATTCAGTTTGTTTTGAATTTTCTTTCAGACAACAATTGATCAGCGCTGCTTAAATGGTCGCAAATATACTGTGAAAATGTACACACCACCTGAAGTAAAATTTTGGTTTTACGTTCCATAATAATGTCAATGTTAAGCAAAAAATTCAGTCAAATAAAATATTTACAATCGCTGGTGATCCAACAATGACATCATAAATAGATGAATAATGATAGTTAACATGATATGAAGAAATTCATAAATAAATAGTTCAGAATTGACATTAATTTCACTCCGAAATGAGACAATATGAATTAAGTTAACACACTCAGTGGTGGCGACAATCGAAATTTATCAGTTGCTAACAAGCCCCGCACTCCGCACAGGTAATAAGCAACTCAAATTTCATGCAAGAACTATTAAATATGAACAAAAATTCTGGGCTATAGTTTTTTTTGTGAATTATGGTTGAAAATACCCACTGTGTCCTCTTGTCGCTACTCGATACAGTTTTCATGTCGAAATGTCGTTTATTTTCCCTCGCGGGCATGCACACTCATGTTGTACGATGTTGGTTGGTATTTACCTTTATAAATACATTTTATCAGAGTACTACAGGGCGCGCAGATATTTTGCTTTGCATGCGGCGGTCAGCGTAAGCTCCGCCCACTTTCGTGTAAATGCCCACTAGCGCTAACCCCAAAAATCACGAACGTTGGGTCAGGCTCGCCTTTTTTGTGTGTGAGCTCAATAACGACAGTTAAATTTCTATGATTTTTTACATTTGACAGAGAGCGTACATAATTTTAGCCCTCTGTGCATACGCTCGACCCACAATTCCCATTTTCAAGCGCGTGGTGGGCCTCAAAATGTTCGTAAAAATCACAAGTTTGTATAGGGAAAAGGGGGCGCGCGCCTGGGCCAAAATGCGCGTGCAGTTTTAAGATGTAGGCTGGCGCGAGTGCGCGGAGTAACAGTGGCACTTGGGTCGGTGCCAATACGCACAGGAATTTCTGCGCACACTGTAGTTCTACACGTGATTGTATTGAGGGTCACTCGGTGTAATTCTCAGTTTAAGTGCGAGTGCAGAATTGTCTGACTGTTATTGACTTTCATTGTAGAAAATTGTCTTCTCTGACTGTTTCGTTTCGAAGACACGCTTCAACTTTTGTACAACTTTTGATGTCTGTAGTTGATGCCTTATCCAGGGGCGATGTGCTTTAGCGGAGTTACATACCCTAAATCCTCGAATAAGACCCCAGGGGAGTTATTTTTTCGTCATAAGTTTTGGAGGGGGGGTATTCGAGGGGGGGTTAGTATTTCCTCAGGAAACGTGGACTTAATTCATTGTATGGATGCAGTATGTAAACTGGTGTAATTCAGGTATTTCACTGTCCAACAACAACAAAACAATGTGTATACACTGCATACACATTATCTACTGCTGTCGCTGCCATGTGCTACTATTATTTTATATATATTTCTAGTTTTGTATTGTATCCTTTTCATCAGAGGGAGGAGTTATTCAAGGGGAGTAAGTTATTTTTTCCTCACTCCGCCAGCAGTGGGGACTTATTCAAGGGGGGTTAATTGAGTGGGATGGGTCTTATTCGAGGATTTGCGCAGGGGTCTCCTAGGGGGGGGGGCTGCCCCCCAAATCGGCCAGCTATCTATTTATCCCGGAGGCCGCTCAGCTATCTATCTATTGTGACTGTGAGACAAAATTTTGGGCTACTACCCCAAAAGACTCCCCCCCCCCAAATCGCTCAGCTCTATCTATCTGGAGTGGTTTTGAGAAATTTTCGCACCTTTTTATAGTTTTTCACCTTTAAAATCGTGCTCTCAGGCTATATACATGGTTATATACCTATTTAGAGCCATTCTAAACCTACTTTTGGCTACTTTTAACTGATTGTTAGCGATTTTTTTCCCTTTCTGCCTTCTTAACCTTTAAAAAGCCTATATATTGTGCCCCCGCCTACCCCCCCCCCCCACAAGCCCCCCCAGCCCCCCCCCCCCCCCCCAGAAAAAATTTCTGCTATCTATCCCTCCGGAGGAGCGATTTGCTAGCTATCCAGCCCTCGCGAAGGCCAAAATCTTGGAGACCCCTTGATTTGCGGTAGCTGTTTCTTTCCTTCTATTCTTATCTTTAAAAATAGATGAAAATGTTTGCGATGATTTTAAGTTTGAAGTCTTTGTGACAAATATTTTGGCACATATATTTTTGCAATCATCCTTGTTTCCAAAGCGATCTAGTCAAAATGGAGGGAATAATTCATTGTGCAGGTCTGTAAATAGTGCTCGCGCTAAATAAGTAATAGCTGATTACTCATGCAGAAACTGACTCTGTTCATGCGCGCACATTCGATGTCAATGCGTATTTATGCAAAAGCATGCTTTTGCTTCCCCATATTAGCGTAGTAAATGCACCGATTTTGGCCATGCACAATATTTGCAATTGGAGACAATAATTTATGTGGAATTATGAATGCAGTGTGTGTATTTATGGAATCAGGTGGACTGGCACTTGATTGAATGGTTCATTAGCTATTCGACTGACCATTGAATTTTCATGTGCTCAGTGTTTCGTATTTACAGTCATTTCACTTTTAAGGCTCAATTTTATTGTTGAACTATTTACACAAGGTTATTTAGGTGAATATCAGTTTTCATTTCATTTTAAACGCATTTTAATGTATGTCCTACTCAGCTGTCACTGCAGAAATTTGTCTATAGTTCGTGGCCATAAATTTTATATAATATTTTGTTCACCCGTTTTCATTTCAGCGCTATTTAGCCTCTGGTTGCTGTTTGCATAATGACTCACTTTGTGGGATTCAAATTTTGAGTTTTAAAAGATTTTTGTTATACTTTGCGGACATCACACTTAGTATGGAAACCTACAATAACCCATCTGAATAGTGAATCAAAAATTATACAGTTTTTTCATCATATTATTTCGTTTTTACTATGGAACAATTAATTGCGAAATTTATTACACGATTTTATTCATTAAATTATGGTAGTATTCTGCAGATACTTTGCGGTCCGCCAAGTAAATATAGCCTCTGACAAACTCGTGGTCAGTGAACTGCTGTGTCTGATGTCAAAGCCTGTGTTTACATTGGTCATTACAAGTTTTGCGAATTTGTCGTGAACATCTTTGATTTATTTATGATTTCAAATTTAAGCGTCAGTTTTATGTAGTAAATACCCGATTTATGGAACTGGTATGGCACATAAAATTTACAAAAACCTTGTGCAAACATGTTTGTGTATGTGTGTCGCTAGTGAAGCCTGAAAGTGACTGGTCTAGGGTTGGCCGATGTTTTTTTTTAAACGTTTTTATTTATTAAAAAAAAACGTTTTTTTTTTTAAAAACATGACGTCCGAAATGTTTTTTTTTTAAAAAAACATCGGCTGAAATTTTTAGGTTGGCAACACAAATTGACATTGGTGGTTGTTTTCATTGGTTTTGTTGCATTTTTAGTATCAAAACATCCATTTCTATGTGCTACCATGGGTGAATAAGCCGACATATGTTGCTGTAATATATAATATTGAGGTAATGTGCTTCCATGTACCTCCACAATGTGTAAGTTCACTCCCAAAGTAACAACCTCCTTTTATAACCTTGTTTGATCACCATTCCGTGCCAAACTTTACCTGAAGTCACGAACATTCGACTATAAGGCGATATACGAACGATATGTCGACGAAAAATGAATATTTTTGACACAAATCACTACTTATAATGCTATCCCATGGCTCCACAGCCATTATATGGTCATATTTAACATCACAGAGTATTGCCAGTGTCTGATATACCTATATATGTTGACACTAGGTCATATCTGGGAGCTTTTAAAAAAAAAACGTTTTTTTATATAAAAAAACATCGAGTTAAAAAAAAACGTTTTTTTCCAACCCTAGACTGGTCGATAGAAAAATTTGTTGCCTAGTTGAGTTGGTAGGGATTATATAATGGAAACTGGAAATTGAAACTCTGCATGCTAGTTTGTCAGGGACTCGCAGATTTTGCACCTGGGTCTGGGTGGGTAGATAAACAAAATGGTTAACGGTGTTCCAGAGGGGATAGATGATTTTTTTGAAGGTCCCGGTTTAAAAAAAACGTTTCTATTTATATATATTTCTTCAGTAAACGGTTTTTTTCAAAAGCTCCCAAATATGGTTATGAGTAGGGTTGGTTGCAAAACTTTCTTAATTTAAGAAATCGTTTTTTAACTTTAAAAAATTTATTAGTTTTTTATTGAATACTGGTGTACTGTACGGGTGAAAATGGAAATAGCATGGTGCTCAAATAAACATAGAAGGGTATTCCCATGCATTGAGTCATTACATGTTTCACACTTCAAAATAATATAACCCAAAACATAGTGATATTGAAGGTTAAAATAGGCTAAAATAATTTCTGCATAAGTGCTGTATGTTTTGAGTGTGCAATGGGCAAATTCAAAACATTTCTTGGCATTTTTTGGAGAGACAAAATACAAAAAATACTTTGTCAAAAGCACTTATTTGAGAAAGGGGGAGTGGAAAAACGCTTTCCCATCCCTACTCGTACACAAAAATATAGTTGTTAAAACGTATTTACTTTTACTCGATAAATACGTATACTCGAGTACAGAGTAAATACGTATACGTTTCCTCCGAAAAAAGTTCTGGTACTCGCTTTTACGTATACTTTTTGAAAGTACTCGAGTACAGAAAACGTATTTTAGATAATCTTTTATATAGGTTTTTAAAGACATAGAAAGGAAAAAAGGGAGAAAATGAGATAAAAATACGGGAAACTAGTCGAAAATGGGTATAGAACCAAAAATATAGTCAAAAATTGCGTAAAATATGCAAAAAGTTATTAAAATGACTGATTTTGAGCGACACTTCTTGAAAAATTTGACGACATTTCTCAAAAGTACTCACGTTTACGTTTACTGCGGGGAAAAGTACGTTTACTCATGAGTAAAAGTAAAAAAAAATTACTTTACGTTTTCTGTACTCAAGGTCAAGGGGTGAGTAAAAAATAAATACTTTACCTTTACGTATACTTTGAAAAAAGTTCAGTACTTTTAACAACTCTGCACAAAAAGTGCAAAACACCTAGTGAATAAGTACTACACAAATTTTGGCTGGCATCTTTAAAGAAATAATCTTGTCCCTATTCTAGCATTTGAAAAAATGCCGGCCATCCCTAGTTTCACCTATATTCTGTTGTTTAGGCTCTCAAATCCGCGAAAAATATCCACCATGTTTAGGGTTGGCCGATGTTTTTTTAAAACGTTTAAAAAAAAACAACGTTTTTTAAAAAACAACAACATGACATTCGAAATGTTTTTTTTTTTTAAAAACATCGGCCAAAATTTTTAGTACTAAGCACTAGGTATTTTGCAAAATTTTTGCGCGCATGCGCGCAATTTCACACACAAATTGACATTGGTGGTTGTTTTCATTGGTTTTGTTGCATTTTTAGTATCAAAACATCCATTTCTATGTGCTACCATGGGTGAATAAGCCGACATATGTTGCTGTAATATATAATATTGAGGTAATGTGCTTCCATGTACCTCCACAGTGTGTAACTTCACTCCCAAAGTAACAACCTCCTTTTATAACCTTGTTTGATCACCATTCCGTGCCAAACTTTACCTGAAGTCACGAACATTCGACTATAAGGCGATATACGAATGATATGTCAACGAAAAATGGATATTTTTGACACAAATCACCACTTATAATGCTATCCCATGGCTCCACAGCCATTATATGGTCATATTTAACATCACAGAGTATTGCCAGTGTCTGATATACCTATATATGTTGACACTAGGTCATATCTGGGAGCTTTTAAAAAAAAACGGTTTTTTTTATAAAAAAACGTTTTTTTATAATAAAAAAACGTTGTTTTTTTTTAAAAACATCAAGTTAAAAAAAACGTTTTTTTTCCAACCCTAACCATGTTGATTTACACACTTCAGTAATTAACTTGAAATTTTGAAACTTTTTACAATCACTATACATCAATTTGAATTTTCTGGTCAGCGGTCAATCGGTTTGCCCTATTTGGGTCACAACAACTCATTGAACGCTGTTCTGCGGTGTGTTGATGCATTGAGCTGTGAAATGGCCACTGTCCACTGTTGGACTGGTTCGGACATAATCAGTGGCATTATCAATGATTGACTGGTTTCAATGATGATGTAATGAGCGGGAGATAGTGCTGGGAATGTGTGGTATGTTGCTGGTAGTGTTCACAAGTGTTAAAGTATGTTGCTTTTGCAACTCGGACGATGTTTTGATCATGCTATGGGTCAATTAACTCACAAGTCTTGTTTTTTCTTTTAAAAAGTTACCCATTGAAAGCTTGAACTATTTATTTAAAAAGCAAACTCCCCCAAAACACCAGCAATTGTCGCCCGGCGCAAATAATATACACCACTTCCCAATTTCTATCGCTATTCAGCACCACATTCAGTGCATCCAGGCATAATAGCATTGTGTTTCATGAGACGATAGTGGGTTCCGTGCGCGCGTGTGTGTCACCAATGTGTATTGTGTGCGAGACAACCGGGGGCTAGATCCAATTTGGAGGTAAGGCGCTGGACACTATGGGTAAGTTTATGGACACTAGTGTGCATAAACTCTGCTTACGGTTTCAGGAGACAGTCCCAGACCCTTAGAAATGTCAAATGTCATGCAAAGTGACTAAAGTCATCGAAAATGCCCTGGAAAATGTCAAACGTACGTTTGCCAGTTCCAGGGCATTTTCCATGACTTAGACACTTGTCATAACATTTGAGTTTTTCCACGGCCTTTTTACAGGCTCTGGGATTGCCACCAGCGCTTACCCGCGTGTCGGGCGCCTTACGTTCAAATTGAATTTGGACCCAGGTCCCACACGTTTGTCTGCGCACTGCGTCTGTGCGCATGGGATGTGTGCTCATGGAATTTGCGTTTCTGTCCGTGCAGCGCTGCTCTTACCTCTTGGGTCATGCGTCGCGCTGGGGGGGGGGGGGCGTGGTGGATGGTTCCATGCCGAATGTGGCAGTTTCAGGCCCATTCAAATGTTTTTTGGCAGGTTGCCATTGAGAAGTATAGTTTGGATTTTTGAGTATAGTGAAGCTGTTTTTTTTTGGGGGGGGGGGGTATTAGCAATTTGAAAATCCAATGCCGAAAGAGGCACTATAAATACTTGTTTTTGACAGATATTTATATCCTTCAAGCCGTACCTTATAGTGGCATGGATAAATCATGACTAAAAGCGTTTCTGGGCTCCATGCGCTATCACAGGACTAGGGTGTCAAATTTCCGTTTTCCGTTTTCCGTTTCCGTTTTCCGCAGGCAAATTTTTTCCGTTTTCCGTTCCGTTTTCCGGCTGCTGAAATTTTTTTTCCGTTTTCCATTCCGTTTTCCGGCCACTTTTTTTTCCGTTTCCGTTTTTCCGGCTCATTTTCCGTTTTCCGGCTAAAATTTCGGTTTTTCCGCCTTTTTTCCGTTTTCCGGCTTAATTTCCAGTTTTTCCGCCTTTTTACCGTTTTCCGCCTCAATTTTCTGTTTTTCCGCCTCATTTTATATTTTTTGGCTCAACTTTCTGTTTTTTGTTCCATCCAAACTGGGAAAAAAATCATGCAGATTGTCAATTATGTAAATTTTTTCTGTTCCCAGCAAATTTTTTCCACTTCCAGCAAAATTTCAGCAAATTTTATCCATTTTCTGGCAAAATTTCAGCAAATTTTTCCATTTCCATGCAAATTTCATTTTTCCGTTTCCGTTTTTCCGGCCCCTTTTTCCGTTTTCCGGCCACTGAAATTTTTTTCCGTTTCCGTTTCCGTTTTCCGCCAAGTGCAAATTTTTTTCCGTTTTCCGTTCCGTTTTCCGGCCGCTAAATTTTTTTTTCCGTTTCCGTTTCCGTTTTCCGCAAAAAAAATTTTTTGACACCCTACACAGGACCGCTCTAGCTTTACTAGTGGAGCAGGATGAATAGCTGTGCGCCTGCATTAGCAGAACTTGGCACATTGTGGCACACACGTCTCAATTCCACTAAGGCTCTTTTCTTTGCAAACACATTTTATTGATATTTACGAGTGCCTACCGTAATCGAGTGAATGAAAAGGGCATTTTATGGTTGTTTGGGATTATGTTGAAACACAGAGATGGTTTATAGTGTTTATGATAACTCGGCTACATTGCATGACTACAAATTGTTTACTTCATACATAAATACATCAAAATTGATCGCTCGGCATGCCAAGTGCACCTTGTTGCAACTGTATTCACTATCTGTCCCATTTTGCTACGAAGGGGCGATCGTACTCCGTGCGTAAGGTCGCATTCCGCGTGTATATTGAAGATTGGACTCAAGGCCAATTATTATGCAACGTTGCAGTAAAAGTGTCAATGCGATTTTGCGCAATGACCCATCAAAATGGATGAAATAAAGGTGTCATTTCTTTGTATACATAAATTTCTCGAGCCCCCCCCCCCTAAAACATCACAAAATAAGACGTTTTAGATTCAAAGGGATTCCGTCAAGTGTAAAACTGGCACGTCTGTGAAGCGGGCATGCTTCCCTTTCTTTGTATTGCATGGAAGCATCCAAAAATAGTCGCATCATACTTGGACGATAAAAAGCCCAGTGCGATGCAAGTGCCACATGGTAAATGCTTTTTAGCATTCCAACTGGCGCGAGCGCATGCATAAGTAGCACATCCATTTTGTGTGTGGCAGAACTACACAAGACCTTGCCGTTGTGTCAACTCGAAAGCCATTGTATGTACATATGTGTGCTTGAGTGTCAAGCAACACAACACATAAATATGTGTGTACGCGACAAAGTGGGATGATGGTAGACTTTGTTTGGATGTATTTACTGAAAGCTGAAGTTTTTTGTTGGTACTTTTAGTTTTTGTGCTTTAAAAACTGAAGAAAACTTAGAAGCTTAGAAACTTAGAAGAGAATATGAATGATGTCACTGGAAAGATGCGGGAATTGTGTTTTTGTTGTCTTTTTTGTAAATATTTATGATGACTGAAATTAGGGTTGGGGAACCGAACCGAACCGAACCGAACCGAACCGAGAACCGAGCACAAATTTGGAACCGAGAACCGAGAACCGGAACCGAAAAAAATACCCGAACCGGAACCGAGAACCGGCACTTAGACCCGGAACCGAACTAAAGAACTGAAAGAACCGAAATTTTATACAATAATCGGCGGCTGCCCCCCCCCTTCCCGGGTGATAGTAGGAAGATGCATGGAAATGTAACTTCCAGCATCAATTTTTAGGGTGATTTGTAAAAATTTTGCGCGCAAGCGCGCAATTCTTGCTTCACGCGACCGATGATTCATCTCACTGGTCGCGCAGCCTCATGTGTTCACAATCCTGCCTAAAATGTGTATATGTATGTAAAATACATATACAGCAGTCTGTGGGGGTCTGTGCCAGTGTGCATGTAAACCTGGTGTGCATGTAGGCCCATTTTCCCACATTTTTCAATCACACTGATATTTTAGAAGTACATTTGTAATCGTACTGTTAATTCTCTACAAAATACAGCGAGTGGGGTGCCAGTCTCTCTATATATACATGTATTTACATACATATCAGAGATTTTTGGCACCAATGCCAATGGCGCCAGGGCCATGATGCCATTTCGTCACCATGTAGGTAAACTTTTAGGGTGGGTGGCTGAATCCCCCTCCCATACACCGGGCTCAGTAAACAAACAGACACCATGCAGACACCAAACAGACACACCTGGATATGTACCTGGCCCACAAAGCAAGGGTCTACATGTGCACTGGGTTTACATGCGCACCGAGTTTTGGCCGTCTGGGGCACCTACGCCAACGCCAATGGCGCCATGATGTGGCGCCTAGGAATGGCGCGAGCGCCATGACATCATTCCGCCACTACAGGGGCAAAAAGTTTTTTTTTTTGGGGGGGGGGATTGTTTTATGTTGTTTTACCTTTGTTCAGCTTATTATTTTTATATTCCCGATTTTTTCATTACCCGATACCCGACTTTTTCATTACCCGGAACCGAAATTTTTGACCATTTGGAACCGAAAGAACCGAACCGGAACCGAACTTAAGAACCGAACCGAGAACCGGAACCGAAAATTTTGAGGAACCGAGAACCGAGAACCGAACCGAAATTTTTTAGAACCGAGAACCGAGAACCGGAACCGAAAATTTTGAAATTCCCAACCCTAACTGAAATATCATCCTGGGTTGGGTAGTCGTATAAATTGGAGCAAACTAATAAATTGTGAAATAAATTAGCTTTTGTCGTCGGGTTGCACTAGCACGCAAGCGTGTATAATGGTGATCGCCCGTGCTAACATGTTGCGTTTTCTACAGGTGCTTTCGATATTAGATGTGAAAACAAATCGTCCATTGTTGGGGAAGTTGAAAATTGTAGGGAAAATGCTGAATTGTGACTACTACCGTTTTATTTTATGTAAATAGTACCATTTTGTAAACGGGTTTGGGCATCGTACGATGGGGGAAATTGAAAAATTAAAACCAATGTAACGGTTGGATGGAAATCGGGTGTCGGACAAATTACGTCGATGGTTCTCGTAAAATGAATAAATACGTCACTTTTATGTATTTATTGTTGCCTGTCCATACCTGGAAAATCCGGCTTTTTAGTGTTCAATAGTCTTTGACGATATATTTGTCATATAAAAACTACCGAATATTAGCATATGAAAATTTGTACATTTGAGTATTAAATATCGAAATCCAAATTTTGAATCATATAATCATCGTAACCACCGCTCTATATCCTTCGACCTTCAGTATTCATTGTAGTTTTTACAATATGTAATTTATAATTTATAGTTCAAACTCCTCACTACAAAAGTAGATTTCCACAATCAAAAATAAACGTAAAAAATAAAATTCGAAAAAAAACCCACTGCCCAAATGCAGGATCGACTGGGTGGAAATCGTGGAGCCGCGCAGCAGGGAAATCATGTACGCCAATCTGGCGACTGGCGAGTGCGCCTGGCAGCCGCCCCCCGGCGTTCTAGTGTATGTTTTTTTGCTGGATAATAATTATTATGGATAATTTTGGGTCTTGATTTACATCTTGAATGGTGGTTTAAGTTCGGTAGTCTGACTAATTGGCCCCACACACACACACCCAGTGTCAACTGGTTCCGATCCCAATTCAAAGTTTGCTGACAGGCCAACTCACGACGTTCAAATGCAAGCTTGGAATTGGGATCGGAACCAGTTGACATTTGGTGTCGATGTCAACTAGGTAGTTTGTGTGTGGGGCCAATGTGTCTGAAATGCGGTAGACGGTGATCAAATACCGGGTTGGGGCTGCCACCGTGAAATTTTTTTACCTATTTTCCCAAAAAAAATTCAAAATCACCTTCAACCTATTCTCAAAATAGGTATCCATTCCGATTTGACCCCTAGGTACCCTCATGCAATAAATGTTTAGTTACCTATATTTATTTTCCCTCGTAGCAAGCGCACCTCGGAGAACCAATGGTGGGAGTTGTTCGACACGAACACGTCCCGGTTCTACTACTACAACGCGACCAGCGCCACCACCGTGTGGAACAGGCCCAAGCACGCCGACATCATTCCCTTGGCTAAGCTCCAGGTTGGTGTTGCGTAAACTAGGAAGGTGTCGATTTGTGCCTAGTGTGAAGTGGCCGTCTGTGGAGTGTACTTCCGTGTGTGAAATGCGGATGTGCGTCAAGCTACTCTAGCGGTTTTCCGCCTTCGGCATTTTTATCATACACAGCGAAAAATTTCGGCCGTGCACGAACACCCCTGACACTTCTATATCACCAATTTACCTAGTTACATGAATGTTTGCACTAACAGTCACCTCGCAAAACAAATTGCTGGTTACGTTCTTGGGATATTCGAAATGTAATATAAATCCTGTAAATCCCAAGGTCACTTTACATGTATTTACTCATACCTGTGTCTTACGCAATAATGCGCATATAATAATTTGCGAACGCACTTTCACAAAATTTTAAAATAAAAAACCGCATGTTTCTTCCTTCATCTATTCCTTTATCTATTCAACGATCTATTCCTTCGGCCTCTATTGGGCCATTTCATAAAATTTAATATCAGTTAAAAAAAATCAATAGAAATTTTCTTATTCAACGAGTTGGAAATATGGATTTTTTTCCAACCCCCTGCACAGTTACACTATCGAAACCAACGATGGAAAAAAACACAAATTGAACACAGAAACTCGTTGAGTTTCTGTGTTTTTGTTTTACACAGGAACACGGAAACTCAAAAATTTTGAAAAACTCAAAACTCAAATGAGTTTTTTATTGGAGAACACAGAAACACAGAAAAGTTTTTTGAGTTTTTTCATTGGATTGGAGGAATACTGTGCTGTGTTTAACTGAACAAAATAAGAAATGTGCACAAGTGCATATCAACAGATAACAAAGGGTCCAAATTTAATAACAAGTAACAAAATACAACCTAAGTAACAAAATGGCACCTGGTCATTATGACAATGATTGAAATTGTTATTGTCACTGACTGATTGACTTGCACCCACCAGCTCACTCCACAGAGTTGAAAGCTACCCCCAAAGCTGCCAAAAGCATAACCTGGTCACTTGTAAGGTATTTTTACAACTTTAGTGGGTCAAAAGATGAGTTAGTCAAGTGAAACCAGTAGCGTAAAATGTCATCAAAAATACAAAATGTTCAAACCTTTATTTTGCATGACTGTTTACATTGTTCAGTGTCCCTGAACACGCATAAACAAATTTGTAATGAGAACACCACTGTTTTTGCATTTAACCACTGTATTTGTGTAAAAACTTGCATTTTATAAAAAAACTCGAGTTTTTATGAAAAAAACTTGAGTTTTTACAAAAAAAAAACACAGAAATAATAACAGAGTTACTCAAGTTTTTTTCGTGAAAAAACTCAAAACACAGGTATTCATTTTTGAAAAACTCAAAACACAGAAAGTGTTTTTTTTTCTGGAGAACTTACCCATCGTTGATCGAAACAACCCAACATTCAGACTCTCAAGCAAAACACCGATTCCGGCAGTGCTCACTTAACTCCGAGAGCCGTGGCGCACCCTGGCGCCGCTTATGGCGCTGGCGAAGTGCCAAGATCGCCGAGCGATGCCAGTGGAGGCACGCCGACCAGGAATTTGAGTGTAAGTTTCTGGAATCTTGTTTATTTTCGTTTTTTTTCTACAGCCTGTGTATGACGTGAATCACGTTTATTTGCCGGCATTAGTTTTTGTCTGCGCGCAATACCCGGCTTAAAATGTTTTTCACGGCTTTATACAATATGCACAGCGAAGCTTATCATCTGGGCCAACTTTTCTCACGGGATCTGTCCGTGTCTATTTTATGCGTTTTTGAAACTGGTCTGTTTATACACATCGCACATTTTACACTCTTTTATAGGCAGCAAAATACTGCTAACATTAATTGCGCTGCGCGTAAAAAATCCGCTTTACATCCCAGGTGCACAGCGGCTCGCGCGCGTCGGTCAGCTGTCAAACGCAAACTTCACCGGCGACCAAATCACCTAGACATAAAAAGAAGGTAAATACAAATTATTTCCCAACCAATCACTAATTACCCAAACACCCCCCCCCCCCCCTCCAACCTATTTTAGCCTCGACACGCGACAACAGCTGGTGCCTACCATCCGCACCCGCCCCCTCCACCCCCGCAGTCGCAATTGCCACCGAATAAAGTTACCGTCGGTGCGCACCGACACCACGATGGACACCATCTGCTAGGGGTCGCTGGCGACAGTGCCGCGCTGAGGTCCAGGTCGGAGACTAGAGCCAGTCCGGTTAGGGTGAATAAGGTGATTTGGTTTTTGGGGAGGTTTTTTGACTCCTTTATTTTTTCGGTTTAGGTTGGGAAGAAGTTCACAAGATTGGATGCCAACTTTTTTTATCTGCAAATATAGCAGTGCAGTGCTACTAAATTGAATTCAACTAATTATTATCGCCGGCGTTAATTTTTTGTACAATGCTTGAATAAAGTTGGACCATTTTGTAATTTGGACGGTACTCGTAAAATGGTTCCAAAGTTCTCATATCCATGTTGACAACCCTACAACCTATCCAACACACATCATCCACCCCGCAGATCCCCGGCACTGATCAGCACTACCCGGTCTCGCAAGCGCAGCACCACTCCAGCTTAGCCATGGCCGAGATGGCCGCCTTCGTCGACCGGTCCGCCTCCAGCGACTCCGAGTCGACCAACGATCAAAACGGCGCGTGTAGAAAATTCCCATTGGTAGCCGAACTGGAAGATGATGAATGTGATTACGGTATTTCCACCAGGGCTGTGGATATCGAGTTTCACAATGGCAATGAACCGCTGCCGGCCAAACAGAGGGAAAGAAATAAGTGAGGGCTTTTGATGTGCTTTGGACGTATCCAGGGGGCTGCAGCGCCCCCCCCCCCCCCACCACCCCCCGTTCCTGGGTGAGGCGTGAAAAACTCCGCGAAAAGTCAAGTTTTGGTACCAATTTTCAAGCTGTTATGTATTTTATGTTATGCTATTTTCTTATCAAAAATCAGCACATGTACCCCCAATTCTCCCTAAAATGCACCGAATGACGTGCCAGTCGCTGTATCTATTTTTTTTAAGCTCCCAGATATGACCTTGTGTCAACATATATAGGTATATTAGACAGTGGCAATACTCTGTGATGTTATAAATATATGACCATACATTGGCTGTGGAGCCATGGGATAGCATTATAAGTGGTGATTTGTGTCAAAAATATCCATTTTTTGTCGACATGTTCGTATATCGCCCTATAGTCGAATGTTCGTGACTTCAGGTGAAGTTTGGCACGGAATAGTGACCAAACAAGGTTATAAAAGGAGGTTGTTACTTCAGGAGTGAAGTTACACACTGGAGGTACATGGAAGCACATTACCTCAATATTATATACTACAGCAACATATGACGGCTTATTCACCCATGGTAGCACATAGTAATGGATGCTTTGATACTAAACATGCCACAAAACCAATGAAAACAACCACAAATGTCAATTTGTGTGTGAAATTGCGCGCTTGCGCGCAAAATTTTTACAAAATACGTGGTGCTTAGTACTAAAAATTACAGCCGATGTTTTTTTTAAACATTTCGGACGACATGTTTTTTCTATAAAAAAACGTTGTTTTAAAAAAAAAACGTTTAAAAAAAACATCGGCCAACCCTAGTTGTGCCCCCCCCTTCGTTTTCCTCCGTAAACAGGCAGGCCCCCGCTCAAAAATCCTGGATACGTCCCTGATTTGTAAAGATCACTACCAGCAAATGTTCCTTTCCACCACGGCCTTTTTTCAACACCAGGCGCGGCGCCCAACGACCGAGTGAACCTGTCGAAATCGGCCGCGAGCAGTCGACCGCACAGACGATTGAACCCGTGGCCAGCACCTCAGGACAACAGATGATGCAAGCTGGCGCCGAATGCAAGAAACAGTCGCAGGGCTCGTCGGGCACCAGTGCGCAGCGGGCCAGCACGTTCACTTCGGCGCTTGGTCGGTTGCTCATTGGCGCCGCGATTATGTCATACATCAGAGTTGTTAAAAGCACTGAACGTTTTCAAAGTATGCGAAAACGTAAAGTATTTCTTTGTTACTCACCCATGTGTACAGAAAACGTAAAGTAAATATTAAACGTAAAAGCGTGTATTTGTGAGAAATTTAGCCCCATTTTACATCAAAATCATTAATTTCCATTACATTTTGTCTCTTTTCAGCAATTTTGGGCTATACATGTGCTTGTATACCCATTTTCGACTACTTTATGTATTTTTCTAGTAAACGTAAAAACGTTTTAACCACAATGTTCGGCATGACCACAACCCCCTAGGGATGACCAAAAAAAGTTTTTAACGACCCTGTTTAAAAAAAGCAATAAAAATAATAAAATATAGGTTAAAAAACTTTGGCCATCCCTAGCCACCCCTACCCACCATGTGCAGGCTCGCCGATCATGGCGTTGCGGAACAGCATGCGCAAGCGGCAGCAGACGCACCCCAGTCTGCCGGACTCGCCGCCGCACTCTCCAGGCACTGCCGCCGTCCCTGACGCAGCCGTGGTGATGGACAGCCCGGCGGCGGCGGCCAGGAGCAGAGCGGCCAGCGGCAGACACAAGTCCTTCGATTATACGCATGCCGAGAGGGACAGGGATAAGGCGGACGTGCTGCAGTCGCCCGCCAGTTGCGCCAAGGGCAGCGTGCACGCCGCGCAGGTGGGTCGCGCTCGTTACGGGGTCGACGGCAAATAAATCGAACTTCTGATTGTAACTCGATATTCAAAAAAATGTGACGAGTGCATTTCCAAAAGTCTTTGCCGTGGTTTGCCGTCATTAGTCTGCCCGAACCCTTCAATACACTATACATATTCCTTTTTGCACCAAAATGATTCCCCACCGCACAGGCGCGCATAGTGCCCACGTCGCAATCGCGGCCGGGCCACCACAGAGGGCTGCCCAACACCGGCATAGCAACGTCAATTATCGCAGTTGACCACAATGACCCGGTGTCGAGCGAAAGTGGGCGCACGTCAAATTCGGTCGAGTCGACGCCCAGTGCATCGAGAAGGCACCAGCACGGTTATCAGCAGCAACACAAGTTGGAGATTGCGCGAGGAAAGCCGGACTTGGGTGAGGATAACAGTAGGGTTGAATCTAGAAAGGGCAAGGATGAAGGGGAGGTTCCTGTGGCGGCTATTTCTGGTTCGTTTTCGAAAATTGACACGCTTCGACATCGACATCGACACCAAATGTCAACTGGTGTCGATCCCGATTCAAAGCTTGCTGACGAGTGGACGAACGACGTTCAAATGCAATCTTTGAATCCGGCATGGAACCAGTTGACATTTGGTGTCGATGTCAACTAGCGTGTGTGGGGCCATTACGCTTGTGAACACGGCACGCATGCAGGCCATGTGTTTTCATATCAAAAATTAGTGCAAATGCATCCATGTTCACTTCCAAGATGATTTATATGGTGTTCTCAGCAAGAACATGTAATTCCAGCAAACGAAATTGAAAATGATCGATGAAATGTGATTCACACACCAAATATAACAAATTAATCACTTTTAAACTAACAAAATACTGATGTTCAAGCTGTTCGAGGTCTACAGTGATTAAATTATGACAGAAAGCGTAAGTGTGGACTGGCTATCAATTTGTATGGTTTTTATTCACCTAAATGGGGATCTACATGCGTGCTGGGTATAAGCACATGCGTGCCGGGTCTACTACATACGTTGTTAGTTTACATGCGTAGAGGCACAGTGTCCTTGCCAATCTGCTGTTAAAAATATGCATATTTTCCAGGCAACAACCGTTTGTGGGGAGCAGCGGCGGCGGCGAGGCAACAGCAAATGGTTGGCAACGCGCCGTCGAACAGCGCCAATCTGCCGTCTGGCCAAGACAGCCCGATCTGGACGCATCGTTCCGAATTGGCCATGATTAAAAGTCTTGACTCTGGCATCAAATCCTCCGACAGCTCTTCGGACAAGGTCCAAACTACTACCGTAGTCGGCCACAGTATTCCAGTGAATACGGGGACGCCAAACTCGATTGCGACGCCAGTGTGCAGCAGCGTTACATCGAGCACCGTGACGAACAGCGGGCATTTTGCGCACAGTCCTAGGTTGGTTTTAGGGGTTGGATGCCATGTGGGCACGACGGTCAGGCGTCAATTTCGCAAAAGGAGAAGTGAAAAGTGAAGTGAGATGAGAATTAATAATCGATGTGAAAAGTGAAGTGAAATGAGAATTAATAAGCGATGTGAAAAGTGAAGTGAAATGAAAAGTGAAAAATATATGGAAATATAAAAATAAGTAAATTACGTGAATGATTGATTCTGACTTCGCTGTTTGCGCTTGTTTTCGAAAGTTTCCGCTTGCGTCGGAACTTCGGAGTTGAAAATGTTACCCTATTCGAAAAATTCACTTCGCTTCTCACTCCACTTTTCACTTCACTTTTCACTTCTCATTTCACTTCTCATACCACTTTTCACTTCTCACTTTGCTCTTCACTTGCGCCAAAGAAACAGCTTTAATGCCTGGGCCTTCTGCACTGGCGGCATTCACCATGTGTATTAAATGCATAAATCAGCATTGGACAAAAATCACAGAAAATCCATTCTTCACAGGCCATCGGAAACCAGCGACGACGTGACCACATTCAACCTGGCTCAATCTTTCGCCAGCCAGGCGTCCAGTATCGTCGACGCGCACAATCACGATGATGGGCAGCTGGCGCGCCAGTCGAATTCCGAAAACTCCCCGAGAAATAGATTAGACTCGCCTAATAGCAGTATCCCTGATAGTAATAAACAGAGGCCAGTTGCTGCGCAGAGAAGAGTACACAAAGACAGCCAGGTATTGATTTGGATCTAGTTTTTATTCTGTAACTTGCAGTTGTCAATAGGGTTCGAGCTAGATCCCGATTCCGAATCCCGAAAAATTCCGGGATTATGTGGTCCCGATCACGAATCCTCCATCCCGATCCCGCAGTCTGAAAATCCCTGTCCCGAACCCTGAAAATTTGGTGAAAAAGTGAAAAAATGACTTTTTTCACTGTTAAATATGAACCGAAATATCTATCTAGAGTGCCTTTATCCTATGTCTCCGGAATTTTACTGTATTTTAGACTTTTTAGAGTGAAGCCTATATACCAGAACTCAGTGGCGTAGCCAGGGGGGGGGGCGGGGGGGCGGCCGCCCCCCCTTCCGGGGTGAGACATGGAAATGTAAGGAAATGTGTTCTCCTGCAACGATTTCGGGGTCAATTTTCAAAAATTTTGCGCGCAAGCGCGCATTTTTGCTTCACATTACAGGCATTTTTACTTCACAGGTTGCGATTGCCTCAAGCTGGGTTAAAATGCACTTTGTGTCCATCAATTGTGTCCATGTCGCTGTATATGTATGTAAATTACATACAGTTACAGCGGTATGTGACGCCAATGGCGCCATATCGCGGCGCCTACGAATGGCGCCAACACCATGGCGTGGCGCCGTCGAATGGCGCCAGCGCCATGGCGCCAATTCCCTACTATAGGGGTCAAATTTTAGGGGGTTGGGGGCGCCGCCCCCCCCCCGTTCGCCGGGCTCCGTAAACAATCCGCCCCCCCCGCTCAAAAATCCTGGCTACGCCACTGCCAGAACTTAGGCCTAAAATCCTGATCCCGGGTAATCCCGATGCCTATCTCGAAAACTCAAAAATAACAATCCTGATCCCGAAAATTCAAAATACCAAACCCGATTCCGATCCCGAAAAGTCAATCCCGTTTGAACTCTAGTTGCAAATACAAATTGTGCCCGCAGGAGGGCACCACTCTGCCCGCTGGGACATCACTCGTTTCCGTGGACAACGACGCACCCTCTACCGTACTGCGCGTGAATGAGACGACACAGCAGCACGGACACAATAAAGTGCCGCATTTGGCTTTCAATGAGGAGCGGGAGCAGTTTGTCTTTGAGCGGCCCATTTCGAGTCAGGCTAACAGCGAGGTGGGTTGCAATCGTTAGAGTCTGTACCGTATTTCCTCGAAAAAGACCCCAGGGGCCAGATTTCATACTCCCTACAGATTTGTAGGGTAGGGCGTACGCCCGACAGATTTTTTAAAGTTTAGCCGCATCGACGCACATGCACCGAGAGCAAGGCGGTTCGTAAAATATACGAAACCATCCCTTAAGGTTGCCGATATTGCAATATGACCTATATCACTTCGATTTTGGCCCGGAAATCACGATTTCGTCATTTCCTGGCCGTCTGCCAATTCGTTTTTTATTTTATTTTGTCGGGCGGGTTACTCGCATAGGTCACGCTTTTGTGTAGTTAGGTGGTCACTTTTTTAGTGTTCACTGTCTGCAACCGAAACCATGAGGGCAGCGACAAGAAAGAAATGCATGCACGAGCGTACAAAAGCGCGACTTATGCGAGTAACCCGCCCGACAAAATAAAATAAAAAACGAATTGGCAGACGGCCAAGAAATGACGAAATCGTGATTTCCGAGCCAAAATCGAAGCGATATACGTCATATTGCAATATCGGCGACCTTAAGGGATAGTTTCGTGTATTTTATGAACCGCCTTGCTCTCGGTGCATGTGCGTCGATGCGGCTGAACTTTAAAAAATCTATCGGGCGTACGCCCTACCCTACAAATCTATAGGGAGTATTAAATCTGGCCCCTGGGGAGATATTTTATTATCTTTTTTAGGGGAGATATTTTTTGAGCTTTTAGAAGAGATTTACTGGGGGTTTACTCCAGGGGGTGTGTAATTTTTCCCACTGGGCTAACAGGGGGACTTTTTCGAGAATTTACGGGAAATACAAATGCACACCCTGTTGACCAGCGCATTTCAAAAGAAACTTATGTCCATTATTTGAAACATTTTCCACCTAAACACCATCCATATCCACCTCAGGTTAGCAGCGCCAGCATCGTAGTAGGGAATACATCTGGAACTGGCGACTCACGCGTGCAGCCAGCCGCCGAGCGGCAGCCGCAGCCGTGCGTCACAAAACGGCGGCACACTCAAAATCTGGCTAGTAGTGAGGATGATGATGATTTGGAGCTGGATGAGGATGAGGTGGTGGGTGGGGTGGCGGGGGTAATTTTTTTAAATTTTAAAAATGTTGTTCAGGTGTCAATTTATGTGCCCGCCGCTTTCGGATGATCACGTCTTTTTGATAATTTTTCGGCTTTACAACTTTCAAATTTCGGGCTTTGAAATGGCAGCCTGGTTGGACAATTTTCCACATTGTCAACATTTTTAAATTCTCACGCTGATGCGCACACACTGGCGCGTCGGCTGACAGTTTTCTCATTTGTTATTGGCTTCATAAAAATTTCGTCCACGTCAATATTCCATTGCGGATCGTCGAATCTGCCATCAATTTCCCGCCATCAATTTCCGCACATGGATCCACGCACAACCGCTTCTTCCAACAGGTGTTCGCCGACGACGAACTAGCCACAGTTGGCACGGAGCCAGCGGCGGCCGACCGCTCCAACAGCTCGATGGACGCGTCGCCCGCGTCGCGCATGATGCAGCGGTCGCCCTACAGCAACGCGTCGTCCTCCGCGCGCAGCGGCGACAGGCACGCGAACAATGCGGTTGCGCATGTTGAGCCGGTTGGCGGCAGGACGTCCGCTTTTGCGCAGGCGCTGAAGGAAATGGCCCAGGTATTTTTTGGTGTTATTTGGTTACTTTTTTCCGGGAGGAAATGTGTCCTTTCGAGATTTAGTTCGTGGTTCCGCACACTAAAATATTCATTCGCGCGAATGTCAAAAAATGATTCATCACGGGCATTCAGACATTTATGCAGCGAGGGCCGGACCTGGCGCGCTCACCCTGGCGGTGAAACGCTTTGCACCAGAGTTGTTAACGGTTCCGAACTTTAAATAAAAGTATGCGACAACGTAATGTAAATATAATTTTCTCACTGTCTTAGTACAGGAAACGTAAAGTAACAATTGTTCACTTGCAATAAACGTTAAGTATTTATCACCCAAGAAAACGTAAAAAAAACGTAACATTACATTTGCCACAAAATTGTGGGTATTTTTCATTTGTTTTTACTCATGAAAATTATAATATATAGGTAGGTGAATCAGTATTTTAAATACGTTTTCCTCTCTCAGATATTTAAAAATAATTTTCTGGAGGGCATGTAGACATATTCACTTAGTACTTATATATATTTATATATTGTGTATATATATTTTTCGAGTAAAAGTATACGTTTTGGCAACTGCACCACGCATTTGAGTGCAGCGGGCATAATGGCGATGGCGCAACATTATGAACTGAATGCTTTCCTTATCGCGCGTATTTGTCGGCACAATTAAGAAAGGCTGAATGGGTATCACTGCCACTGCTAGTAAACCCCCAGGAAACGTGACCTTGTATGCCACTAAATGGCGCTGCGCACACTAATACACCGCCGAAATTTGGGAAACTCATAAGTCTGTCTTGAATACATTTTAGTTCACCAGAGTGAGTTTGCCAGAATTACATTCAGGGACGTATCCAGGATTTTCGAGCGGTGTTGGAGGGGAGGAACGCGCGTCAGCGCGCGAAATTTTTGCACCTACCATGAAAAATGTATAGGAAAAGTTGCATTTTCCGGGATTTTTTCGGTCTCACCCCGGGAGCGGGGGGGGGGGGCTGCAGCTCCCCCCGCCCCCCCCTGGATACGTCCTTGATTACATTTATTAACGGCGATCAAAAATCATTCTGGTTAACTAAACTGTGTTCAAGACAAATTTATGTTTTCCGAAAATTTCGACGGTGTGCTAGTGTGCGCGGTCACAATTTTGTAAACAGGAATCGTACACTGATTTTCTTTATACTACCGTATTTCCTCGAAATACCCCCGGGGGGTTTATTGTTTCAGAGTGAGAATTTTGAGGGGGGGTTAAACGAGGGGGGGGTATTTCGAGGGGGGGAGGGTTATTATTTCGCCAGAAATTTTTTGAAATCCCAGTACTAAAATGTCGTCTGAAACGTATGCAGACGTCGAAAAATGCAACAAAAATAGCCATTTATAAGACTCTAAAGACATTTATAAGTGTGTAGACGTACAAACACTGTTCTCACATAACAGAGTCATCGTTTTTAACATGTGTTCTGCATTGTCGGGATGACAAACCGCAGCCTTTGTCATTTACGTTCTCTATACACTAAATTTGGGGGGGTATTTCGAGGGGGGGGTTTATAAGTTCATAGTGTCCATTTTGAGGGGGGGTATTTCGAGGGGGGGGGGTATTTCGAGGAAATACGGTAGTTAGTCTTCTGTTCTGGACCCCATTCTAGCAGATGATTTTTACACCATTAACAAATCTGTCGTCTCGCTTATCTAACCAAGCTATCGCAACGTCTTTGCCCACCCAGGCCAACTCCCAGGACACGAGCAACACAATCCACAACAACAACAACAACACTAACTCGGCCAGCTCGTTCACCTGCACCGACTCCGGCGTGCTCTCCAGCACGCCCAAGGGCTCTGCCAGTGGGCCCGTTCACAAGCCTCGCATGGGCTTGGCGGGTTCAGTGGGCGCCCGACAGTCGGGCAGTTCTATATCCGGCTCGCGGCCGGTCGCCGCGCCCAGCGTGCCGCAGATGACTGGTGGGAATCAGATTGGTAGCTTGACTCCTGGGTTGCTCACTCAAAGCGGGGTTGGAGTGGTTGACTTGGGTGATAGGAATTGCCAGGTGGGTGTGGGGTTTTTATTGCTTGTTTTCGTAGTGTCCAATTAAAGAGATTGCTAATCATAGCTTTTTTGTACTGGACGGACAGAACGCTATACAAAATACGATACCATATTTTGATGAAAAATGGTAACGTGCAAAATTCTGCACCAAATTAACCAAAACTGGGCGAAATGTGATGTGATGATATAAAAATTTAAACTTTGATCGTTCATTCAGATGGAATATGGTAGATTTCATTGTAAGGTGTGACTCTGTGGTGTGTAGATAATATCGCCTTGCATTCGCAGAGCTACAACCCGGGCGACATCAGCCCGCCGCTGCACCGGCCGCAGTCCATGTGCGTGGGCGGACCGCACAACCCCAATCTGGACCAGTTGCCGCCCAATACGGCCACGCTCAGTAGACCGGTATGCTTTGCAAGTGGTTTTGGTTTGCAGTTGATTTGTGAAGGAGGGTTCTGAAGATGACCATTATAATGAGAAAAATTGATCCAAGTTGGCAATCGGATTTTCATATAAAAATATCATGATATGTAAACGATAATAATATGTCAAATATTCACCCTTCATTCCAATGTTTCGCAACTTATCCATTTCATACATCGCAGTTGAAAAACGGCGGCAGCCACCAGCCTCACTCATCTACCGCGCTGATCACTTCGACAGCGCAGACGCCATCCACGTGCTCCGTGGCGGCCAGCGTGTCCAGGTCCAGCTCCAGTTTGAACAGGGCCGTGGCCGGATTGAGCATTCACACTCAGGTGCCGCACTTGGGGTTAACGTGGGATACTATCAATGTGTGCAGAAAAGAAATCAGTTTGAAAATCACGGATGAGTGTGAACGGAAATACAATTAACCTCGATACTTTCAGAGCGGTGGGTCGGCCAACTTCGGGACCGGTGCCCCAGTTTTGGATCACCAATTTGCAGCTGAAAATGTGGCCAGGCATAAGAAGGGTTTGTTCAGGAAGCGCGCCTCCATGCAGACCATGTTGTCCTGGACCAGGGTGAGTTATGCGAGTTATAGCGCTCATTTACGTGGTATGACTCGCATTGGCAAAAACATTTCATTGAAGTGTGTTCAGCAAAAATATCCAGAAGTTTTTCTGGAATATGCTGTATACATTATTTCCCGAACAAAAGCAGATCTGATTGTCGTAGAACTGTTTCTGCGCTGTATTGATTTTGCATATACAAATGTACACGTGTTGCCTACACACCTCATTTACTGCATAATTAGTGTCAGAACTAAATGCACCTTTCAAACACACCACAAACAATAACCTTCCCCCCAGGACGCCATCAAACAACCCCTCATCACAACCAACGACAAGGTCGTCCGCAAGGAAGCAGTGGGCCTGTTCAAACGAGCCCAGGCTTACATGGGCGACAGAAAAGTGAAGCAGGGTGTTAGCTTGGATCAACTCGCACTCGATATCTGCGTCAGCGGCTGGGCAAAGCCGCAGCTCAGGGACGAGATATACATGCAGCTGTGTAAACAAACCGCTGATAATCCTAACCCGTCAGTGGGGCTGTCGCTTTTTATTAGTTTGATCAGTGGTACAAAGTATGTATTTGCCGTATTTCCTCGAAATACCCCCAGGGGGTTCATTATTTCGCCAGCAAATTTTGAGGGGGGGGGCTAATTCGAGGGGGTTTCGGTTTTCACTAGAAATTTTATGAAATTCTACATCCTCACACGTAGAATAAGCCAGCAATGACAGAGCGTATAAGTGTTTATAAACATATATAACGTTTTATGTACGTAAAAACACTGTCTTAACGTAGCTCAGTCATTGGTTTTACGTGTGTTTTGCAGTACGCCCCCTTTACACCAAGGATGTAGCGAGGGGGCGGGGGTTAATTCGAGGAAGTACCGTAAATAAATCGTAGTCGATCGAATATTTTTAATGATGCATCCCCATCAAATGTGTGAAAAAGCGAATCACATCGCATTTCCATTTCCCAAAGCCCACAATTTTCATTAAACGCCCTTTACCCCAACAGGGAGTCGCTGCGTCGCGGCTGGGAACTGCTATCCATCTGCTTGGCATTCTTCCAGCCGTCGGCCACCATGTTGGCCTACCTGCTCGCGTACACACACAGGCACTCCGAGCCAACCGGCGAAATTGAGTGTCCAGAGTTGAGATTGGCAGCTTATGCGAGACACTGTGAGAGGAAACTGATGCGGGTGGGAGAGCAGAGGGTTGGATGTTGGTTGGGCGGGGGGCTTTAAAAAATATAGCAATGTAAAATTGTAAATAGACCCCACCCTCCGTGGAGTTTGCTTTGCTCGGTGCGCAATTTTTGGCGCAAGTTCAATTTTTCTGTGATTGGTGGCTGACGATGATGGTAATTGCATGTATTATGCGAGCCTGCGGTTATGAGCTAAACATTACCCAACGTGTTCTGAGTCTGCCACATTGCAAATTAGAAACTGCTGGACGTTTTAATCACCTGTGAAAAAATTTGTACATCTTCACACATGAGGCCTTGTTCAACTTATCTGAAAACAGTTATGTGTATGGTTTTTGCTGGATTGGCTTGTGCTGTATCACAACTTCGGTACACCTAACGCTGGCATTGTCTGCAACCGAAATTTCGGATACTGATCGGTCTGCTTTGAGCGCGTTTGTTAGGATGAGGTGTACGTCGATTGAAATTGACGGAGATTCAAGATAGCTCATTTCGGTGAACTCGCTAAAGCTGATTTATGGGTTTTCGAAATTTCGGTTGTATTTAAACTACCGTGTGTATACTCGGCGGACATCACACTTACTGTTGAAACCATCCAAATAATGAACCAAAAATTATACGGGTTCTTTCATCATAATACCTATGTCGTTTTTACTATGGAATAATAAATTACGAAATTTATGACAAGATTTTATTCATAGCCTTAGGGTAGGATACCTTACGGCGCCCGCACAATGCAACCCGTTCTAGGTGCGCATGCCGGTTCGACTCACGTGAGCGGCCGCAGCGCCCGCCGACCTACGTTGGACGATATAGAATCTGCGCGTGTGCAGGTGCGCTCCTAATTTTACCCCACTTTTAGTCAACCCCACTTGCACTGACCCTACTTTGGACTCTTAATTGCAGATTTTCAACCCGTCCATGTTCGGCAACACATTGGAAGAGGTGATGTTGTGCCAGGCGGATAAGTTCCCCCATCGGCAACTGCCCTGGATTCAGACGACCCTCAGTGAGATGGTGCTCCAGTTGGGCGGGCAAAGAACTGAGGGCATTTTTAGGGTCCCCGGTGATGCAGATGAGGTTTGTTGGTGTTGTGTTTGGGGGGTTTGTCAGGTTTTTTGGTTGTTGTTTGGCTTTGCGAGGTTGCTTGAAATAAATATTTTATCGTGATTTTGAAACCCGTTTTTCGTATAAACATGAATACAACTATACAAATCGGGAGCTGAGTTGCTAATTCCAGACCTGTAAATTTTTAAATGTCGTGCAAAATTAAAAGTTTAAAATTTTAAAGTGTCAATGGTCATGCCAAATATAAAGTTAAGTGTCAATTGTCATGACAAATGTAAATTGTCAATTGTCATGACAAATGTAAAGTGTCAATTGTCATTACAAATGTCATGCAAAGTGTCAATTGTGTGTCCAAATCGTTTTTATCCTAATTTTATCTTTTGTATCCAAATCTTATGTTCATTTGTCATGACAGTAGACATTTTACATGACATTTGACACTTCACAGGGTCTGAGATTGCCCCCTGTCGTATCCACTTCCATACTTCAAATAAACCCCCCTCACTTGCAGGTGGCAGCTCTAAAAACTCGCATGGACCGCTGGCTTGTGCCCGTAGTGTCCGACGCGCACGTGCCCGCCAGCCTGCTCAAGCAGTGGTACAGGGAGCTGGCCGAGCCTCTTGTGCCCGCCCACTGTTATCAGCAGTGTCTCAACGTAGCTGATCAGCCCGAGAGTGCGTGTAGATTGGTGGAGAAGCTGCCAAGGATGAATAGACTTGTGTTGGCTTATTTGATTAGGTTTTTGCAGGTGAGGGGTTCTGAGTGTTTGGTTTTGGCGGTGTCTGTAAAATAAGTTTCTGTTTCCTGAAAAAACTATAGACTATTATTGACTTGGGGTTAGCTGATTCTATCACCACCTTAAAAAGGAATACCGGATTCCTCGAAATACCCCCTGTTTTTTCGAGCTGAGAAAGAAATAACCCCCCTCGAAATACCCCTCCTCAAAATTTGCACTCTGAAGAAAAAACGGTATTTGAACCATTGATGCAGAATTGATTGCGTTTCTGACAGTTGAATTTCTCTTCGAAGCATATGCATGTGCACAAAGCATTTTCTCATATCCGCAGGTCTTCGTTTTACCGGAAAACGCGTCACTCAGCAAAATGGACCAGAGCAATTTGGCGATGGTTTTCGCGCCGAATTGTTTGCGGTGCGAAAGCGACGATCCCAGAGTTATGTTCGATAACACGAGGAAAGAGATGACCTTTTTGAGGACGCTCATTGAGAACTACGACACCAGCTTTATGCAAGGCGTGCTATAACTTGATACTCTTTGTCGCATAGGGCCTACGCAAGCTAGTTGACATCGACACCAAATGTCAACTGGTTCCCATCCCTATTCAAAGCTTGCGTTTTACGTCGTTCGTCGGCTCGTCAGCAAGCTTGAAATCGGAATCGGAACCAGTTGACATTTGGTGTCGATGTCAACTAGCGTGTGTGGGGCCATAGTGAACTATGTTTGGATTCACGGTGACGTCAAAGAGGGGTGCCGTGCTGATGCTTATCTATTTCTTCTAATTTTTATTTTTTGAGTGTAGTGGAAGACCATTATTGGCTGATATACGCTAACGCAGCCTATGTACGCGTTCAGAATTTTCCAGAAAAGGTCGAATATAAATAGGTAGCATTAATATTTATATGATCAATATATCAGGAGGTTGGCGCCTTGCCAGGGGAATGTGTCTCCAAACCTCTCCCTATATTTATGTAAATACCATAGAATCGTGTGGATCCTTCAGTCCAGTTCTATTTTTTTAATTCCTAAGTCTATCGGCACGGCACCTGCAACTGATGTCACTGTAGGTTTTAATCAAATGCTTCTTAACAGCGTGAAGTGGAATTTAATTCTAATTTGGAAATTGAGCTATTCATTCTCTCTCGTTTCATATTTTTAATTCGTGGTTTTCAAGGTGTCATCTGGGTCGATTCAGTTGTCATTGCTATTTATTTTCTGACGCTCTAGCTTGGGCTACTTTCAGACCTTGTCAAATGTCAAATGGTCATTTTAAAAAATAAAAGAAAATTTTGACATTTTGCAGGGCATTTTACAGGGTCTGATAGTGGCACCTGGACTATCAATCTCATGTAGCTTGCTAGAGGATTGTCGATTAGCTCGCTATGCAGATAATTTATTCAATAATGCTTGATTTGCAGTGATCAAATTTTTGTCTTCATTGATGTTTTTTGCCAGAGCACTCCCGGTTTTCATGTGAATCAATTTCGTGTTTTTCGTGATGTGGTATTTCTGAAAACGATAGCGCTTTGTTTTTGCGTTATTCCCTCGTAAAATGTTTATATTTACGATGTGGAACCCATGTCAGAGGTTTTGACCCCATTTATGTACAGTTCCCAGTGTGGAGCGGTGGTATAATTAAGTTTCACATAGGTTTGGTCTTTTATCTGGCATTATCATGTTTCTGCTTTGATGTGGGTTGATGGAATGTGAATTTGTGTCAGGTACTTCGGAAATTTTAATCAAAATCACCCTTTGAGATGGTCCTGAAAATTACGTGAATTCTGCCGAATTTGTCTTTTTTCTATTCAAAGTGTTACCGTTATATTTTCATCAAACAGTGATTTTAGACTTTGGTGTAAATATGCATGAGTTTCCTATCTAGTCCTAAATATGTTATTTTTGATTGAGCATTTTTCCTTTTGTCTTTGAAATAAATGTAAATTGGTGTTATTTATCAGTACAATCATTACGCTTTATGTCCCTTTTGATTACAATAATGCACATTTGTATCCCCAATGTATATGCACGAACGCTTTCACTGCTCTCGTATTATCATACACCAAACATTACTCATTAATAATTAGCCCAGTGGCGAAATTTGCAAATGAATTTTATCAACACCGTAACGTGGCGAACGAAAATTACGATATTAACTCAGTCCCCTTAACAAGGGCACTTATTTTCTAGTATAGTTAAACCTACCCATTTCACATCTGAACTTTTCATTTCGGAACGAAAAGGAATTACTTTTCCGCGTCCACATAAATTATCAAGGATGACATCACCTGCCATCAACCGGAAACTATCCGATATTTTGACCACTATCCACAATGCTTTTTTAAAGTGGCAAGAATTGAGAGTGGTTGCTGTTGAAACTGCGGACAAATTGTTCGATACCGTAGTTTTGCTGATCGACGTGCAGGTTTATTTCTATTGAGTTGTGTCGTCGATTTCCTTGACATTTGCCGCAGGTAATTTTGGCTCATCGCAGGCAAGCAGTCAATTAGATCCATTTTTCAATGAGTCCTTCGAATTGCGGAAAGCTCATGAAGCAGGTTGAAGCTTGAACGGCGATTCCTTCATTTTGTCCTTATGGACCCACACTCTAGTTGACATCCCAAATACGTTCAGCTGAATGTAAAGTATATAACAAAGAAAATCTATGAGAAGCATTCAACTTTACAGAAACAATGTAGGTGTAGATTTAGTTCCACTATTTAAAATTAACTATGCTCTATTACATGAAAACATTGTAAGCATCTCCAAAATTTAGTTGACACCAATTTTGTTGTCAACTAGTCTGGGGCCCTACACTAACTGCATCTTGGATACTCATTTTCAGCTGAGCGGCTAACAGCAACATTGAGTTCCATGGAATCTGTGCGCAAACGTTTGGTGACCGCAGCGGAGAGCTTGGAAGGAGTTTCCTCTCTTTGTGCGCAAACGTCAGTTATCACCGGCACGTCGCTCTTCGATTTCATAGCTCAGCTTAGAGGTAAATTGAAATGGCTGTTTCACGCTTAGGATTGAAAAAAATCGTCAATTTTTTAGAAAATATGATCTCAGGAAAAAAATATAATTAAATCTCTCAAAAAACCCTGGAAAAAATATAAATATCAGAATTTGAGAGATTTTCTGATATTTTTCAAAATCTCTCGAAAAGACAATATAATTAAATCTCTCTAGAAAATCGTGAAAAAAATATAAATATCAGAAAATCGTATATTTTCTGAGATTTTTTTAATATAAATCTCCCAGAGATTTTTCCAATGCTATTTACGCTGCCTTCAACGTATTCTCTGCAGGGATTTGCCATTAAAACCTTCCCACTTAACAGAGATCACCAGTTCCCTGCACCAAGAGCACACAGCGATGCGTGCGTACGTTTGCGACGCTGCGTCGCTGATCGGCCGTTGCGAAGCCGATCACAGAAACGAGCTAGTAGCCGTGCACGCTGCCTTTGCTGCCAGTCTTTACGCTGACCTTTCTACTATTGATAGACTGAGGAGGTGGGCGGAGGAGTTGGTGCTGAGGTGTGGGGATTCGTGATGTGTGAGTTTGGATTTTGAGGTTTTTCTTTTACCGCTGTCGGATTTGACATTTTATCGCACTATGTTTGGTTGGCCTCATGTTTCACACTTACTATTTTCATAATCTGATGAATAAAGTTATAAGATAAATCGTTGGATAGCATATTACGATAATTTGACGTGAAAATAACTCCACGAATTTATCAAAGTGTATACTGATCTGTAGGGTTCAAACGATATATCGTATAGGATATCGACCATTTTTTAATATCGAATATCGATATCGAAAATTTTGAAAAATATCGAATATCGATATCGAAAATTTTGAAAAAATATCGAATATCGAATATCGACCATTTTTACGATATATCGAACCTGTATTGTATCCCCAAATTTACTTTTCATTTTCATTTTGAGATGTTTATGGTTGATCTGATGTGCTTATAGTATTGTATTAGGTTGTCAACTAAGTAACCTTAATTTATTGCGTATGTGTGATCGCAAAAAATTAATGTTACTTAGTTGACAACCTAATATTTGATGAGTAAAAGTATAGTATTTATAATGTCATTGTTGTTGGAGTGCTAAATTTGAAGCCAGAAAACGCTGATATACTTTTTTTTCAACATGCCCTTAAGCAATTCGGTTAGGATGAACTGTAATATATACCAATTGTTATTTGTCTGATACACTTTGATTCATCATGTTTTTCTTCTATTTTCTACCATTGAGTGATGTAAAGCTTGTTAAAATCACTTGCACCATTCAAATTTCAGTTAAGAGATGATTAAACATGTGTGCAACCACATGAAAATACAATATGCCACTTGAAATATGCCTTGCTATACCAAAAGCATATCGCAATATCAAATATCGAAATATCGAATATCGACCATTTTTCAATATTGAATATCGAATATTGATATCGAGGTTCCATATCGTATCGATATCGAATATCGAGTTTCAGAAAAAAATATCGAATATCGATATCGAAAAGTCATATCGTTTGAACCCTACTGATCTGATTTTGGCGCTTGGGCACATCGGTACAGATTTGAGGGAATCTGTGATGATTATCGGTAGCATGGTTGGCAACTGGCGCTATATTGTTAATTTGAAATCGATCCTGGTATGCGTATCAATGTGAGTAATGGGTAAAACACTAGTATTTATTTATAGCAAAGAGCGATGAACCGTCACGATTTCATATGTTATCTCCTAGATGATTCCATGGGCCTAACTTCGCCCTTGTTCGAACACAAATTTCACACCATAACCTACAATGTCTCTGTAAACATCGTTAACTTTGAATAGATTTTTATCCGTCATCTGATTTGTGCGCCCAGCCGTTCTAAATACGCATACATTTACATGTGCTGTAGGTATTTATTATTATTTTTGAATTGGCACAGCACTTGAATTGACCGAGCAAAATTGCAAGGCACTGCAGTATCCATGGGAACCTTTTTATTATGCAATCCGCAACCTGGGTACAATTTCTGGAAACATGTAAACTGTTTATGAAATATTTGGTAGGTGGTGGCTAAAGTGATTTAAGGTAAGTGAATTGACAAGTAACCATGTAATTTATGAGTAAATTTCAACATGAAAATGCTTATCACTTGAAAGTGTGCTTGTCACTGATAAGGCTACTCTTTAAGCGTCCTCCTACCACTTTTAATTAATTTATTACCCTCATCGAGTTTCCATGAACTTCGTGTGAAGTACACTTTGATTTATAAATTTGCTTGCATTTAGTTTACCTCATCTTTCATGTCACTTGTCCAGTTGAGAAATTGGCACCAGATAGTCATAAATGTTTACGAGAGGTTGCACTGAGCATATCGCGCTTGTTCATTAGGTTAATGTGACGTCGTCGTTTAGTATCTATTCACGCAGGTGTTTATATCTTTTTTCGAAGAAATGATCATAGAACGTTTGAGGAAACCCGTAGTTTTAAGAAAAATTTAGCGCTGATTCGCTTGGAGTTTAGGAAAACTTTTGCGAAAAAGCAAGCGCGCATATTGATGTGCCGCATTTGTGCCGCGACGTGAGATACTCAAGTCGTCCAAAACTCACTAAATATTTACCACATTTCAACCTTCCCAATTTGAAAACTGAAGAATTGTGCACCATGGGCCCTTTATGTACACTTGTGGCTTAATTCGACTATAACCTGTCTTTAGATGAACACTCTTGAAACAACCAAATCATGACACATGCCTGTGTAGTAGTGTAAAAATGGCAGGCATGATTAATGAAAGCCAACTAATGATAATTTTTTTTTGTGCAAAACCGTTTTGGCACTGTCTTCGCTCGATACTTGCTCCTCGCGCACTTGACACCCGTTTTAGGTTGTTTGTTTATTATGCCGGCCCGGCACCTCTCTGGATTGTCACAGCCAGTTTTTGCATTATGTTCATCAAAGTGCCTCACTTTGAAAGTGGGCTTTACCTTACATTTAGATACATACACCTGCATGGTGATCGGTTACAAAAATTGATACATTTTTGGGTGGCTACATTCTGAATTTTTTTTTTTTGAGGCTACTGAATGTGCACTGCCCATTGCCCAAACACAGCTACTAAGGATCACCGTAGTTTTATCAAATCACCATCAGACGTGTCTTGCATAAATAAATGTTGACCATATTGTGGAGGAAGAAAAAAATAATTTTTTTTCCATCCCTGACAGCGACTAAAGGTAAGTAATAAACAGCGGCGTTATGGAAGTTTATCAAATGAAAAATTATCCCATAGGCGTGTGAGTAATGTAATTAGGTCCTAATCAGCCCTGCAGCACTTCGTGCCCTATGGAATTCTGTTTGGTGTGAGTCTTGTGCAGCGTGACTCTTATAAATATCAACTATCATGATATTTTTCTATCGTCGTTGATGCACTGATACATCATATTCGGTATTGTTTGGCTTCCAGGATCTTTACGTCTGGAAAAATGCCTCTGACTTTTGGTGTTCATCGACATATTTTTATTTGAGCCGCACCGTACGCTCGGCTGTACATAGAAATAGGTACCTAGGTGTATTTGTATTTCTGTCCCCATAGAGATGTTATGCACTGCTCACCCGAAGTTTAACTGATCTCGACTGCAGCTTCTATTTGTCCTGTTCCTGACAGGTCCCATATTTGTCTCTATCCATCTTTGTAAAAAACTCCCGAAATTTACGCTTCCGTGTTGCTTTCTTCATTTCTATTGGACTTTTATCTTTGGTATAATATTTAAAATGGAATATGAGAATGATGTAATGCATAATTTTGAAGTCAAAGAAGATAAACACAAGGTACAAATATTTCGTCTGTTGTGCAAAATTTGGTTGATAAATCGATCTGCTAATTTGGTTTCAGGTGTTTCGGAAGCGATGGTTAATACTGTTGCTGTTTTCGTGTCTCAGTGCCTCGAATGCGTTCCAATGGATCGAATACAGCGTGATCAACGACAAAATCTGCGCTTTTTATGCAGTGTCATCCTCTGCAGTTAACTGGACTTCCATGGTTTACATGCTGTGCTACATTCCGCTCATTTTACCGGTTAGTGGGCATTGTTTTCTGTTACTATGTGTTTTGGTGATGGAAAAGTAACAGAATATAGTGTGTGCTGGAATACGACCCCATTGGAGTTATTTTTCATCAGTTTTTGAGGGGGAGTTATTGACGGGGAAGTTATTTTTCCACATGTATTTTTTTGCATTTCCACGTCTATTTTTCCACAGTGACATTTTCTGTTGCCACTGCCATGGACTTCTTTGTATTATTTGTCTCTCACACTGCACTGCAGCCGAGGTATAATTAGCTTTATTTGGTCTGTATAACTTCATTGATTGGTATTTAAATTGACCAAAAACCTTTTCAACCTATCACGGGGGGTGTTTTTCAAGGAGGAGTTTTTTTCCTCACTCGACCAACAGGGTGGAGTTATTCAAGGGGTCTTATTCGAGGATATATCTACGGTAATCTGTCACCAGCGCCAAACGCGTGTAAAAAAGCTCCCGGAACCAATGGCTGCTGAGAAGAATGACCAGGCACATGGGCCCCAGCGCCAATTTCTTAAGCTTTTTAATCGCCTAGAATTAAGGCGCCATTTGAAAACTTCGGCCAAAGGTGCGCAGTGAGCCGCTTCCATGACACAATTCCATCCGGACATTAGTCGCACCCATTTAAAATTACCCTGCAACTTTCAGGCCACGTGGCTTTTGGACCGGTTCGGCACTCGCTGGACGGTCACTTTGGGCGCGCTGGTAAACTTCCTGGGCGCTGCGATCAAATGCTTCACTGCTGATTCGGGAATGTTTGCACTGTCTTTGGTGGGGCAGACCATCGCTGGGGCTAGTCAGATTTTTATATTGGGTGAGAGAGTGGTTGATTAATTTTGTTGATTTGTGTATCTGATGGTGGCCAGATTTCGGAGGTATTGTAGATAAATATCACATTTGGTTGAATAATTCCCCTGGCAATTATTTTTTCGTCAGACTTTTTTGAAGGGAGAATTATTCAAGTGAGGGGATTATTATTTCTTCAAAATTTTCAAGCATGGTCTATGAACTCCGTCCACAAAATATGCTTTATTAACACAATATTATGTCATTTTAGTTCACACAACAATTTATTACATGGCTTAAGGGGTCATTCAAGGGTAATTTTTTTTCCTCACTCGTCTAAGAGGCGGAATCATACAAGAGGGATAATTTTTCAGAATTATTCAAGCAAATACGGTATGTACTTTTCTAATATTTCTAGATTTTGCAAGGAGAAACTTTTAGGTAATGTGCTAGTAGTATTTATGCCGTTGTTCTTATCTGTCAGTTGCACTTCGCAGAACTTCTTTCCAATACCACAACCCTAAGAAAGCATCATGAAATCCTCCCAAACAACAACAACAAACATGCAGGGGTGCCCCCTCGGTTGGCTGCGGTGTGGTTTGGGGGTTCGGAAGTGTCCACCGCGTGCGCCCTGGGCGTGTTCGGCAACCAGCTGGGCATTGCGGCAGGTTTCCTGTTGCCGCCGGTCATCGTGAGCACAGGTGGATTGATCAATTGTAATTGAGTGCCTCGATTTGATATGATTTTCGCAAAACTGGGGTTGGGGAAACTTCAGTGGGTTGGGTGCTTTTGCTCTTGGCGTCTGGCGCTCTTTTTATGTGGCGCCCTTGCCGCTGGACGCCCAATTTCTGCATGGCGCCCTTTATTCTGGCGCTTTTTCATCATTATTCACATTATTATCATCTTGCATATCCAGTATTGCGTGTGCAAGAACTTTTAAGTTTAAAAACCTTTTCCCGTGCTCGCACTAAATCACGACTCAGATCTGACTGTCAACGGCACCATTGCAACTCCGGAAGACGTGCAGACGATCGGCGCCCAACTGTTCTCCCTGTTTCTGTGGTCGGCTGGAGCCAACGCGGCCATTCTGGTGCTCGTATCTTTGTGTGAGCGCGAGCGTATTGACGATAAAAATACGGCGTGAAATCGCCTCATTCATGTTGCAGTTTTCGCCGATAAACCGCCAGTGCCGCCTTCATTGGCGCAAATGTCCGTCATCAATTCCGGCTTGGAGGTGGACTATGCAAAATCACTGCGTGCTTTGATGACGAACAAAAATTTCGTGCTTCTTGTAATCACTTATGGTTGGTTCCAGCAGCATCAACACAATGAGATACGCAATTATTTCAATTATCTCACATTAACGCACACAGGTATAAATGTGGGTGTTTTCTATGCTGTTTCCACACTGCTCAATCAAATTGTACTACGCACACACCCAGTGAGATTTTCAGGGTTTTTTTCCTGTGCCAGGGTTCACTCACACGATAAAAAACTTGAATGCAATATTCAGGGAGAAAACGTGAATGTTGGTCGTATCGGGCTTGTGATCATATTGGCGGGAGTTGCCGGCTCAGCTGTCAGCGGCCTGTGGCTCGATTATTCGCACACATTCAAGTGCCGTTACATTATTTTGCCGTCCTCAAAGTTTCACGTGCAATTTTTGTGACGACCCCCCCCCCCTTTCAGGGGAACTACGGTGATAATATACGTTTTTTCATTGCTGGGCCTGATCGCATACACTGTGACCGTGCAGACTGGTCCTCTGCCGCTCGTGTTTATCTCCGCAGGATTTTTAGGGTTAAAATAGCTTTTTCATTAATTATTCAAATTTTCTCGTTCTATCTACCGTATTTGTTTCAGGTTTTTCATGACTGGTTACCTGCCAATTGGGTTCGAGTTTGGTGCCGAATTGACCTACCCCATAGCTGAGGGCACCCAGTCTGGTCTATTGAATGCATCGGCTCAGGTTATTTGCAATTGTACTGTGCTGTGTTGTACCTTAAAGGGGTCTCCAAAATGTGAACCTTGTGGGGGGGCCTGGAATAGTGCCCCGTGGTGTTTTTTCTTTGGTTTTCTTTATTGGGTAGTTGTTGGAACTCTTTGAAAACTCTGAGAACTGTGTTGCGATAAGTATTTACGACATTCGTTTGCATCGTTGCACACGCTGCGCTGTATTTGACGATACAGACAAGTGGTAGCTTATTTTTGGTTTGTCTGGCTTATCTAAAAAATTAAATGCGGCGTTTTTACCGTCGATTGCATTGGGAGAATCATTTTCCTTATTGGACTGACAAGGGAATTATTTGAGCCTGTGCCTCTGTGCATGTTTACCGCTGTGCATGTATTCTAGATTTTGACCCTCGAGGGGATTGGATGGTTAGCTACTCGCTCCTCTGGAGGGATAGATAGCTGTAAAATAATTTGGGGGGGGGGTTGGGTATTCGCGGGAGTTGAATATTTACCTATAGGCTTTTGCAAGGTGTAGAAAAAAGGTAGAATAATCGCCAAAAGTAGTGAAAAATTACCAAAAGTGGGTATATAAGCACATATAAATACTACAAAAAAGCTGAAAATAGACAATTAACATGAAATAGTGATTTTGGAGGTGAATCTCTATAAAAAGGTATGGGAATTAGCGATTTTGAGTAAAAATTACGGTCTACATGCGCACCGCGTTTACATGCACAGAAGGCCTCAGACAATTATTCAAGGGGGCTATTCGAGGACGTACGGTAAAATCACACGAATCTAACTCTCAACGTTTCAGCTTTTCGGGATAGCGCTGACACAATTCATGGGTGACCTGTTAACATGGACGTCGCCCCTGGTCTCAAACATCACCCAATGTATTGTGCTTGGCGTTGGCTCCGCGCTGACATGTTTTATTAAACCCGATTTAAGGAGGAGACGAGCTAATGTCTCCGGCACTGCTATTGTGGAGCAGGATGGAGATTTTGAGGTTAGAATCGTTGCTGTTTTTTTAGGTTACTTAGATGTTTTTGTCGCGCGTTATTCGGTAGACATCGTTCTATCTATGAAAAATTTGCTGTGATTTTTTGGTGCTATCATTTACTGAAGTCAGTGTTGTGGATGCATACTTTGCATGACTTGCAACGCATGGCACGACACGCGTAAATATCTATTTTCTCAAATACACAGTCCTTAAAACTTTGTAAGAGCTCAATATTCCGATGTCCAGATGTCGACTGACAAGCCGGTTGTCGAAGGGGTGCTCTTGTCCACTTCAGACACAAATCAGAGTTTACTGCCTCCATTAATGCAGGATCTTTGTTCCACACACACAAAAAGATTGGCACCGATTCAAAGTTCCAATGAGTGTAGTTTGTGATGTGACTGGTTGTGAACGATAGTGAATTCTTGTTGACGTAATCAATTGGTTGTATTTACACAAGCGTCATGTTTTCGTCAGTTTCGTCATGTTTTTTAGTCATTTTAATGATAATTTGCCTCGGGATAGATAGATAAATAGTCAGATAATTTGGGGGAGTAGCCCTCCCCACCAGAGTTGTTAGAATTACTGAACTTTTTTAAAAAGTATATGTATTTATTTTTTACTCACCAAAAAGTATAAAAAATGTAAAAAAAAATTTTACTCGTACTCATGCGTAAATGTGAGTAAGATACTTTTTTCCCAGGAAAATGTAAAAGCGAGTAATTTTCCCCTGGAAAACATCAAAACTACTACTTTTTACACGTGAGAGTGAGTTTTGCACTGGAAGACATAATGGATGTCGTTTTTTAGTGATTATTAAGTTGTTTTTTTGAAACGTTTTTATGGCTAGATTCTACTTTCCGTCCGGTTTGGCACGCTGCCCGCGTGCGCTTGGGAGTTTTTTAGGCATTGACCCCGCCTTGATGATGAACTCCGGTTGGGGTCGGCGGCGGAATGGATCAAAGGTTGAATGCCATGGGATTAAGTTTGCACTCACTCGGGATTAGTTGGGTGTGGTGCCTTTAATAAGACTTGTGTGTGTACTTATCACCGGTAGAATTTCGATGGGCATTGAGGACGCAAGAGATTGTCATCAGTAAGGTTGAATCCTAAGTGATAAATGAAATGGCAAGTAAAAAGTGAATTAAAGTTGATTCAAAATGTTTAGATGGATTTTTCAAATGTATTTTTGTAAAAGTTTGAATTCACTACTGCCAACGATTAATTTCTGTGTAAACTGTGAATTGACATAACATTTAATGGAAAATATTAATCCGATCGCATTCAGCCTTTGATCCATTCCGCACAAAATTGTTGGCGTGAAAAGTGTCGATTCAATCGGCGCAATTAATGCGCGTGCAGTGTGGGGGTCGTGTCATTCGTATGAAAATCAACCACATGCGTACAATTTGGTCAGCAGACGCCCGCTTTATAAAAAACGTCCCGCGTGCAACCCAAGCCAAGCCATAGGCCGGACGGAAAATACAGTCAATCTTTTTATGATTTCTTCAAAATTTCTTATTTTAGCGACAGAAAATTGTGATTTTAGCAACAAAAATACATTTTCTCTGTACGCGTGTACTTCTAAAATGTACGCGTAAAAGTGAGTACATTACTTTTTTTAAAGTATGTGTAAATGTATTTACCGCGTACTCGCGTACGCGTATTTTTCGAGTAAATGTACGTTCATTTTCACAACTGCTCCCTACCCGACCCCCACCCTACTAGACACCTGCTTTAAATCGATGTGATTAGCAGAGTCGCGAAAGCTTATTTACGCTTACCCAAAATACCCAGGTGTTTGGGTATTCATACGTACGCCCGTTCTTACGCTTTTATAAAATACCCATACGCTTTGTTACGCTTGACTTTTCGATATACTCGGGTACTGGACTCGGAAAGTAAATTTATTTTGCACATGGCCATGTTTTACGCTTTTGTAAAAACGAAAAACAGTGTCGTGTTCAAAAAAAACCTGCGCGTGTGCAGTTATGCACTGTAAAAAGGATATTCACATTTCATTACATCAACAAATGAAATTGAATGTGGCAAGTGTTAAAAATACATACATTGATAGTGATGTTTCATACTTTAGATGTTACTGAAGCGCATTGAGGCTTTTTATTTATAGGTGATAGGCTCATGAATCATGATAGAGTTCAAAGTGCTTTCACTCATGGTATGTTGGCGCCATCGGCAAAATGGTGATGTGTCCAGATGGCGCTAAGCTCCAACAGCGCCATTGTGCCATTCAAAAAATGGCATTTGGCACCAGAGAAAACAGTGTCAAGCGCCAAAGGCACCATGGCGCTGGCACAGTTTAGCACTATTTAAGAAGGGCATCCATTTCCATCACTACCCAACAGCTAGAGCACTTTTTTAAAAAAAATTATGCTTACACTGGAGAAAATATAAAATAAATGTGAGATTTTTTATTTATTTATTATTTTAAAATATTAATCTTCCGAGATTTTTGAAACACTATGTGATACAATGAAGTAAGGGGACGAAAGATTAGTCAGTTGTGTGGTGTCAATGCATTTTTAACTTGTTGTCAACGTAATAATGGGTAACCACGGCCAGCATATTCAATTTGTCGATGACATTTAGAATTCTATTGTTCTTATTGTCTTGTTTCAAGTCTTTATAATTGGCAAAAGTTTTTGGGTGTGCTATTTGGTGGGTCAACGGTCAAGAGTTTACCTTTATAAACAATGTTAAGGCAACGTTTTCTGAATGAATGAGCCCCAATATACTGGACAGAATGTACTTGTTTATATTGTTCATGTTCATTGTGGAATTCATCACAGGTAATTCAACTCGTTTTAGATATGTATTAAAAAGTGTGTAAAATGACGGCTTTAGAACAGGAAAAAAGAAATGACAAAAGCGGCTTGTAAATGTGACATGGTGCACTCCCTCAGCACCTACAAACCGTTACCCTGTTTCGACCCTTTGCAGTATATGTATAGGTATATACCTTCTTTAAATATTGTACTTTCAGGTATGTCGAAGATATCTTTGTCATAGAAACTCCATGCTTCTTTCGGGGAGGGGGGGGGGGTCTACATCACTAATGATTATGCACATTTTGCGCCTACTCATTGCATAAATAAACACTGTACAAAAACTCAATTTTCACCAAATTTTCCATTAATTTTAGCAGCGAGCGTGAAAATTCTCCAAAAAAGCCAATTCGCAGGAGTCAAATATTCACGTATAAATAAGAATAAGAAATGCCTCTTCTCTCCCTACCCGATCAATGTGAACTTTATAATGTATGAATGAACTACGGTATTCAATCCTAGAAATTTTTAAAGTATAACGAACAGACTGTATGCCTGCGCGCACACTATATGTGTAAATAGTTGACAAGTTACATTTGCATATTTTACTAAAAAATTAGTATGCATAATGCCTGAGAGTGATGCTCAGTGGGTGAGTTTAGGCTGCCATTTGCATACTTTGTCTAACAGCACAATATCAAGTACATATGTTTGTCAACGAGAAAATATGACATTTTTTACCAGAATCTGGATCTGGATCCATGGAAAGTGCCAAAATTCAAGTAAATTACCTGTAAAATGTTAAATTTTAATACCAGTAACAAAATTGACATCTTCCAAAACATTTTACATCGTGTTAAACTTGCATGACACTTTGCATAACATTTTTAACACTGAAATTGTTAACACTTTGCATGACATTTTGCAGGTCATTTTACCGGTTCTGGGACTGATACCAGACCAGATTGTTCATGCAAACTGAGTGCGAGTCGGGCTGAAATCTTTTCGCAATTTTCGTACTGAAAACAAAGACTCAAAATAAACTCATTATGGTAAACTGAACTGCGTACAAAGCTGATTTATGGGTTTTTCAAATTTTTCAAAAATTCAGCAGCAGAACTAGTGTGAACATGACCATTCTCAGTTTCATCTACACAGGCCGGGCGTGGGCGCGGTGCCGTCCCGAGTCACTTCGTTGCAACCAGTCAATGTGCGATGCCAGCAAGGCCGTAACATTTGGCGCCCGTGTGCGGATAGAGAATACGTTTGAAAATACCAACTGTGCAAAAAATGAGTCAGTTCACCTTTCCGTAAATACAGTTAGAGCGGTGCATGCAAAATGTGGTCTCTGGTAGCTCAGTCGGTTGGAGCATTCACTCGCTTAGTGAAAGGTCCCGGGTTCGAGTCCCGGCCAGGGCGACAACATTTTGTACCTTTCTGGTGCTGCGACCGTGGACCGCTTGGGTCAAGCTACTACACCTTGCTGGTACGCGACGCCAGCACCGAAAGGGCAGCGTTGATCGCTGTTTGGTGGGTGGGCGCCACAGTCTGAATACTTACGCGCCAAACGCTGAGTGGCACCGACACCCATTGACTGCGTTTACAAATCCGTTTACTGCGTTCCTTTGATGGGAAGGAGTTAAGTGGTGCAAAATGTGGCCTCTGGTTGTGGCTGCTTGGCGCTGTACTTTGAAAAGCGCCATGGAGCTTTTGGCGATTGGCGCTCTCAAGTCCAGATGCCAGTTGCGCAAAATGATAAGTGAAAGGTGATAGGCAAAGGCGAAAGCGCAAAGGCGAAGTGAAATGGCTAGTGTATTGGAAAGTGGATGGAATGGCAAAAGCGAAGAGAAATTACTCTATTATTTCACTTCGCCTTTGCCATTTCACTTCTCATTTTGCGGAATCGGCCCCTGGTGCTTTTCCATCACTACCTAGCCACGACGTTGTTACCGATCGCACTGAAGTCAACTTTGTCAACTTTGACCATGACAACTAGTAAGTGTGGTAAATTTCTACCGCAGTCACCTGTCGCTCTGTCCATGGCTGGACGCTGGCAGCAGCATTAAATTCGAGGGTTGCGAGGAGCATTTGGGATTCGATACGGCTGCGAACTTTCCGACGAGTAAAACCGCTACATGTATGGAGGAATGCAATGATAACGACCCCTGCAATAATTACTGGAGCCCCGTTCAGTGGGAGTCGGGTATCTCAGAATTCTGCATACCAGGTAATACTATGGTAATGACGTTTTGCTCGATATGGCTGCACTGTTTCCTCCGGAAAAATGTAATTACGGCGTAAAGTCACCCGAGTATACTGTGGGTGTTAGTTTACGAGATTGGCTAGGTTTTTCCTGTACTGTGCATGCACACACCAACAAATCAATTTTCCTGGTGGTACCCAGGCGCCGGGCCAGGCTCATTACGCACAGAAACCCGTTACGCACACGCGCCCGTTACGCACAGAATCAAAACCCGCCACGCACAGACGCCCGTTACGCACACAACTGGGCCCTGTCGGACAAGTCGGCCATCTGAGTTCAGGATTTTCATGTGTGTTGAAGTAGTTGACACCTGAAATTTCATCAACTGTTACAGCTGTTTTCTACATATGTTACATTCGCAATCGCGAACATCAAATATGTAGAAGACAGATGTAACGGTTGGCAAAATTTCGGGTGTCAACTACTGCTATACATAGGGAATAGAATAGAATAGAATGTGAAAAATCACATAAACTTTGTAGGCACAGAAACTCGGCACGCACATGGTATCAGCTATGTGCGGGCCGAGCTTCTGTGCGCAGCGAGTTAACTTCTGTGCGTAACGGGCTTCTGTGCGTGCCGAGTTTCTGTGCGTACAGCTACAGGCTCCCCAGGCGCCATCAAAAACAATGATGCCTGGTGCCAACTTGTGCCAGAAAAAAACGACGCTGGCGCCATTAGAGTGCGCCAGCGCCAATCCTATCACTAGTAGATCTGGGCCATTGTCGAAGAAATAGCGTAATCGTTCTGGTTACCATAAAACAGAATAGCGCAAAACGGGCATAATATTAAAGTCCTAGTGTGCATGTAGGCCCTGTGTGCATCTATGACTTACCCGTAGTGCATGTATACCCAGTTCGAATGTAGACCCTGTGTGCATATATGGCTTACTCGGAGTGCATGTAGACCCGGCGCGCATGTAGGGAGAACTACATGCGCACAAGGCCTCCATGCGCAGCGTGCACCTACGCGCATTTCTGGCAGAGACCGTATATGGACCAGCAGGGGGGGAACCAAAATCGAAATCACACACCTTGACCTGCCAAAATAAAATTTTTAATAACAGTGATATTTTGATTTTTATTTCAAAATCGTTAAAAAGTTTCCTATTTTCCTGCCATTTTCATTTTTTATTAATATGTTTTTTGTTAGGTTTCCGGGGGGCACTAACACCATAAATACATACAAATACAGTCATAAATGAACAATATCTGAATGCATGTGTTATAAAAATGGTACCCACCTTTTTCTGGTCCCATGTTACGGCCTATGCCATTAACACCCATATTTCTTGCAGCTGTTTTTGTTGTACTTTTTAACAGTTCCGGCTCCGATTGGAGAACTGATGAGTAGTGATGTCAAAGGCACCGGGAAAAATGGCACCGCACCGCACCGGCACCTTTGGCAACGCATGAAAAGGGCACCTGGCACCCTGGGGCACCGGCCAGAAAATGGCACCGCACCGCACCGGCACCGGTGCCTTTTGGAAAAAATGGCACCGGCACCGAAGGGCACCGGCGGGTTGCCGGTGCTAGCACCGAAAGGCACCGCACCGGGCTGGAATTTCTGAAGTAAATATCGGGCAGTTTCTCAGTGGTCTCATCTTTGGAAGTGCATATTTCCATGAATTTTCAACCGATTTTGATGGTTGAGCACTTAAAATGATCAGAATGATGTGGCAATCACTTTTATGAAGCAATTACAATGATTACAAATGAAAGATAAAATATTTAATTCACTGCAATGTCCATAGCCACTATTGTCTACTGATCGGAGTCGTTGCTGTACAGAGAATGGAACTATCTCTGTCATAAACTGACAACAAATTTTGAACAAACAAGTAAGATAAATATAAAATATAAAAATGATTTAAAATTCAACAAAATTTTTGATTCGCTCATCAGATCACGTATCGGGTATAATGGATTTCACAGTAGGTATATTTATTTGATGGGAGGTTTACAAAATAAGCAAAAACGGTTGGGTAAATATATCGCTGTTTTTGAAATATGAATAAGCACATACTATGGACAAAATTGCACAGCACATGAAGCCTTGTCCGGTGCCTTTCCGGTGCCTTTTACTTTGGCCCTGGTGCTAGCACCTTTGGAACTGGCAAAAAAATGGCACCGCACCGCACCGGCACCGGTGCCTTTTGGAAAAAATGGCACCGGCACCGAAGGGCACCGGCGGGTTGCTGGTGCTAGCACCGAAAGGCACCGCACCGGGCTGGAATTTCTGAAGTAAATATCGGGCAGTTTCTCAGTGGTCTCACCTTTGGAAGTGCATATTTCCATGAATTTTCAACCGATTTTGATGGTTGAGCACTTAAAATGATCAGAATGATGTGGCAATCACTTTTATGAAGCAATTACAATGATTACAAATGAAAGATAAAATATTTTATTCACTGCAATGTCCATAGCCACTATTGTCTACTGATCGGAGTCGTTGCTGTACAGAGAATGGAACTATCTCTGTCATAAACTGACAACAAATTTTGAACAAACAAGTAAGATAAATATAAAATATAAAAATGATTTAAAATTCAACAAAATTTTTGATTCGCTCATCAGATCACGTATCGGGTATAATGGATTTCACAGTAGGTATATTTATTTGATGGGAGGTTTACAAAATAAGCAAAAACGGTTGGGTAAATATATCGCTGTTTTTTGAAATATGAATAAGCACATACTATGGACAAAATTGCACAGCACATGAAGCCTTGTCCGGTGCCTTTCCGGTGCCTTTTACTTTGGCCCTGGTGCTAGCACCTTTGGAACTGGCAAAAAAATGGCACTGCACCGCACCGGCACCGGTGCTATTCTGAAAAAAAATGGCACCGGCACCGGCATGGCACCCCTGAAGATTGCAATTAGGGTGTCAAATTTCCGTTTCCGTTTTCCGTTTCCGCCTTTCCGCAGGAAAATATTTTACCTTTCCGTTTTCCGTTTTCCGGCAGCCAAAAAATTTTTACCTTTCTGTTTCCGTTTTCCGGCAGCCGAAAAAATTTTACCTTTCCGTTTTCCGTTTTCCGGCAGCTGAAAATTTTTTACCTTTCCGTTTCCGTTTTTCCGGCCCATTTTTCCGTTTTCCGGCTGAAAAATTTTTACCTTTCTGTTTCCGTTTTACCAGGCCATTTTTCCATTTTCTGGCTCAATTTCCAGTTTTCTGGCATTTTTCCATTGTTTTTCCAATCTGTATTTATCTTCAATTGGCTCATCCCATTGTGTTGTTTTTGTCTCTTGGAGCAGCATTGGCAACTGGGATTACAGGGTCAGTGAAACAGGTGCTGTGAACCCAATTGGGTCATATGCTGACACCAATAATTTATTCAAGTTTCGTCTGGTTGGTGTTGTGATGCTGTCATTTTGCAATTTTGGTGTTGATATTGCCAGCATGTCCGTTCGGTGATTTTATTTCATGCCCATTACTGCGACAATTTTATTCACCTTTGGACTCCTGTCGTTTTCTGCTATTTCATTCATGACTGATCTGGAGTTTGACAGCCATTCCCTCATGTTCATAGAACATTGGTTAAATAAAGCTTTGACTTTGTAATATGATTCTAAAGCTTCAACTTCATTCGTGACACCCATGATGAAGTTATCAACGTAAATGTTGTTTATTATCATCACCAATTGGTTTCGTTCCCCTTCATTTTCTTCATATTCATTCATGTTGTTTATTGTCACATTGAAATGGTATTTTATGACTGCTCCCAAAATTGCTTAAAACGAAGTACTATTAAGTTATTTTCAGTTACTGGTTTTGAGGCATCTTTCAGCCAGAAAAATCGTGTGTAGCCGAAAAATTTTTACCTTTCCGTTTTCCGTTTTCCGGCAGCCGAAAAATTTTTACCTTTCCGTTTTCCGTTTTCCGGCAGCCGAAAAATTTTTACCTTTCCGTTTTCCGTTTTCCGTAAAAAATTTTTTTTGACACCCTAATTGCAATGGCACTGCACCGGCACCGGTGCTGGTGCCCTTCGGTGCCCAGCACCGGGGCACCGGTGCCCCGGTGCCTTTACATCACTACTGATGAGTGTACCACAATTAGAAACTGATTTGTAAGCTGAATCGAAAATGTTCAACTTAAATTTTAAAACCCACTGCTGCATCGTCGCTAATCCCCCCACCCACTGGTTCATGTATGGCCGCCACCGGAGCCGGCGCGCGTGTAGCCCCCTCCTACATGCGCGCCGGGTCTACAAGCGCGCCGGCTCTACATGTGCACCAGGTTTACATGCACAGAGGCACAGGGTCAATCTCACACTTTTGGTAAGTTTTTCTGCTGATTATGATGTACATTCAATTTAAATTTCAGTTTGTCACATTGCGGATAGCGGTGACCGGATGCTCGGTGTGAAGGGTGGTCCTGCGCAGCGTGACAACAGACATGTCGTACAAACTAACGGAGTGTCGGAATCAACAGAAACTGTCAAAATGAAAGTGAGGATTTTTTTGAAATGTGATCAGAATTACGTGTTTGCAAACACCAAAAATAATGATCGCATGCCGACTACGTGCACGTTAGTTTACCACTGTACCCATTCATATTTCATGACCGCTGTAAATACAAGCGTTGCCCTTAACCGGCCGGTTTGCACGTGTCACCATTATTGTCAAGTGCCGTCAAGAAACCAGAGTTGTTAAAAGTACGGCATTTTTCCAAAGTAAACGTAATGTATTTTATTTTTACTCAACCCTGAGTACATAAAATAAAGTACCATATTCCTTCTTATAGAAGGGCGGGTCTCCAATAGGAGGTACACTTTTTCGACTTAAATTGAGCCATGAAATAAATAGAAGGGCGGTCTCCGATAGAAGGTTCACAATATGCTGGAATTGTGCCAAATGCATAAAGAAATAAAAAATATCAGTTGACGCTGTGATTTAGTGGCTTTGGTCCATTGCTTTTGTGCTATTTTCACATTGAATGTTGAATGAATGTATGTATCGTCATTCTATGAACTGTCTGTGACGTAAAACATTGAAAAGCCATGGCAGAACTTGAAAATAATTCGCTGAAAAGTTGACAAAAAATATAGAATGGCGTTTCCAATAGAAGGGCAGGTAAAAAAGTTGACAAAAAAATAGAAGGGTGCCCTTATTAGAAGAAATACGGTAAGTCTATAGACTCTTATACATAGTGATTATTGTTGTATTTTTCAACATCTGCATCCGTTACAGACAACAAATTACCGTATTTCCTCGAATTACCCCCGGGGGTTTATTTTTTCAGAGTGAAAATTTTGAGAGAAAAACGTGAAAAATGCAACAATAACCACCATTTATAAGTTTTTACAGCCTTATATAAGTATGTAGATGGTATAAACGATGTTCTTACGTAACACAGTAAGTGTTTTGAATGTCTGTTATGCATTTCCCGGACCACAAATACATAGTGCCCATTTGGAGGGGGGGGGGGGTATTTCGAGGAAATATGGTAGTACTGGTTGTTCCAAACTTTTCTGGCGAAACAATTAGCCCCCCTAAAAATACTCCCCCCTCGTTTAACCCCCCCCTCGTTTAACCCCCCCCCTCGTTTAACCCCCCCCCCTCGTTTAACCCCCCCCCCCTCGTTTAACCCCCCCCCCCCTCAAAATTATCACTCTGAAACAAGCACCCCCCGAGGAAATGCAGTATATAAGTACCGTATTTGCTTGAATAATCCCCCTGGGGGATTATTATTTCGTCAGACATTTTTGAGGGGGGAACTATTCGAGGGGGGAATTATTTAAGGGGGGGGGAATTATTATTTCGTCAAAATTTTCAAGCATGTTTCCGTCAACTCATTTCTCGGAACATGCCTTATAAACACAATAACGTGCCATTTTTGTTAAAATAAGGTAGAACGAATGAATCAAATCTTTAGAGGGGGGGATTATTCGAGGGGGGAATTATTCAAGGGGGAACTATTTAAGCAAATACGGTATGTATCAAATGTTGAATGAACTCTATGTATCGTCATTCTATGCACTGTCTGTGACGTAACGCTTTGAAAAACCTTTGCATAACTTGAAAAATATTGGCTTGAAAGTTGACGAAAAAATAGAAGGGCGGTCTCCAATAGAAGGGTGTCTCCAATAGAAGGATAGGTAAAAAGTTGATGAAAAAATAGAAGAGCGCCCTTCTATATAAAAAATACAGTATTTCAGATGTTAGTGTAAGCAACATTGCCACTTTTTCATATCTGTACCACGCATGATACAGTTCAACGTAGCATCGAAAACAATGGCGCTAGGGAACCAATAGTGCCATGGCGTTGGCGCCTTTTAGTTAATGCATTATTGGTTCAGAATCAGAATGAGTCAGTGTTTGTAAGGCATTCATACACTTGTCTGTCAAATGGAAGTGTTTACAAGTTATTAGAAATGCCTAGGCTTCATAACATCTATTAAATGTCATGCAAGATGCCATGCACATTTTCCTTTCTTTTCATCTATTTTGGTCAGGATATCACAATAAAATGTAATTTTTGCGAAACATAAATGCAAATGTAAGTATAAATAACCGGGCATGATATTCCAGATACCGTATTACCTCGAAATACCCCCAGGGGGTTTATTATTTCGCCAGCAAAATTTGAGGGGGGGATAATTCGAGGGGGGGTTTATTCGAGGGGGGGGGGTCTATTATTTCGCCAGAAATTTTCGGAAATTCCCCATACGCAGACGTAGAAAAATCGAACAATTGCATATATGTATATGTGTTTATAGGCATATACATATAACTGTATATACACATAAACCCTTCCCTAACGTCACTTAGCCATCACTTTTAACGTGTGTTCTGCATTGTACAGATCACAAACTACGGTAGTTGTCATGTACGTTCTCTTTACACTCACTTTTAGGGGGGGTATTTCGAGGGGGGGGGTTTATTATTTCCTCAGCCGAATTTTAGGGGGGGTATTTCGAGGGGGGGGGGGGTTAATTCAAGGGGGGGGGGATAATTCGAGGTAATACGGTACCTAAATGTAAACATGCTTTTGCAACACTGGATGCAGGTCTGGCGAAAACAATTACAACGCTGATGACTGTTCGCGATATTTCAGCGCTGATTACTCCCTCAGATGTATTTCGAATTCCAGTCTTTGTGAGTTTTTGTCCTTCATAATTCCTTTGTAAACCCATTCAATAAGAGAAATTGGAAAATAAAGTGGCTGTTGATTAGCATTTCAAAATTCTTGGGAGATAAATATACTGTATTATTTACATCGAAATACCCCATAGAGTTTATTATTTCGACAGCAAATTCTGAGGGGGGTTTATTATTTCCCCAAATACCACATACTCCAACGTTGAACAATGCACCAATGACAAAGACGTGTATAAGTGCTTATAGACATATAAATAACTGAATATGTAGGGTGTGCTTCTGAAAGTACCAATCTACAAAAAATCGATTTTGAGATAATCGCAATTCAAAGTTTGGTGTATGCAATTCCCACACATGAATATTGGGTATGGGTATTTTGGGTATGGGTATTTGGGGTATATTGTTAGTTATGGTACGCACGGTATGGTGTTTGGGTGACACATGGGGATATATTTATGAAGTGACTACACTGCTATGTACTTGGTCCGGCTGTAAAGTCCCCGAGCAGTGCTCGCCATTCGCGCTAGGGGTTAGCTACAGTCATAAAATTGTGACAGGTTAAGATATCAGGTGTTTTGACTTTTCACCTAAAATTTTACCCCTCTAGCTCCACCCACTGCGGAACTGTGGGGGTTACAATTTCTGTCATTTTGTACTGATGTAAATACACATGGTGCTCTAGCTCAATGCTGCTTTAAGTTGTGATCATGAAACTTTTGCTAGTGTAAGCCGCCAGTGTTGGCAATGTGCCAGCACTAACCAACATTAGCTATGATATCATAAGCCTAGTCCATATTGTCACTACTGTCACTACTCTCACTACCAAATTCATCATTCTGCCTCTCCTTCTCAAAATAGCCCCCCTTGGAGTCGTCGCAATGAAAATCGTCGCAATGAAAATCTGGAATAAATTTGATGAACAACGTTACGACAAATACGTAGTGGCAAATTTCAAAAATGCTGCACAAGCTAAACAGGAACCTCTGATACAAACGATACGTGCCCTTGAGGACTATTTCCTATCTGTGAAAAAACCGTTGCAAACTCAGAACACCTTAAGACAGGGGGGTAATCAGGGACTACGCGGGCCGATTATCAATTCACAGCAACGCCCACAAAACCGTTTTTCAATCCGGAAAATCATTTCTGACAACACCTCCGATCCGTGGTGCCAACAACCTAACCACATAGGTCACCGAGTCAGCGAATGTAGGGTCACGCAGCGCGAAACAAACCCCCAAGATGCACGGCTGACAAACAATTCAGGATTGGTTCAGGCAATCGACCCAAACTCGCAGGCACCGCGCTCAGAAGGCTACGGACAGGTGCGTCGATACGGACCTCAACACACGTCACAGTCTGCAGCCCCACGACCACAAATCCAAGAGAAAATGGCTCACTATTCAGGACCAGAAAACCCGGCGAGTGCCGAATATCCTAACTTTGAAAATGCTGAACTAAATGAAAATGAAAATTCTGAGCATTCTAATGCTAATACCAGGCTAGATCTGCTTTGCAACGAATTCAAACACAGACTGGCTGCAAATTTCACTGCAAACCAGGGTGTGTTGCACGAGTGGGAACGTATGTACTGGCAACAATTACATACATTTTTTCCAATGCAGAACCGAGCTGGGAAGACGAGGAACGCGTCATGTCATTTTTCCAGTCCATTTTCGCCCCCAATGCCGTTGATATACCAGGAGAAAAAACAGAGATGTGAAGTGGGTAATGGATTTGACAAAGTGATTAACTCAAAATGTGATGATTTGACTACTGATGTTGAATTGAATGAACAACAATTTGGTCTTGACACACTTGAAAAAACAACAGCACGCACATGTGTTGGCGCTAATCAACGTTTAGCAATCAGGGCGGAGAAAAGTAATGGAGCACAGATTTTCGCAATGGCAAACATTGAAAAAGTACCATGCAAAACGATACTAGATACAGGTTGCACCAGAACCATTGTGCCCATAGGTGTTCTAAAAGAAATCTCTGAAAAAACAAATTTGGATATTGACAAGTTTTTGCGACCTACAGATGTTGAAGTTTACATGTTAAATGGCAAAACAGCTGCTGGCACGATGTATGAAATGCCCTTATTCATCGAACATGTATCTCCAATAGACAATGTTTTGCGAAAGGTGTTGGTAATCTGTTTGATCAACATGGACCCGAGGGCGATGGCAGAAATTTTAATTGGCACAGATATAATGTCGTTTCTCAAAATGTCATGGTTAGTGCCGTTAGCATTGGAAAAAGTGACTCAAATAACTCCAACGGCTGATTCCGAGATTCAGAAGCAGTTTGATGAATTACAACAGCGATTCAAGCAGTGCTATAAAGAAAAGGTGACGATTACAAAACATTTGTATGTGCCAGCTCGAGGTTCAGCGCATGCACATATAGCCAAACCTGAACAACCAAGCAAATCTGACAAAAAACTATGGCAACAATGTGTTTTACTATATAGTAACGCCGAAATGGAAGAAATGTACAATTTACAAATGTACAATACCACCGTTTCCACATGTGTGCACGACCCTGTACATCTAACACTTTTCAATAACACGGACACGCCGATCGATTTGAAAGCAGGAGCACTGATTGCACAAGTGTCCCTACTCAAGAGCAACAATTTATTCATGCCGGGAAGCAAATTTTCTAGAATTTTTGGGAATTCAGAATACCACCATTTATTTGGGGAAACAGAGTCTGAGAACTCGAATGGAGGCGCCGCAACATGCGCAAAGGCTCTACAACTACCTGTGCCACCCGACATAGAGAAAATGACAGTCAAAAAACTAAACAAAGCCGAGCGGGTAGAATTTATAATGGCAAATTTACCCAAAGATAACAGAATTCCACTCTCGCCTGAACAAACAATAAAATTTCATGCATTGTTGGCAGAATATCACGACATTTTCTCTTGTCAAGACTATGACGTGGGGTGCAGTCCATTGGTCTTCCACAGCATTTTAACCAATCCTAATCACCCACCAATTAAACAAGCTCCGAGATATGAACCAGCATTCAAACGCGAATTTATCAATAAAACTATTTCGTCAATGTTACGAGAAGGGATAATTGAACATTCAGACGGTCCCTGGGCATCTCCAATTACAATCGCCCCTAAAGGGGACAATGATTGGAGATTTTGCATCGATTTCAAGTTGATAAACTTGATAACTAAAATAGACAGTTACCCCCTGCCTAGGATAGGCGAGATTCTTGCTGAATTTGCAGGACGCAAAGTTTTCACAGCAATAGATATCAGACATGGATATTACAATGTGCCATTGGCGGACGAAGACTCACGAGAAAAAACTTCTTTTGTCTGTAGCCTTGGACAATTCAGATATACGAGAATGTCATTTGGCACATGCAACAGTGGCGCGACTTTCATGCGTCTCATGAACCTGATTTTGGTCGATTTAAATGAAGATCTGACACGTGCATGGATACACGCATACATTGACGACGTCCTTTGTTGCAGCGACACTATTGATGAGCATTTAATTCATCTGGAACGATTGTTTGGGCGGCTGAGATGGGCAAATCTGCGCATGCAACCCAAAAAGTGCAACATCTTTGCATGCACATTGAAATATTTGGGGCATCAAATAAGTGCAGATGGCATTTCCCCAGCTCCTTCCAGAGTGGAAGCAATGGTCTCACTACCAAAAGTGCATACAAAACAGGAGTTACGCCGCTTCCTAGGAAAGTGTGTCTATTACTCACACTTTATTGCAAATTATAGTCGGATATCAGCTCCCTTGTATGCGGAACTGAAAGGCAAAATACCTAAACATGGCGCCACTCCCTTCACATGGACAGAAGAAATGCTCGACTCCTGGAGCACTTTAAAATATTGCCTGTCTACTCCACCTGTTCTAGTGCACCCAATAAGGGATGGCAGGCCTTATTATCTAGAAACTGACGCAAGTGCGGCCGGATTGGGTGCCGTATTATCTCAATATGATGATGATAATGAACTACACCCAATATCATTCATATCGAAAAGACTGTCACATCCTCACAGCACTTTCTCCGCCGCAGAATTAGAGGCTCTTTGCATTGCCTGGGCAGTTCGCCGCCTGGCCGATTTTGTGGAAGGACAAAAATTGATTGTGATAACAGATAATTCAGGGATAGAAATGGCGCTTAAGAGCCTGCATCACAGTAAATTGGAACGTTGGTTGGTCTTCCTGAGCGACAAAATAATTAAGTTCATGCATCGGCCTGGCTATCTAAATCAAGTAGCGGACGCTTTGTCGAGAAACACGATTTCACAGCCAGAATTTGGAGATGAGTTAGCGGAGGGGGTAGAGTTGGTGAAAAGTTATGCGGCAATTTCAACACAGAAAGGCGTGGTGCTCACAGATCAAATTCACCAAAACAAAATCATTTCCATGACGACGAAAATTGATTGGCAATCTATCCAACAAAACGACCCCGAATTAACAGCAATAATCTCACAGTTAGTGGTCGACCCAGAGAGTGTGAAAGGCGCCATACTTATTGATGGGATTCTATATCATCAAACAGTATCGACATCGAATGAATTCGCCATTTGGCCGCCAAAAACTTGCCAACAAGCTTGTTTAGAACAAGCACATATGGGGGTATACGCTAGTCATGGGGGTCGGAAAAGGACTTTGGACCTCCTCTGCCAATATTTTTCATGGCCAGGGATGCAAGATGACATTGTCAAATATTGCACTGACTGTTTGGCATGTTTACAACACAAAAAACACCGATTACACCCAGGACCATTGGGCGAAACCAACACACCTAGCCAGCCATTTGAAGTAGTGCACATAGATTCTATGCAATTTGAAAAAGATAATCCAAAATCGAAGGTTATTGTGATTGTCGATTCGTTGACAAGATATGTGATAGCAACCCCGGTTTCATTGTTGACTGCTACGACAGTAGCGCGCACAATTTTGACTGAGTTATTCCTGATTTATGGTGCGCCACGTCTGATTATCACTGACCAAGGGACAGAATATGTGAACAACACTTTTAGAACATTGTGTGAGCAATATGGCACCAGTCACACACCAACCCTTTCACACAACCCTGCAGCTAACGGGATGGTTGAGACCGTGAACGGTAGAATACAAGAATTGCACGCGTTGACAAAAAAAGAATTACTGACCTCACCTTGGAGGGATCTATTACCAATAGTAGTGTTGAAACACAACATTGCTTTCAATCGAAATACCCAGTGTTGCCCATTTTATCTGATTTATGGGTATCTGCCTCATTGGAATATTCTGTATGCATCAGCTAGACAATTTGACGTCCAGTCATTGCGTATGGTAGCGAAATCACAGTGACAAAAATAGACATCTCTACAAACAGTATTTCGACAAAAAGTATAGCAAGACTGTAATTTCTCCGGGAGACAAAATAATGATTAAAAATTTGACAACTGACCACACATTGCCTAAATTTACTGGACCTATCGAAGTATTGGATGTTGTGGGACCTACAATTTTTGTTGAGTTCAATGGAGCAGTTAGGAGAATCCCACACCGTTTTTGTTGGAAACTGAATTCAGTCTAAAAACTTAATTAAAAAGTTAATTTGTTGAACGCGCGCTACTAGTTTCCATTTCCATTCAATTAGTACAAAAAACATATTTTTAACAAAAAAAACTATCTGCGCTGGCTGTAACAATACTTTTTGTCAATTGACAATGTCGCACATTTCTTTTCTGTTGATGTGTGTCTTATTGTCAAAAAGTGTACACGCTGTGCGAGATAATAAAACCCCACCTTTAACGCCTGTTTCTGAAGTGTCATCAACTCTAAGTGTGCAGGTAAATGACGACCAGGAAAATGCTGAGGATAGTGACCACACAGCTGACCACGTGGAAGATCCTCCAGAGGAAGCTAACCCAGCTACAACAACACTACCTTCTACCAGCAGCGCTAGAGACTTTGACTCCTGCAACTATGCTCTCAAACGCATCAGGTCGGGCGTTAATAACAACAGATCATTGATTATAATTTTTTACCACAAATACTCATTTTCTTTTACGATAATTGTAGTAATTTTTCTCAAAATGTCATGCAAAATTTTGAAAATTGCTGATTTTGAAAATTGCGGATTTTAACATGTTATTGTGTTCAAGCAAAAATTGGAGTTCTACAGTATTAAAAATACTAAATTGAATAAATCAATCGGTTTATTTGAGTGAAACTACTAAATTGAGTAAATACAACACTTTGAACAGCGGTTTATTAATAGAATCACATTTATTGTGTTAAACTGAAATCCATGCACTCAGGACATGAATACGATGTGCGATCGCTACACGGCATTGCATGACGAGTTTGTGCAGATGCGTAACAACGCGGATGAACGGCACCAGACTATTACCGGATTCAATATCTGTTATTTGACTGGCAAATTTGGTAAATTTTTACAAATACACAAAATTTTGTTACAAGACCTCAAAATCCCAGTATTGTCAGGTGGAGGTCGACCGTCTACACGAGCAGCTTGAGGAGGCTCACCGTTTGAACCAAGAACAAGGTGCAGCACTGGCCGATTCCGTGCGAGAAGTTGAAGAATTACTTCAAAATCCTCGCCGTGTTCCAATCAACAGCCGCGCCACGCAAACCGAAACAACGATTTTTTCATCGGTTTGCAATAATTCTAACTTTCCTAGACCCTGCCCACTGCACACTTTTGCAAACTCAAAATATCAAATTCTGTGTGGCGCATATGCTGTCATTGAAACTCAGCGCCAGCGCCTTGACCTCGACGGCATGCGAAGTTTCTACAGACAAACCGAACATGCAGCAACTACTGGAGAACATTCGTTTTTGGTCGCACAGCCACCGGAAGTCCGTCGACACCACTTTGGCTCACCACCGGAAACACCATCGGAAACACATGATTTGCTGCCTTCGTCATCAGAACCGCCGCGCGACACTATTAGGACACGCACGCAACATGCACTTCACCCCAAAAATTTTCGCAACCGCAACCGACGTCCGTCCCCCTCAGCTGTCTATCGTAATACGGCTTCCCGAGTTAGCCGCCACCCACACAACCCGCGCTATTCCCGCTCGAATTATAACTGCCATGACCACACGCGCACCCGCTCGCGTACACCACATGCGTCGCGCAAGTGATTCGTTGTTTCTTTCAAAAAACAGAGAGTGATGTGATGTGTTGATAAAGCATGTGATCATGCATGAGCCCTTTTGGCTAAAAAAAGAGTAGAGGGATTATGATGAGGATAGATATCCCGATTTCGCACTTGTTAGCTTTTCCTTTCGCTTTGTTATTTCATGTCCATTATGATGGTAGAACGGGAGCTTGGCATCGACATAAACTTCTTCCAACTCGACAATGGACCCGTCACTATGCACCTATGCACCTGACTACCACTTCCTCCATGATCTTCTTAAAAAATGCTGGTTCAGCAGAATGGCACCAGCTCTAGCACCAGCACATTAAAATCACTACAATGCAACATGATCTCAGATGATCATCAAAACCATCCATCACAATTCCCACGTTTATTGCACATCACCCTGATCTGCATATTAATTTTACCTTAATAACAATGATGTTGAAGTAAAGTGTTGAATACTATCAACACATTGCCAACACTGGTGGCTGACACTTGCCAAAGTTTCATGAATCATGATCACAACTTAAAGTAGCATTGAGTGTACCATGTGTACATCAGTACAAAATGACCGAAATTGTAACCCCCACAGTTCCGCAGTGGGTGGAGCTAGAGGGGTAAAATTTTAGGTGAAAACTCGAAACACTTGATATCTTAACCTGACCGTAGCTTACCCCTAGCACGAATGGCGAGCACTGCCTGGGAACTTTTCCGGACTAAGCATTTACAGTAGTGGTTCCGTTGAATATTAAAGATATTTACGCGGGGATAGTACCTTCAAGAATAGAATAAAATCGCAACAACATCAAAATGGTTGTGGAGACAATAGAAGTGGAAACGAGTCGGGAGAGCCACGATTTTTATTTCCTAAAATAAGAGACCTTGAAAACTATTTTATCTATCATTTGCTTATAGAGAAACATACGTTGTGCTGTACACGTATGAAAAAGTGTCTACTTTTACATATTCTATGAAGAAAAGTACCTAGTCGTTTCTACACTCACAAGAAAAGTACCCACATTTAAGTGTAAGTACGTGTAAAAAATGTAATTTATGTTTTCTATACTTTGTGGTGAGTAAAAAACTTTACATTTACATATACTTTTGAAAAAGTTAAGTAATTATAACAACTCTGATTACTGCATACCTAATTTCAGGTATTGGCGGCCAGGCACCATTTTCACTTGAAAATGCTTATGTTCACAAATATTGGGAACTGAAGTATAGAGATAATCGATGTAAATGGTGTTGCAAATGCTTTTTGAATACCCTGCGTGAAATGAAATCGTGTAGATAAATAGAAGCAAACTGACTCACACATGGATGCTGATGAACATATATTTCCGCTGAATTTAAGTACGGAGTACTTGAAAGGTAGTTAATGGAACCCATTTGTAAGATCAATTAATTGTGAATTTTATGTACCGTAAATCCTCGAATAAGTCCCCCTCCCTCGAAAAACTCCCCCCTGTAAGCTGACTGAGGAAAAATAACTCCCCCCTGTAAGCTGACTGAGGAAAAATAACTCCCCCCTCGAATAACTCCCCCTCTTTTAAGCCGGAATTACAGCTCAGTGGCGTTTGACGTGAAATGATGACGTTGTAAAATTGATTACATCAAAATAGACAAAGGTACAGCATTGAAATTTCAGAATTAGATAGTTCTAGTAATTGTGTGTAATGTCCCAAAAAAAATTTACCAAATAATCATTATTTAAGTAGTTATTAATTTAACGTCAAAATTTTTTGGAGACATAAAATGTTTGATGTGAAATGTGTGACATAGAATGTGTAAATTTTGACGTAAAATTAAAAAACTTATTAAATAATAATTATTTTCTTAATTTTTTTAGGACATTACACACAATTACTAGAACTATCAAATTCTGAAATTTCAACGCTGTAACTACCGTATTTCCTCGAAATACCCCCGGGGGGTTTATTGTTTCAGAGTGAGAATTTTGAGGGGGGGTTAAACGAGGGGGAGGGTATTTCGAGGGGGGGGTTTATTATTTCGCCAGAAATTTTTTGAAATCCCAGTACTAAAATGTAGTCTGAAACGTACGCAGACGTCGAAAAATGCAACAAAAATCGCCATTTATAAGACTCTAAAGACATTTATAAGTGTGTAGACGTACAAACACTGTTCTCACATAACAGAGTCATCGTTTTTAACGTGTATTCTGCATTGTCGGGATGACAAACCACAGCCTTTGTCATTTACGTTCTCTATACACTAAATTTGGGGGGGGGGTATTTCGAGGGGGGGGTTTATAAGTTCATAGTGTCCATTTTGAGGGGGGGTATTTCGAGGGGGGGGGGGTATTTCGAGGGGGGGGGGGTATTTCGAGGAAATACGGTATGTCTATTTTGATGTAATCAATTTTACGACATCATCATTTCACGTCAAACACCGCTGAGCTGTAATTCCGGCTTTATGGGTGAGAAAGAGGTCCATGTATAAACATACATATTCATGTATACGTTCATTAAAAGTATGCATTTTTTGCAGTTGATGCACACTAACCTTGATTTCATTGCATGAATTACGGGATCTCTATACTGGCTTATACGATTATGCAACCTACTTAACCCCATTTAGATGATATATTGATCATGCTTTTTAATCAATATTCCGACGAGAAAATAACTCCCCCCTCGAATAACTCCCTCCTCGAATAAGTCTCCCCTCAAAAAATTTTGAGGAAAATGTTGATTGTGCTTGTAGAGGGCTCTAAGAGAGCATTTGTTCCACCATTTTTGTAGTAAAGGTCGTACCCAATATGTTGATAATAATCCAGGAAATACAGCACGTGTGATTCCAGGTTTGATCCTTCATATGTCAATATTTATGAAAGTATTTTATTTTCTTTATTAAGTTTACGCAGAGGTATTTACTCAATACGACCTTTTTCCAGGTAGTACGCTGAAATTGGTGTGTGATGATAACCATGTCTTTGTTGCTGCTGATGCATATCAGCACAGCTACGAATGTGTTGGTCCAAATTGGAATGAAGGTCATTTTACACCTAGCTGTGAACAGAGTGAGTAATTCTTGTTGTTGTGTTGAATACGATAATTGATGATTATCGTATGCAAGTTACCATAAATTCTCAAATAAGTTTACCCTGCGGAACAACAATGGGAAATTACGAGATTTCGACAATTTTAGTTATTGAGAGACGGACAGAAAGGAAGAAATTTTGCTGAAGAAAATTTGAAATAGAAATTGTACGATCTATGATAGACACGATGTAAAGCATTTTTTCAGCATGTCCCGAGATCACGAATCCAACAACTGCCGAAGGTACCATCACCTACAGCACACAGATACTGAACAGTCGGACAGGTGAAGCTACCGTATTACCTCGAATTATCCCCCCTCGAATAAACCCCCCTCAAAATGGGCTGTGGAAATAATAACCCCCCCCCCCCCTCGAAATACCCCCCCCCCCTCCGGAATGATGTACATACGTCATGTACGTAATAAATACGTCATGTATGCAATGCACATGATGTATTTATTACTGCTAATTTACATTCCAGCTACAAATACACTAGTTTGTGTAGGTAGCTATCTACGTTTGTATGTCCAAATATATCCTGTATGGACACATTTATTACCTGTTTTGGGTACGCAAATGCCTACCATTTACTACGATCCTTACGAATTTTGGTGGCGAAATAATAAACGCTATGGTGGTATTTCGAGGTAATACGGTATTCATGTTCTCAGGCCCAATTTTTAGAGCTTCAATATACACGGCAGACCGCATGCTATGCATTTTTTTGAGGAAAACACTCCATCATGACGTCATAATTGATAAAATGCTATTCCAGGAAAAAGAAAAAAAAGTTTCAGGAAAAAAATATTCGTCGCTTGTAAACACCTTCCCGGACAAGTTCACCACCCATTTTTTTTTCACTTCGAATGCAATATCTCCGTCCATGGGGGTGTTATAAAGCTGAAACTTTGTAAATATAAAGTTGTAAGACCCCGCTACTCCCCAACAATGGGGGAGGTGCGGTGACTCACTACAGGGTGGGTCCCCCTATATGCAACAACTTTTTTGTCGTTTTTGGTGTCCCAAACAAGTTCACCACCCACTTGATTGGCTACACTACGAGAGCCATATCTAGTGATGTAAAGGCACCGGGGCACCGGTGCCCCGGTGCTGGGCACCGAAGGGCACCAGCACCGGTGCTGGTGCGGTGCCATTGCAATCTTCAGGGGTGCCATGCCGGTGCCGGTGCCATTTTTTTCAGAATAGCACCGGTGCCGGTGCGGTGCGGTGCCATTTTTTTGCCGGTGCCAAAGGTGCTAGCACCAGGGCCAAAGTAAAAGGCACCGGGAAAGGCACCGGCCAAGGCTTCATTTGCTGTGCAATTTTGTCCGTAGTATGTGCTTATTCATATTTCAAAAAAACAGCGATATATTTACCCAACCGTTTTTGCCGATTTTGTAAACCTCCCATCAAATAAATATACCTACTGTGAAATCAATTATACCCGATACGTGATCTGATGAGCGAATTGAAAATTTTGTTGAATTTTAAATCATTTTTATATTTTATATTTATCTTACTTGTTTGTTCAAAATTTGTTGTCAGTTTATGACAGAGATAGTGTCAGATATTTTACGTTTTTACTAATTTTACTAGTTTCCGTTTTTACCACAAAAATACGCCACTCGTCGAATCTTGCCGCGGCAGAGAATTGTAAATTCCGGTCCCTTTGCGCTTCTAATTGCGTGCGTAATTAAATAAATAATTGTTTTTATGGTACGGGGATTTTACACGCAAATCAGGAACGGTGTCAGTACCCCTTGGGGTCCTGACAGTTCCCGAGGACGGACACGGCAACTTACCAATCCCTTTTCGTAACTGCAGCCGGCGGTTTACTTCGATTAATTGTTAATAAGCCGTAATTAAAGTAAAGCCGAAATTAATAAAATTCAAATTAAAATTTAAGCAGTTAGTATGCTTCAGGGGGACCAAGTTGGATTCACGGGAACTTTATTTAGCAATATATCAGAGTCAATTTCACAATAGCTCAAGTGAGTCGTATAGCCTCTAGTGGGTGAAAAAATGTAAAATCAGCGCGTTTTATAATCACCAAAAATCTACCATAAGCGAAATGAATACTAAATCAGAGACACAACAAGTAACCGTAATGAGCGAATTAATGAGGCGAAATCAATGATCACTGGAAAACTGTTAACATAGCGTACAAGGCACAAGTAATTTAATTAAATGCGGGAAAAATAACTAATTAAATAAACGGGTGCAAATGTGAATTAAACCAGACTTGAAGTAATTGCGATTATCAATGACGTAATTAAAATGCAAATTATCTCAAAGGTGAGTGTCATACACTGGGTTTCTATTCAGAGGTTACGGTACAGTCTAGAGCAGGTGGTGTGACACGTGTTATCAACCTGCGCCCCATTAGGTGAAAAATATTTTATAGCGCGCCCGACCAAGGCCACAGAAAGAACGCTCATTTGCGGGGGTTGTTCAAGGTTATTGCATTGCCGGGTAAGGGTTGGAACTTCGGGCCTGAACACACGCCGCAAAACACTAGCACTTGTGAGTTCACCAATCACCCTGGGTGATGGGAATAATTAATTGGCACTACTGTGCTCTTCACTGTAACTGTGCTCTGCATGTGTCTTGCAGTCGCATGCCGACAATAATTGTCGTTTGCCACTTTTCCACCCATTACCTAGTCCTAAATAAAAATTGCACTTGGTCGGGGAATTTTCTGAATGTTATCTATCGGGGCGTTTTAAGCGTTTAACAGCGTCAACACCTTTTAGCTTAACTGGAAACATTAAAGCCTTTCTAACCCATTCCCAGACACTGCACCCTTTTGACCAAAAATGTAAACTTGATAAAACCTAAAAATTATAACATTCGAAAGTACATATTGGGAAATGCATTTCAAAGAAAACGAAAGTAATCACTTAATTAACTAAAAATGCGGGTAACCTAATTAGCTTAATTAATGAAACATGAAATGAAAAAATTATCATCACACGGGAAATAATTACGTAGTTAACGGAAAAGAAATAATTAATAAATTCATGGCCGCAGTAGTGTCCATTCGGGTGTACCGTCCTGGGGCTGCGGTTTCGTTGGCGGATTTGCAGTGCACGTTCACTGTGACTTCCCTGTGCACCGCGGGCCGTCATTCGGTCACACATGGTCGTTCTCGAGTCGTCGGAGTGTCTGCACAGAATTGTCGTTACGTTTTTACGCATGATTGGCTAGCCATATTTCCACCTACAATCCCACCAGCCATTAATTTTTTACCTCCGGGCTAAAAACAACATGTTCAGAAAAAGTGTTTTGCACCGTTTTTTGATTATTCAAAGATCATGCCTTCTCTGCATTTTTCGGTGGACGGCTGTGGCAGTCACATGCCCTGGGGATGCAAATATGGCTCGTCTTCATTTGAATTATGGCATCAGCTTTCTGCCGTGCCGGCTTTTTGTGCTCGAAACTTCGAAATTTTGGTTCCCGCTCAGGGCTTGATGTGAGAAAAAGTTTTCTCTTTTTGATTTTTTTTTTTTTTGGAAACTAATTAATCAGACTACTAATCTGTGTTATTTCACAGCATCGTGCCACTGTTGGATGAGCAGTTTGGAATCAACATTCAAGTTACCTGCTCGACCGACATGTTGCAGTCCGTGCGTGTGAAAATTGATCGTCGACAAGATTTTCTAATTGTTTTCATGGAATATTAACAAGTATGTTTTTTAATTACTGATTTTTTGTTACAGAGTTGTCTGTTTCTCCTGATGACGAAAGTTGTGCATAAATTATTACACCGTAAAATTTTTATAATTGGTTTAGGCCAAAAATTGTTTCGTATCAATTTTCACAATTACCATTTTCCATGTGGTGTTCTACCTGTTGCGCTGGAGCCTCCTCCGGTGGCAGTGGGATGGCCTCGACCGCGTCGTGGTGCTCGGGCGGCGGCGAGGGGGGCTCGGCTACGTTCTGCAGTGCCATGGCCGCCATGTCGTTGCTAATGGGGGAATATTCTTCATTAGGGCGGTAAACTGGCTCGACAACGGGCACCACTTCCTCCAACACCGGCACACCTTCCTCCCGCGCGTCTGCGGAGGAGTCAGAGCCCGCGGTGGCGGTTTCAATATCGGATAAACATTCCGCCTGCAGTTCTTCTTCAAGGGCCGGGTATCTATCCGGTCCGACTAGTTCTTTCAAGTCAGCCCGCGGGCGCCATTCCGGTGGCCAAAATCCCAACACGTTTCCCCAGATTTGGCCTGATTCGTAAGAGTAAATCCGGTCGGCTTTGTGCTCGACCGTCAGAAACCGGTGGAAAAAGGTTGACCACAACATGGTCTCGGCATTGGCCACCACGATGCGTACACATTTGGCGCGGGAGGTGGCTACGTTTCCCCGGGGCAACTCCGCTACAAATCCAACTCTACCATACGCCTTTTTGGGATTGGCATCCAGCTGGGCGGAGTCGGTTGGCGGGCTGCCGCGCACGCAGGAAATGATGACCACTTCCGCTTCACGGGCCTGTGCTTTGTCTGCAGTAATTACGCGGGTGGCCCAGTAAGCCGCGTCGTGTTCTGTATGGGCTACTAGTCGACTGATTAGGGCGCGCGCCTGCGCCGCATAAAAGCACACAATTAGCAAACTAGCGGGATCTGTGAGATCTGCCCAGGGCAGGGTGGGATCTTCTTTCACCGTGGCCACGAGGTAATCGTACAGGTGCAGGATGATGCGCAGCTCCTTCTTGTTGATAATGGACATGCCCTCTTTTGATTCGCAGCCCTGGTGCACCAACGTCGATGACAGCATGACGCCATCCTCGAAGTCGCCAGGTGCGGGCAACATGGTGGCGCCGTGCGCTGCAGTGTCGTTGTAGGCGCGTAGCAGTCCATTGTACGCCGCCACAGAGTTAGCCTGAATGAGCTGGCGATGCCCGCGGAACACTGTTTCCAAGTGAACCACGGGACATAGTTGATATTGTGTGAGCCTATCAATGAGGGTGGGGTCGGGTTTCAGGACAGGCTCCACCCAGTCTTGCACTCGAATCATATGCGTCAGTTGTTTACTGTCTCCAAATAGAAGTAGCATGCCGTTCACTGGGAGCTGAGCCGCCTGAACCACGCTAATTACGGCAGCGTCAGACGCCAAAGACGCTTCGTCAACAATTACCGCACACGCAGTCACACTTTTTATGCGGGCGTCGTGGGCGGAGTCTAAAGTGACATGGATTTGACCGGGCTGCACCACTTCCAAGAACACCCGGTGCAGCCTGACCGTAGCCCTGACATATTTAGACAGCGCCCTACGCAGCACCTTACCCCAAAATCCCTGGTCAGCTAAACTAGCCTCACCAGCCCGGGCGCCCGCCACGCCTGCCTCGAAGTCATCGAATGGCTGCTCGTCTCCATCTTCGGCGGTGAGAAATGGCACCTGTTCGGTCAGCTGCGCGCGTATAACGGCGTCGTCCGTGCAGTTGTTGATAATTTCGTCCACCAGCTCGTAGTCCTTCTTGGCGCCGTCGTACTTTTCCAGCGCTGCCGTCCATTCGGGGCTGAGGCGGACGATGTTGTGGCCGGTTCGCTGTGCTAGGGTGTGCAGGGTTGGCAATTGGGTCGCGGGGGTGGTATTATAAGTGGGGTCAGTTTCCCACATGGGGCTCAAAACGCGCACCGGAAATGCCGCTCTTAATTTCAAAAATTCTTCAAAACCCTCCAGTTTTTTCATTTCAGAAAATGGCGTATCAGCCATAGCGGTCCATTTCGCGCGCTCCCGCAACAAAACTTCCAAAGCCCCAAAAATATCCTGCTGCCCTAATTTATTCAGATTGGTCAGGGCCCTGCGCGCGCCTTCGTCGGCCGCCGAGTTGACCGTGCACGTGATGAGCGTCGAATGGTATTTGGCGTTTGGCTGCTTGTCCGATGGCAAGTCGGAGCCCGCGCGCACCCTGGGTCTCGAGTTATAATAATTTTTGCCCGTGAACACACATACGCCAGTTGATTTTGTGTGGTCGTCTTCCCGGACCCGAAAGGCGAGTCACACATAATCAAAAGGGGTTTGCGCATTCGCACGGCTGTGATCACAGCTCCTAAAACTTCTACCTGCCCCTGCTGCGGCAAAAACTCACCTAATTTGGCCTGAATCATTTGTTCGTTTTATCCTCTGAACAATGATTCGTACAACTCATTAGCCTCGCGGCTAATTAGCGCCCAGTCAGTTTCGTCATCCAGCAGACGCAAATTCAATATCACCGCTAATTGGATTTGCGCCTCCAGGGTGAGTACTTTTGACCCCTGAACCACTTTTGGCACCCAGCCGACTGGTGCTTTGTTCAGGGCGGCTTGCAGTGACCGCATGGTTCGGTCATAATTGGGCGAGTCGTTTGAGCCGCGCACCATGTATCTTCCACTCTCCAGAGTACGGGGCAGCGCTGACTGCGACGCCGCCATGTCCAATTTCGCACGCAGCATTGTAGTGGTTGGCTCTGATTCCACACTGGTAATTCTGACTGATAGATTGGGGCTGCCTTCTGGGGTTTGTCTTCGTCTGGTTTGGCCAGCACCAAGCTCAACACTGACATGGGCGTCGCCTGGTTCAACAGCTGTGTCTGCGTATTCACCTGTTCCAGCAAACGCACGCGCTGCTCTTCTGGTCCTTCGAAAGTGTCAGCTTGTAATTCTTCTGGGTCCGGGCGGCGCACCATAATGTCGCATGCAGTGCCCTGCGGCGTGTGCTCCCAGAACACATGTGCGCACACATCCGTTGCGCGTTTCGCCCGAAACCGCAAAAATGACTCGTTATAGCAGTGGGCCGCTGCTAAAATACCCAATTTATACCTGAGAAATGCGTCCATGTTGTCTCGGTTCTCTGTGTCCGGCTGGACGCCCGTTGTGCTGATGTCCTCGGCGGTGGCGACCTGCAGCCCGTACGCATGGCCGTAGAATTTGTCGCCAAACACGTCCAAATCATTCAAGTCGTGATACTCGACGTGGGCCAGCCCCAACTGTCCAGCACTCAAATTTTCCACTCTGCTGTCACTCACATATTCTCTGTGTAAAATGACCAACTTTTCCGGCCCGGCATCGCCCCGCTCCGCCGCGCCCAGCGGTTCCAGATTTTTGTAATTCGACGGCGTGAAGGCCGCTCGCAGCCGCGCCGTTTTCCAGTCGCTCGTATAGGGCTGGTAGCCGGAAGTGTCGCCGCGCGTCAACGTACGTGCCGCTTGAGTGACGCGCCGCGTGCCCTGCGTACTCACTACCACTGGGGCGGCAACGTTTAAGGGGCACTTTGTCTGATTACCCCATATCGCGACGCCGGTGAACTCCCAGTACCTTGGATTTTCTATTTTCTGTGCGATTGCGGTCGCCGAAAAACGCATTCCGTGGCGCACCAGGGGCAGAAACATCGAAGGGTGTTGTTTCTGAATTCTCGCGCACAAATCCACCAGCTGGGTGGTTTGTTTGTCCCTGGCCGCCTTGGCCCGCTTATTTGAATAGTAAAAATACAGATAGGCCTCATCCGCATTCACCCACTGCTCATTTTCGCTGAGTATCGCCATCGTTTGCTCAGAAATTCTCACATGGCACTGATACTCAACATGCCCGTCAGCGCCCGAGTCAATGTACACTCTATCTACCCAACCTTCGAATTTCCCTCTGCTGGGGTAGATTTCCGGTCCATTTTGCATCTGCTGCGCGCGGTAAAGTTGTCGCGGGGGAATGGTTCCACCGCCGCAGGCACCATGTGTATTTGTCTCCTTGGACTTGATGGGCGGGGCGTCTGCACCTTCAAATGGGCGTTTGCGAGAGGCCGAAGCCATTATAAATATAACAATGTGATAAAAATAATTGGTTGCGAAAGTTTAATGAACGGGGAAAGCAATAAAAACTCGTGCGGTCCAGTTGCCCGTGGGCAAAAGGGGTGCACGAGCTTCCTAAAGACACACACACACTTTCACACACACATCACACTTGTTATACCTGGTTCTGTGTTGCTCGATGCGACGGCGATGGTCATAACGGCTAATTAATCAATTTTAGTCGTCGCCGTATAATTCACTGTAAGAAGGGGGAATTAAATATTCACTGGTTGCTTTGCAACGATCTGCATGAACTACATATATTTTCTTATTAATATTGTTGAACAAAGTCACTAATGGGTGGGCATAATCAATGCACTCGTACGGGCCGATAAAGCGAGGCGCGAATTTCTTACTAGGGCCCGTCAACTGAGTAATACGCGGCGTGTATACGCGTACCGCTTGCCCGCGTTGCACATTCAATCGGTGCGCACGGCGATTGGCGTAAACTTGTTCCTTTTGCTGCGCTTTTGCTAAAGCGGTGTGCGCCGCTTCGCGTGCTGTGGTCAGACGCGCGCCTAATTCATTTATAAGAGCGCGCTTATGCGGCAATGAGGGCAATGCCTCGGTGTCAGGGGGAGGCTCGATCATACGCTCCCACATGGACGCAGCAGGCTTGCCAAATAGCAACGCATAGGGGGTGGTTTGCAAGGAAGGGTGTTTCGATGTATTGTACGCATGTACAGCGGCGCCTAAATGTATGTCCCAATCGTCATGTGTACGATTTACGTAGTGTGATACTATTTCCATCAGAACACCATTCCTACGTTCCACCATTCCGTTGCTCTTGGGGGTGTACGCAAATGATGTATGTTGGGTCGCGTTCAAATATTGTAAAAGCTTGGCAAAAGTGCCCTCGGTAAAGCTAGGGGCGTTATCACTGAGTATAATGGCCGGCACACTAAATATAGGCAAAATGTGCAACAAAAATGCAAATGATACTGTGTCTTGTTTTATGTCGGGAACGGGCACGGCAATTCCAAAACGTGTGCACTGATCAACAAATACTAACACATGTCGGTTTCTGCGTTTCGTGGTTAGTAAAGGTCCTATTGCGTCTACTGCTATCACATCACCTGGCCTTTTGGCTACCTGGCGGCACACCATTTGAGTTTGCATTGCCGCTCTGAGACCTTTCTTGGCGTTGCACGAAGGGCAGGTGGCAACCCAGCGCGCACTTTCTGGCCGCATTCCTGGAAACCACGCGAATTCCTGTAATCTTTCAAATGTTTTTATTATTCCTAAATGGCCCGCCGTGGGGTGATTGTGAGCTAATTCTAACACGAATGGAACTAATTCCGATGGAATACATACTGGGTCGTATAATTGTATACCTGGTATCTGGGACGTTCCCGCTTGGCGACGTAACAAACCGTATTGGTCAATAAAATACGGCGCGGCGCTGTAAAAATTATCTGCGCGACACACTTCTATAGTTGTGGCTATGTACGGTTCTTCTGCTTGTAGTCGCTTCAATTTGTCAACCGAAGTCATGGGAGGTAGCGCCATGATTGTACTGCGCTTGGTTACACTCGTTAAACCCGGAACAACTTCATTTCCGGCTCCTGAACCACCAGCCATTGTTCCAGTTCCAGGCGCTTCTGCATTCCGCTGCCGCTCTCGCAGCCCGGGTGACTCCGCCTCTTTTCGCCCGCGCGTCCGGTCGCTGATTGGTCGCAGTAACTCCGCCTCCTCGTTTACGTCGCTTCGTTCACTGATTGGCTGGTACGCTGCCCTGCTCGCCGCAGCTACCGTAATCTGCTTATCGTGCGGGATAGCGATTTCACGGCACGTAACTTGTGCAAACTGCTCAAAAGCCTCATCCAGGTCCTTTTTCTCGTCGAATACCACTGGTGCGTCTTGTCTTCTAGACAATGCATCGGCTAATTCATTGCTTTTTCCCCTCAGGTGCTTGAACGTGATTTGGTACGGCGTAATCGCTAGAGCGAACTTGTGTAACATGGCGTGCGGGGTAGTCTCTAAATTAGGATTCTTTACCCACGAAATACTCTTGGCGTCAGTCCAAACTTCAAAGGGCCGTCCCGCCAGATAACAATGCCAATTACGTATACTTTCGTAGATTGCACATGCTTCCAGTGAAATTGCCGGCCATTTGCTTTGGGTTGCACCTAATTTCCGGCTGTAAAAGGCACATGCATGTAGTATTTTCTCGTCCTCTGCTCGTTGTGCCAGCACGCCTGCAACGGCGATTTTAGAGGCGTCTGTGATAATTATAAACATGCGTTTAGGGTCGGGAAATTGCAAACATGGGCTTCCTAGCAATGCTTCCTTGAGCTTATGAAAAGCCTCCAGTGCCTTGGGTTTTGCTGTCAAATCCACTGGGGTGTCGCTATTATAATTTTCTCTTGGTCCCGTACGTGTGAGGTTTGATAAAGGTACGGCTAACTCTGCGCACCTGTGAATCATGCGTCTGAAAAAACCGATAGCTCCCAGAAAACCCTTGACCTCTTTTACGGTAGTGGGTACCGGCCAATCCTGAATTATGTGCCGTTTATCATCCGGTACGCACACGCCGTCACGGCCAATCATAAATCCTAGAAAACGTACAGCTGTGACGCGTGCGAAAAAACACTTTTTTGGGCTAATTTTGAAATTATTTCTAATTAATCTTTCTAACACCTGTCCTATGTCATATAAATGGGTTTCCCAGGTTGCACTATAAATCAGTAAATCGTCTATGTATAATAATACATTTCAATGTATTAAACCGGCCATAGCTAATTCAAAACAGCGTTGCGCTAAACTAGGTGAGCATTTTAATCCCATGGGTAAACGTTTCAGTTGAAATTGTCCAAAAACATTTCTAAAAGACGTGATGTGTCGATCGTCTGGATGCAAAGCAATGTTATAGAAAGCTTGATTTATGTCGGCACTGCTAAAAATACTTGCAGCTACACAAAGATTCAACTGTTTCATCTAAGCGGGGTAATGGGAATTGGGGAGCGTGCAAAACAGCGTTCAGGTGTCTGTAATCAATTACCATCCGCTTCGATCCATCCGGTTTGGATACCACCAGCGTGGGGGCACAATACGGGCTCGTACTGGGTTCCACGATGTCGTGCTCGATGAGGCATCTCAAATGATTTTCTAAGTATTGCTGATCATCCAGACTCAACCGGTACATTCTGCATGCAATTGGTTTTTTGTCCACTAATTGCAACCGGTAGTCCACTAATTCGCTGTAGCCGATGTCATACTTATGTTGGGCAAAAGCTTCTTTGTACTGCAAAATCACCTTTTTCAGTTCCTCTCTACGTTCGTCTGTCAAAGTTTCTGGCACGGTGAATTCCATCACGTGTCCGTCTGGGCAGGCAACTTGCAGTGGGGGTCCTAATTTGTCTTCGGCGACTTTGGGGGGAGGTTCAGTCGCTTGAACTTGTCGACACACATCCCTGTCATAACACCGCTTCACCCATTCAGCGGGGGGGTCTCCAGGTTTCACCTTCAGCACGCAGTCCACTGGTTCGACCACTGCAATGCGCTGTCCTACCTGTAGCACTACGGGCTGATTTCGTACATTTGCACATCTCACCTGAAACACGGGGGCACTGGTTTCATACGCCGCTGAAGCAGCCATAACTCCACAGCGTTCGCCTACCGTATCCAATCCCATGACCGTAAATAACTTTTCATCCATGGGGGCAGATAATTTCGCCGTCACTAGCGCTTCATGTCTAGCCAGAATTTCTATTTTTTCGTTCACAATGGCGTAAATTCTGCGCTGCTGCACTTCCGGGTCGGGGTTGTCAAATGGAATTATCGCGTTAGCCGTAGGGATTCGTAGTTCCCTTGCAGGTAGATCTACTACCATGTGCCGCAAGACATCTGCACCAATTAGAATTTCACCAGCTAATCCGTTCACTGCCTGAAACACAATCCCGAAAGTGTGGTTTCCCATTGTTACCGGTATTTCCATCTGTCCCAATACCAAAAGTTTTGAGTCTGCTGCACACCTGAGGGCTCCAATAGGCGAGACTTCATCATGCTTGGTAGCCTTTTCCTTGTGTCGCATCAGCACGTCCCTGTTGCATAATGAACGCATGGCGCCGGTGTCCAGTAGACATCTCTGATATTCTCTCCCATCGATGGTTATGGAGATGGACGGGCTGTAATATACATGCACAATTTCTTCACGTCGATTGGCTACTTGATGTATGTTATCTCTTTCTTCCGTCGAAAAAGTGATCATGCACACCGATTCTTCTTCCAGATCGCATTTTCTGTTAATACTGTATTGTATAGCGGGAAAACGTCGCGCGCCCGTGAGTGCGGGCATGCCACTTGGCATTCCCACGCACGGGTTAATTACCGTTCTTACCTTTACCTGTTCGCTAGGGCGGTCCTCAGCCAATTCGACAATGATATTGGACTTTTCTTCTGTCTTTGGTCGCCTTTTGATTTTATCCTTTGCCCGGTTCACCAAAGTCACGGCCATTTCCGGCGCTGCAGCCATGAGCGCGGCTAGCAAATATTGCATGGTGACTAGAGCACATATCAGGTAAATCCATACTTGCAGCCAGGTGCGCCAAGTGTCAAAATCCCACCATCCCAGCGCCAATACCGATTTTGCCAAGGTTCGATGCCTTTGCATGTGTGATTCCACCTTCGGCTCCGCCCCCTGCGTAATTTGCCGCACGATTGAATATGCATGCCATACGTCATTTAGGGTGGTCGTCGGCAATAGTTCTGACAAGTTGTACATGGTCGTGGCGGCAAAAATCTGATGATGCACATCCTTAACCTTTTCCTGTTGCCATTTCTGCGGGAAACTGTGTGTGTTATACATAGGTAAATGTTCCAGGCCGCCTACTTCCGGTAGATATTTGTACCACTGTCCATTTAACATTACCACACGATTGTGCGCATTGGTGCATGATCCCGGGATCGCTTGAAAATGCAAAATGTTTGTCAACCTATTCATGTGCAACGTCACATTTTGCCCGTGTACACTAACTTGCACAGGAACTGTTTCATAGCATTCTGGAGACTTTTCCTCTTTCATTATCTCGTATGTTTTTACCGCGAAACATTTGTGAACCAAAAATCCGTCCGGCGCGGGTTTGGCAATTAATTCATTATCATTCATGTACCAGCGGGCTGTCGTAGTGGCGTGTTCACTCATAGCCAGGCGCACAAATTCTTGGAAATGTTGCACATTCTTGCAGGTGGCTACGGCCTGTGCACGCATGGTTTGTTCTGCTGTTTCGTATACCGCCTGCATGCTGGCTGCTAATTGGCCTGCGCTCACTATTCCCAGCGTGGGTCGCCCTTGCGCTCGTTTTTGTCTGACGCTTCGAATCACTGCCTTTTCAAATGGGGCCACTACTATATCCTGATCCGATTTCCATAGTTTGATGCCGCATGATTCAACCTCTTCATGTGCTCTGAAAGACAGTGATAGTGTATGATCATCGGCTAGCCAGATATCCTGTCTAATGCGTCCATGCATTTTGCGCCATTTTTCATATGGGCATTCCGCCTTCGGGTTCGGTTTCCATGTTAATTGGCTGCCGTCTTCTAGCGTGCATGCACCCATTTCATAGTTGCACTTGCTAACCTCACCCAGCGTGCTTTGCATGGTGTTGGCTCCATATCTCATTCGTACTTCCCCTCGAAACAGCCCACAGTGTGGCGTCGTTTCACTCACCCATTTGCAACAGTACAATCCATGTCCTGAGTAGCTAACATTGGTGGGGTATTGGGTGTCCCATGCGTTGTCCAGATCACTCACAGGGGTCATGGGCCCATTGTTGCATTTGTGATATTTAATCATGCCTTCGCACTCGGCGGCGCCCACAGATCGGGGGTTAGAATCAAACTTTTCCAGCGTGACGTCGCCCCAGAAGTTCTGATACGTCCTTGCCGTTCTGGTAGAGGCCACACACCTGTGCGCTGCCGCACGATATTCTACCATATTTCGCTTGTATATTGTCAGTGTCAATTTTCGTGGCCGTTCTAATGACGCCGTAGTGTCAACAATAGCCGTGCAATTTGGTAGAGGGGGGTACGTGTATAAATCGTAGTGATCCGTCAAGTCACTGCAGAGCAGTGGAAACGAGGGCATGGTAGTCGCGCCCGCGCCCAGCAATAAAGCTAATCCCATTATAATTAACCCAACTGCCAATACAAAAAACAACGACTGTGCGACCTGGGGCATGTAGGGGGGTTCTGAGTATGCGCGCGGCGCGGGGCGCACCCCTTCCTCAGTAGACAGAAAACCCATATACCTGTCTATCTGGTTGCTGGAGCCAGTACGCGGCGGCAGAGCGGCCGGCGTGGCGTACAAAAACGGGTCCAGACTGATGTTCATGAGCACGTCCAAGGGCACCTCAGTCAGCGTGTCCGAGTGGTCGTCTGCAGGACAATTAGGCCACAGCGTACAGTCCGTTTCTCTCAAATCATGCATTCCGATCCTGCGTAGAAAGGCCAGCCAGGTAGTTCGAAACAAGTAACCTTTTTCAGTTTGCATGTATGCCCATGGTTTGATCCAGAATTCCCGCTCCTGCGCGAGCACATGCATTCCCGTAGTGCGCTGCTGCTCTTCGGGTGACTCTGGAACCAGTTCGTCAGGTTCCTCAGCTTCTAATTCCAAGCCTTGCATCACAGGGATTAACTTATTAACGGGACGTATCATCATGCAGCGATCATCTTCGCGCACATGCATGGTCATTCCAGTCGTACTGGTCACTCGCGTGGGGTTCAGCGACTCTACGTGGGGGTTGCTTACCTGTACCGGTTGCATGTTATATTGTTGCATGCGCCCATCTGGTCCCATAGCCATCCAATTAGCTGGCGGCGTTTGATAAGCCATCATCTGCGGTTGCATGTTCATATCGCCAGCCCTCTGTACCGTCTGCGCCGGCTGCACAGGCATCGGCTGAGCTGGTTGCCACTGCGGATATGCGTATTGCATGGGCATCATACCTGGCTGCATCGCTTGGGCTTGATCATTTCTCTGATAGCCACCACGTTGTCCTCCGCCGCGCCCACGTCCATTTCCTCTGGATGCTCCGCCGCCGCGGCTCCTTTTGAAATACTGTTCCCTTTGTTCTGGAGTTAGTTTGGGACACTCATATCTGATGTGCTCTTCAGAGCCACATTCCCAACATCCTTTGTCAAATTTTCGTGGGGGCAATTTAGGGGGGTCCCTATTCAATCCCAAAAGTTTACCTTCCAACGCGCCCAGTTGCGCTTATTTCTTCGCTATCTCTTGGTGCACAGAGTCGAATTTGGCAACGCTCTCAGTCATTTTCTGTTCCATTGTCTCTAACGTCTTGTCGGCCTGGGACGGCAGTCCAGCCATGGCGGGCATGTTTAGCGCCATCAACCTGTCCATTACCTTGTCTGTAGCGCTGGCAACCACATCCTGTTTGGATTTTTCTCCCTTATTCTGGCTCTGTTCTGCTTCCAGAAAGCTCTCTTGTGCGCGTGCGTTGTCAACCATCTCCTTCCAAGTGATAGACGCCGTGACAGGTACATTGCGCCGAATTTCATTTCTCAGTCCTCCATGAAATTTTATCATGCATGTGTCACCTCGTTTTTCATGACCCATGCCTGGATAGGCGCGTTTTATCAATTTTTCCAAATGTACCGCCCATTCCAGTACCGACTCATCTGCGCCCTGTCGCGTCTCAAAAATCTCTCTCTGTGCATGATGTTTGTCATTTGGATTTTCATAGAACTTCTCCAGTGCTTGCATCATGTCCTTGTAGTTCAGGTCACGCAGTTCTCTGTATCGAGTGTTGAAAATGGCTCTGGCACTGCCTTTCAAAAACAATTTTACCAGCGGCTTCCGCTCCTGTAGTTTTATGCGCAGCGCATCACATACCGTGTCCCAGCTCCTTCTCCAGTCCCTGAAACCCTCATTTGGCTTGCCGCGAAAATATCCACATTGTTGTGCTAGGGCTGTAATGACTGCCGCATTGCTTTGTTCTAATTGCCAATTTTGTCCCGGGTCCGTGGGCCTTGCCACTTTGGACGTAGCTGACGAGCTTCTTGAAGACGCCGGCGAGCGGGATCGAGCGCGTCGCTGCGTAACAGTTCTCACCTGGTTTGTTCCAGCTGCCGACGGGGGCGCTGCTGGTGCCGTTGATGACTGTAAAGGCGCTGCTTGACCACTGGTCAGCACGATCGGCTGCTGGCCACTGGCCGGTGAATTTCCTCCCAGCGTCGCGTTCTGATTTTGTAGGGCTTGATTATGCTGCTGGTACGCAGTCGTCAGGTCAACTATATCATCGCCATGTAAGCTGTGGTGCGCTTCGAATTCCTGCAAATAATGTTCCACCCTAGGTACCTCGGCGACTGGGTCACTTCCCCATAAATTCATAGCAATTTTAATTAGTGTCACCATACGCAAGTCCCCTGGTTCACCATTCTGTGAGAACGCGCCAACCGGTCTCGCCTGACTCATCATGTTTGCCCATTTCTTTGCGGCTTCACATGCCTTTTTGGGTGTCCATTGTGCACAGGATGGCGTTGTTTGCACCGGGTCCAGGTCCATTATGGTAGCTTGGTAAATTAAATTCGCATTAGTGACCTTTGCGTATCTGTCTTCCAGCGCCGGGGCCGCCGTCTGGTTCGCGCCATTGTTTGTCATTCTGCTTGCGGGGCTGCTAATAATTATCACGGGGGGGTTACTTGAAATTTCGGTCTTAATTAACTGGCGTCTAGCCTTTGCAGTTGCGCTCTGCGATCTCGACTGGTCGCTTGATAAGTTCCGACTGCTGTTGCCTGACACGTCTCTCGGCGTCGAAGTGCTCTTCGGTGGGCTTAACTGCAGCGCCGGGGAAGTGTCTCCACTCTGCGTCGCTGTCTCCAACAGTTCCGCTACGGTATTTTCAATCACGGGAAATTGATCTGCAGTAGCTCCAAGCTCAGCTGCAATCAAAGGGTAATCACGTTGAATCGACGGCTGCCCTAGAGGCTCGCTGTCACCAACGTATCCGTCTGAACCGACTTCAGAACCCGATCGCACTCCAGGCGATATGGATGAGCTGCCCGCGCTCCAACCCAGTGTCCTCCGAAGCTTAGACCACTTACCTGTCTTTCCTGCTTCCTTTCCTGCAGCTTGTCTGCTTGTCCCAGGCGCTTCTTCAGCTTCTGCGCTGGACGTTAGCTGCCGTGCCGCTGCCGGTACAGCTGGCGTCTTCCACTGACTAAAACTGTCTGGCGCAGGCCCTGCGCCTTCAACCGTTGATAACCTGATTACCGGTGTATCCTCAGCTGTCTGTCCAGACCAGCGTTGACTTTCACTCTCCTCTAGCGCTTCCGGCGCGTCTGTTTCAGGGTTAACCGAATCGTTCGACTCACTGTCTTCTGCTTGACCCTCAGCTGCCGCAAGTTGTGCGTCCACTTCTTGCCCAGCCTTCTGTTGTCGCGCGCGTCTTCGTGCTTGTTTTTGCTTCTCCAACGCAGCGTGCCAAACTTGTTCTATGGTGTCCCCTTGTAAGCTTGCTGGCCCCCTCGATCTCAATTCCCTTTGGGGTGATTCGTTATCCGTGAAGCCGTTTTTGTAGAGGCGTTGATCAGGCGCCCCAGACAGAAAACTTTATGGCTTGCTTAGGAAACCACTCGCTACGCTACCAGTTGTCAGATATTTTACGTTTTTACTAATTTTACTAGTTTCCGTTTTTACCACAAAAATACGCCACTCGTTGAATCTTGCCGCGGCAGAGAATTGTAAATTCCGGTCCCTTTGCGCTTCTAATTGCGTGCGTAATTAAATAAATAATTGTTTTTATGGTACGGGGATTTTACACGCAAATCAGGAACGGTGTCAGTACCCCTTGGGGTCCTGACAGTTCCCGAGGACGGACACGGCAACTTACCAATCCCTTTTCGTAACTGCAGCCGGCGGTTTACTTCGATTAATTGTTAATAAGCCGTAATTAAAGTAAAGCCGAAATTAATAAAATTCAAATTAAAATTTAAGCAGTTAGTATGCTTCAGGGGGACCAAGTTGGATTCACGGGAACTTTATTTAGCAATATATCAGAGTCAATTTCACAATAGCTCAAGTGAGTCGTATAGCCTCTAGTGGGTGAAAAAATGTAAAATCAGCGCGTTTTATAATCACCAAAAATCTACCATAAGCGAAATGAATACTAAATCAGAGACACAACAAGTAACCGTAATGAGCGAATTAATGAGGCGAAATCAATGATCACTGGAAAACTGTTAACATAGCGTACAAGGCACAAGTAATTTAATTAAATGCGGGAAAAATAACTAATTAAATAAACGGGTGCAAACGTGAATTAAACCAGACTTGAAGTAATTGCGATTATCAATGACGTAATTAAAATGCAAATTATCTCAAAGGTGAGTGTCATACACTGGGTTTCTATTCAGAGGTTACGGTACAGTCTAGAGCAGGTGGTGTGACACGTGTTATCAACCTGCGCCCCATTAGGTGAAAAATATTTTATAGCGCGCCCGACCAAGGCCACAGAAAGAACGCTCATTTGCGGGGGTTGTTCAAGGTTATTGCATTGCCGGGTAAGGGTTGGAACTTCGGGCCTGAACACACGCCGCAAAACACTAGCACTTGTGAGTTCACCAATCACCCTGGGTGATGGGAATAATTAATTGGCACTACTGTGCTCTTCACTGTAACTGTGCTCTGCATGTGTCTTGCAGTCGCATGCCGACAATAATTGTCGTTTGCCACTTTTCCACCCATTACCTAGTCCTAAATAAAAATTGCACTTGGTCGGGGAATTTTCTGAATGTTATCTATCGGGGCGTTTTAAGCGTTTAACAGCGTCAACACCTTTTAGCTTAACTGGAAACAGTAAAGCCTTTCTAACCCATTCCCAGACACTGCACCCTTTTGACCAAAAATGTAAACTTGATAAAACCTAAAAATTATAACATTCGAAAGTACATATTGGGAAATGCATTTCAAAGAAAACGAAAGTAATCACTTAATTAACTAAAAATGCGGGTAACCTAATTAGCTTAATTAATGAAACATGAAATGAAAAAATTATCATCACACGGGAAATAATTACGTAGTTAACGGAAAAGAAATAATTAAGAAATTCATGGCCGCAGTAGTGTCCATTCGGGCGTACCGTCCTGGGGCTGCGGCTTCGTTGGCGGATTTGCAGTGCACAGCGAACCGCACGTTCACTGTGACTTCCCTGTGCACCGCGGGCCGTCATTCGGTCACACATGGTCGTTCTCGAGTCGTCGGAGTGTCTGCACAGAATTGTCGTTACGTTTTTACGCATGATTGGCTAGCCATATTTCCACCTACAATAGTTCCATTCACTGTACAGCAACGACTCCGATCAGTAGACAATAGTGGCTATGGACATTGCAGTGAATTAAATATTTTATCTTTCATTTGTAATCATTGTAATTGCTTCATAAAAGTGATTGCCACATCATTCTGATCATTTTAAGTGCTCAACCATCAAAATCGGTTGAAAATTCATGGAAATATGCACTTCCAAAGGTGAGACCACTGAGAAACTGCCCGATATTTACTTCAGAAATTCCAGCCGGGTGCGGTGCCTTTTGGTGCTAGCACCGGCAACCCGCTGGTGCCCTTCGGTGCCGGTGCCATTTTTTCCAAAAGGCACCGGTGCCGGTGCGGTGCGGTGCCATTTTCTGGCCGGTGCCCCAGGGTGCCAGGTGCCCTTTTCATGCGTTGGCAAAGGTGCCGGTGCGGTGCGGTGCCATTTTTCCCGGTGCCTTTAACATCACTAGCCATATCTCCAGCTGTGATGCCGGTATAAAGCTGAAATTTGGGGGATGTCTTGCCAACAACCCCCCTCACAATACACCAGTGGGGCGGCTGCCAACGACCCACTAAAGCATGGGTCACTGCATATAAAGTTGACCATTTTCTAAAAACAGCCCAATTGTCCCAAAACAAGTTTATCACCCAGCTGCATTGAAAAAATGTTGCAACATCATACCTAATAAAAAACTGAATCGGGTTGGAACACTATTTCAGCCAAAAAATTTTTTTTCAGTAGGGCACCCTCCCTGTCCCATGAACGGTAGAATGAAAATTTCACTTTAAACCATTTTTTTTGTTTCACACTTACAAAGTTGGTTTACAAAGTTCACTAGAGAATGGTCTCAGGTTCAAAGTTATGTAAACAACATAACCTCTAAAATGCCTCCATAAGGAAATTTACTTGGGGTGAATTCTATGATGTCAAAATGATGTCATTTCAGGAACAAAATTTGACACAATTCTCACTTTTTCATTCACCCCAAATAAATTTCCTTATGGAAGCATTTTAGAGGTTATGTAGTTTACATAACTTTGAACCTTAGACCCTCCCCTAGTGAACTTTGTAAACCAACTTTTTTAGTGTGATACAAAAAATTGGTTTAATGTGAAATTTTCAGTCTGCTGGTTATGGGATAGGGTGGGTGCCCTACTGAAAAAAATTTTATGAGCAGAACTAGGGTTCAAATCTGATTCAATTTTATATCAGGTATGTTCTCACAACATTGTTTTGTAATGCAGTTGGGTGGCAAACTTGTTTCTGACACTTGGGTTGTTCTTAAAAAAATTATCAACTTTATATGCAGTGACCCATGCTTTAGTGGGTCGTCGGCAGCCGCCCCACTGGTGTATTGTGAGGGGGGTTGTTGGCAAGACATCCCCCAAATTACAGTCTTCTACCACCCTCACAGCTGGAGATATAGCCTTCAAAGTGTAGCTAATCAAGTGGGTGGTGAACTTGCTTGGGACACCAAAAACGCCACAAAAGTTGTTGCATATAGGGCGACCCACCCTGTCGTGAGTCGCCGCACCTCCCCCCATTGTTGGGGAGTAAGGGGGGTCTTACAACTTTATATATACAAAGTTTCAGCCTTATAACACCCCCATGGACGGAGATATTGCATTCGAAGTGAAATAAAAACGTGGGTGGTGAACTTGTCCGGGAAGGTGTTTATGTGACTCCGCCTTTTTCTTCATACCGTAAAATATTTTTCTTTTTTGTGAAAGTGCATACGTAAGTATCCAGCTCGCGCGTTATCGATCGAAACATAACTAATTTTGGGCGCATACTTTGCGGTCCGCCGAGTATACATACCTACAATCAGTACGCATTGACCTTGCACGTAGGTCGTTATCGCGTACACACTGTGGCAACGCTGACGTGTCACGAGCCGCCGGATAGCTTCTGGGCGCTGCGGGAGGACGACCAGAACACCGCCGCGTGCTTGGCAACTTACGAGTGGAGCTTCGCTTTCATGTGCCAAATGGGTTAGATTACTTTCGATTTGTATGTACCGTATTTCCTTGAAATACCCCCAGGGGGTTCATTTTTGAATGGAGAATTGAGAATAGAGTGAGAATTTTGAGAATGAATTGAGAATGGAGTGAGATTTTGTTTTTGTTTTGGGGGGGGGTTAAACAAGGGGGGGGGGTATTGTTTCAATAGAAATTTTTCGAACTCCCAGTACTTATTTGTTGCTTGTAACGTATGTAGACGTAGACAATGCAACAAGAAGCACCATTTATTAGAGTAGGTATATAGACTTATAAGTATAATAGTTGAGTGAACTACTACTTCACTCAACTACTACATAAGTAAACACCTTCCCGGTCACGTCCGGCGCCCTATTTTTGATTACACTTGTGACATCCTATCTCCAGTTCGATGGTGCGCCAGAAGCTGAAACTTGGGGGAAATATTGATGGAACCCCCCTCTACTTCGCATGAATTTGGGGGGTCGCGGCGACCCCTTTAGAGGGTGGGTCGCCATAAGTACAAAAATTTTATTGGCTTTTCTGGTGTCCCTCACAGGTCAGGCACCCACTGATTCTTTAGCTGTGGGTAATGATGTAAAGGCACCGGGGCACCGGTGCCCCGGTGCTGGGCACCGAAGGGCACCAGCACCGGTGCTGGTGCGGTGCCATTGCAATCTTCAGGGGTGCCATGCCGGTGCTGGTGCCATTTTTTCCAGAATAGCACCGGTGCCGGTGCGGTGCGGTGCCATTTTTTTGCCAGTGCCAAAAGGTGCTAGCACCAGGGCTAAAGTAAAAGGCACCGGGAAAGGCACCGTCCAATGCTTCATGTGCTGTGCAATTTTGTCCATAGTATGTGCTTATTCATATTTCAAAAAACAGCGATATATTTACCCAACCGTTTTTGCCTATTTTGTAAACCTCCCATCAAATAAATATACCTACTGTGAAATCCATTATACCCGATACGTGATCTGATGAGTGAATCAAAAATTTTGTTGAATTTTAAATCATTTTTATATTTTATATTTATCTTACTTTTTTGTTCAAAATTTGTTGTCAGTTTATGACAGAGATAGTTCCATTCTCTGTACAGCAACGACTCCGATCAGTAGACAATAGTGGCTATGGGCATTGTAGTGAATTAAATATTTTATCCTTCATTTGTAATCATTGTAATTGCTTCATAAAAGTGATTGCCACATCATTCTGATCATTCTAAGTGCTCAACCATCAAAATCGGTTGAAAATTCATGGAAATATGCACTTCCAAAGGTGAGACCACTGAGAAACTGCCTGATATTTACCTCAGAAATTCCAGCCCGGTGCGGTGCCTTTCGGTGCTAGCACCGGCAACCCGCCGGTGCCCTTCGGTGCCGGTGCCATTTTTTCCAAAAGGCACCGGTGCCGGTGCGGTGCGGTGCCATTTTTCCCGGTGCCTTTAACATCACTAGCTGTGGGAGGGCTATAAATCTAAAATTTTGGGGATGTGTTACCAACACCCTTCCCCTACTATACACTATTCAAAAATGTGAGATTAACGTGAAAAATTTCTAAAATATTCTTTTATTCTCTAAAAAACATAATCACCCAATAGATGGATGACAAATAATTCACTTTTTGGAACTTTTTTTATTAGACACTTGAAAAGCTGGTTTACGATACTTTTAAGTGAAGGGGTTGATGATTAAAGTTATGTAAAGAACCACACCTCTAAAACGCCTGCATTGCAAAATTTACTTGGGGGGAATTTCAAAGTGTAAAATTTGTAAATTTTTGTTCCTGAAATGATGTCATTATGGTGTCATAAAATTCCCCCTAAGTAAATTTTGCAATGCAGGCATTTTAGAGGTATGGTTCTTTACATAACTTTTATCATCAATCCCTTCCCTTTAAAGTATCGTAAACCAGCTCTTCAAGTGTCTAATAAAAAAGTTCCAAAAAGTTCCTGTAGCGGGTCGCCGTGGCCTCCCCCATTGATGCAGCGTAGAGGGGGGTTGCAAATATATACCCCCCATTTTCAGCTTTCTACTCCGCCCGCAGCGGGAGTCAGGGCACCCGGAGTGAAATCAAAAATAGGGTGCCGGACCTGACCGGGAAGGTGTTTATGTAATTGCTGTAAACCATGTTCTAACGTAACACTGACATTGTTTTTAACGTGTGTTCTGCATTGCCCAAATCACAAACCGCAGCTTTTGTCATTTACGTTCTCCTTACACTCAATTTGGGGGGAGGATATTTTGAGGGGGGTATAAAGCCATAGTGTCCATTTTGAATGGGTATTTCGAGGATATACGGTAATTACCAATCACAACATCTTTTTACTTTCTCCTTCAAACTATTACCGTATTTCTTCTAATAGAACGGCATACCTCCAATTGAATGGCACCTCCAATAGAACGGCAGGTTTTGGCACTTTTTTGCTCGCAGAAATTAATAGAACGGCAGTCTCCAATAGAACGGCACCTCCAATAGTACGGCAGGTTTTGGCACTTTTTTGCTCGCAGAAATTAATTGAACGGCAATCTCCAATAGAACGGCACCTCCAATAGAACGGCAGGTAGAAATTACGTTGGAAGAGTGCCACAAACACAAATATAAGAAATATGGGTGGTGAGAACATCCAAGCTTTTCAGAACTATGATTTAAGGTTATCTTCACATTTGGTTTTGTCGGAAGTGATGCTCGGATGGTAAAATGTTGTTAATTTTTGATTGAAAACCCTATGTTCAAATGAAAAATTTTTTCGCTGGCCAATGAGCGTTTTTGTTTGTACAAGTGATTAGTGCAGCATTTGCACATTTGTCTACTATTCATCCTGTCATAATGTCTTTATCTGTGTCATGTAACTATTTAGCAGGGTGGGTCAAATAGATTTGTTTGACTTTCCAAAAAAAATTCACCCATCGAAAAGAACACTTGAAAATCGAATTTTTTCTAGAAAATATAATGTCTCTAAAAACAAAGATGTATTCAAAATTTACCAGAACAATTTTGAAATTCGAAAACTCATTTCGTTTCGTCATTCGGGAGGCGTTCAGAGTTTTTCCAAATGCAGAGTTTCACTTTTTTATGTAATGTTTCTCATTCATGCACATAAACTGATCTCCAGCCACAGTATGAAACGAAAACGTTAACGCTTTTCTCCGTATCTACCACACCACCCAGTATTTTTCATATGCACTGCATGCAACACAAAGCTCATGCCGCCAGCGGATTATATCGCTGTTGAGTCATGATCTGGCGCTGAGAAGCACATCAAAGCAGCGCCGCACCCCGCCCCATCGATGCCTACCATACTCTTTAATCGACCCTTTTTAGGCCCAGCGATGAAAAATGTCTGAAAAATATTGGTGAAAAAATAGAACGGCAGCCTCCAATAGAACGGCACCTCTAATAGAACGGCAGGTAAAAAAGATGACGAAAAAATAGAACGGCGCTCTTCTATTAGAAGAATTACGGTAGTTCAATTGATTACAAACGATTGTGTAACATCAGAAATAAGTTAGCTAATTTTTACATAAACTCAGTGTGTCTGAAAAACCTGGATGGCGGCTGGCAGCAGGCGCTTCACGGCAACAACGTCGATGAACCAAGGACCACATACACGAATGTGTACAAGCACAATGACAACTACCTGAACGTGGGCGGCACGGAGACGATCCACTGCAAGTCGGACTACCTGTGGCTGGACCCGGACAAAACGAGCCACAGAGTGCTCACCTGCGAGGAGAACGGCCTGTTCTCTGTGGATGTCGGCGACGATCCGATGCAGCCTTGCGTTCCAGGTAGGCAGCATGAAAAAGTCCTTCTTTGAAGTTACCTATACTCTGCGGACCGCATACTATGCAATTTTCTGAAGGAAACACTCCACCATGATGTTCGGTAGTAATGCTAATAATATTTCCTTCAAGAAACGAAAAAGTAATTTCAGGGATGAAACATAGGGTAGTTGTACTTGACCGTCCTTTTTCTTTTGAAAATATTTCCCTGTTTTGTGAGGGTGCGTACATAAGTATCCCGCTTGCACGTTATCGACTAAGACTATAGTAATTTTGAGCGCATACTGTGCGGTCCGCCTAGTATGCTCACCTCATTGGTTCCCTCGGCAGCCTGCGGCACGGTCCTCGGTCTCGGCAACTACGTGCGCCCAGTGACACCGGCGTCATTCTCCGAAGTGGTACCCAACCCAGTCGGTGGCTTGCTGTCGTCACATTTCGCAGACATAACGCTCCAGTGCGAGCAGCACTACATTTGGGACGACTCGGTATGGTGGACTTGGTGGCAACCCCAGACCCTGTAAAATGTAGAATGTCATGCCAAGTGTCAAAAGTCATGTAAAATGTCCTGGAAAATAACAAACGCGTTTGCTATTTTCCAGGACATTTATATGACTTTTGACAGTTTGCTTGACATTTGACATTTAACAGTGCAGACACTTGGAGGGAAAATATTTTTGAAACCATTTCATTCACATTGTAAGTTGAAAAATAAATACCAACAATGAAAACTTGTCACAACAGGTGCCCGACGGTGGAGAGGAGAACAGAACTGGCAGCTGTTTGACGGACGGCGACGTAAACGGCTTGGCGGCCAAAGTCGCAGGCGCCGTTGCCACGTTCACGAACATCGACCACAACTGCATCGCCAGTGCGTTATTTGCTCGATCGTGATTAGTGATGTAAAAGCGCCATGGCGCTGGCGCCTGGCGCTAGCGCCAAACCAAAAAGCGCCATGGCGCTTTTGGCGCTTGGCGCTTTTTTGCAGTGGCGCCATTGGCGCTTGTCGCCGAGACCTCCAAAAGCGCCATGGCGCTTTTGGCGCTTGGCGCTATAATGCCGTGGCGCCATTGGCGCTTGGCGCTCACACTTTAAAAAGCGCCAAAAAAGCGCCATACAATCTGTGTACGATTTCGATAGGTGGCACCAAATATGCCATCAAAATATGAGATGATTGTTTTTTTGTTCCATCCAATTTTTCCATCACCTAACAATTATGGTTCACACATCCAAATTTCATAATTTTGAGATTAATAGCACAACTTCACTTGCTTTAACAGAGTAACCTACTGAAACTTTTTGCATTCCGAATAAAACTACCTACATAGCATGCTGAATGTACACGTTAAAACAATCTATCTATCATATCACAACCAGGGTTGGCAAAATCTCAGAAAAGAATAAAAATAAAATAAAAATAAAATGGAAAATTGAAGAATAAAATAAAATAAAATAAAATGGAAAATTTCAAAATAAAAATAAAAATTGTATACAAATTCAAATTTTTGTAAAATTTTTGTAAAATTGTATACAAATTCATATTTTTGTAAAAATTGTATAAAAATTCATATTTTTTTGTAAAAAATTTTTCTGTTGTTTATAGTTCAACCTGTTCATTCACGGAGCTGGGGCAGTCCCAAGCCATGTAAAGTGTCAAAATGTCATATGAAATGGAATGGAAAGTGTCAATTTTCATGAAAATGTTAAGTAAAGTGTCAATTGTCATGACAAATATAAATTAAAGTGGAAACTGTTAAGCAAATTGTATCCAAATCTGATTTTTTGTATCCAAATCTTGTTGTTTTTGTAACCAAATCTTATGTGAACATTTGGATACAAAACATAAGATTTGGATACCAAAATATAAGGTTTGGATACCAAAACACAAGATTCAGATACACAATTTACACTTTGCACAACATTTGTCATGACAATTATACTTTGCTTGACATTTGAGATGCCAATTGACTCTTTACTACATTTGTCATGACAATTGACACTTTGCATGATGTTTTACAAATGTGCCCAGCACACTCCAGTAATCCTTCTACTGAAAATGCAAACCATTCTTGATAATTGTAACTTAACACTTGCAACTAGCTAACAATACCTACTGCATGCAACTTTTGCAAAGTAATGGAAAAATTTGTCACACGTTTTTCATGTTTAGGTCTAATTATCACATTTTTCTGACCTTGCATGCAAGATTCTGATTTTTTGTAAAATTTCTGTAAAATTTTTGTAAAATTTTTGTAAAATGGTCCATTTTATTATTTTATTATTATTTTGGAATAAAATACAATAAAATAAAACGAAACAAGAATAAAATTAAAATAAAATACATTTTTATACAATTTTTATACAATTTGTATACAAATGATTTTTATAAAACCAACCCTGATCACAACTAGGTATTTTTCCCCACGGTAACCCTCCGCCCCAAACGATCCAGCTATCATCTATCCCCAAAGCGATTTTTGAGATATTTTGTCCCAATTTGAGGATATACGGTACTTGCATTGCAAGTAATGCACTTGCGAGTAATTTTTTTGCACTAATTTTCACGCAGTTTCATTCATCAAGTAGAGGAACAGCTTTGTGTATTGAGCGTCCAGTTGGATCCATATACAACGTGCCATGTAACTTTTAACACTGATGTACATGGCTAATTGTAAATCGGACGAGAAATTTTTGGCGCTGGCGCTATTGGCGCATGGCGCCATTGTCCTCTGGCGCCATTGGCGCTTGGCGCTACAGTCTGGAAAAGCGCCATGGCGCTTTTGGCGCTTGGCGCTAAAATCGTTTGGCGCCATTGGCGCTTGGCGCCGCAATGTGAAAAGCGCCATGGCGCTTTTGGCGCTTGGCGCCAAAACTCTGGCGCTTTTCACATCACTAATCGTGATCTTCATCGAACACTTTCAAGTGAGCGCCAACACGCAGCGTGCGCGCCGCTGGCCGAGCAGAGCGGCAGAAGCGTCGTCTACGACACTGAGCAGCTGAGCAGCAACGGGAGGCACCCGGAGGGCACCGTGCTCGAGGTCACCTGCGACGAGCTGGCCGCCTTCGTGCCCATGCGCCCCAGGCAGCCGATGAGCAGCACTTGCAGGGAGAAGCTGCTCTGGTACAAGGAGCCGGCCGACTGCGCGCTTTGTCAGTCGCTGCGTGCTCCGTTCATTTCTATTGCATCGGGACTAGTGATGTAGAAAGCGCCAGCAGTTTGGCGCCAAGCGCCAATGGCGCCACGACAAAATGGCACCAAGCGCCAAAAGCGTCATGGCTCTTTTACGTCACTAATCGTGTCTTACAGCCAGCTTGCAGCATTGTTTTCTATTGCAGCTTGCTCGAAGCTCTTGGAGGAGAACTTGACCAGTGTCCACATGCAGCCGGACACAGCCGTCTACACCAACGTATACAAGCTCTCAGAGGACTCATCAGTTATCATACCCGGTGGAAACGTTACTGTAAAGTGTGCCGGTGATCTCGTCTTTGACATTTACCACACGGAGCAGACGATCACCTGCGAGCCGGGTCTGTTTGACGCCATCCACAGCAAGAAATGGTTGTGTGGATGCGCGATGAAGCGTCGTGAAGTTGTCACACAGACACTTCTCGACGCTTCACTAAGCATGCCAACGCTTCCACACACATCACGAAAATCTGCGTGAAGGCATTTCACGATTCTTAATATGGCGCTCCTGAGCAAACTTGTGGGTAGGGGAAGTGTGTGGGAGCACCATCACCGTGAAGTGATTTCCGTGAGGCGCGTGGTGCAGGTGAAGCGTGTGGCATACTGTTCACCGAGATTTTCGAGATGCTGGTGGAAGCGTGTGGAACGCGCCGCTTCACGCATCCATTTTTTGCTCTGATCTTTACCTAGTCGTTAAGTGAGTGAATGCAACTGTAGTATTTTACACCGCTTCAGGTAAATGGGTGGACCCCCTGAAAGTGTGCGTGGAGCCGACCGCGTGCAGCAAGGCGTTCACGCCGACGGAACAACTGGCCAAGCGGTCGGCCATGGCCGCGCAGACGGTGTCCACCCTGTCGACCGTGATTGCGGTGAGCACGCTGCTGGTAATCTACCTGCTGCTGCGAGACTTCTCCCTGCCGCGCATCTACCACATGGTTCAGGTTCGGAAATCGATGCCCGCTCTGTTAGGTACTACTGTCTCGTTTGCTGATTAAAATGCATTCGAGCCACACAGGAGTTCACACTGGTCATCGGCCAGTTGTTGCTGTTGCTGTTCCGCACACGAACTTTGTTCGACATGGGCGCCTTCTGTGACCCGGTACACAGTTGTCTACGTAGTTACTGCCTTTACTCGAAACTTATCGTGTTTTGATCGACTATTTATTCTACCAATACAAAATCCAAATTTGAATCGAATTTGCCAAAAAATTTAAACCATCAAATTTGCCATAAAGATACACGAAAGTGTTCAGCATACATACGATATATTTATACATGACAAAAATACATCTAGGTACATGACTTCCTGTACATGACACTCGTTTACAAGCGGCGCTGTAGACAAACGCCAGTATCCAAAGGGCGCCAAAATGTGATGTGGTCCAACGACAGAGTGGCTACCGACAAATATTTTAGTGTAGAGCGCTGTCGATTCAGTTAAGATTTTACTTACTACCGATATTATACAGCACGGACCTATGAATAGGTAATTCCGTGAATACACGTGTGACAACTGGTCAACAATCCCGATTATCAACCAGTGATGATAAGCGACACAGGTGTGCAGTCGCGTTAGCGCGTATATATTGAGTGTGCCGTCTATCCACTCTTCACTGTTCATTTTCAGCTTGCGGCATAGTCGCAGTCGTGCTGCACTACGTGTACCTGGTACACTTTCTGTCGCTGTTCACGGAGGCGGTTCACAACTTTGTCACGTTCACTTGCGTGCTGGTCTACTCGCCGCTGCTGGACCGGAAGAAGTTGCTGTGTGTGCTGTTGTTGGTGCCGCTGCTGCCGGTGGCGCTCACCTGCATTTTCTGGTTTGTCTATGCTGACCGGCGCGTTTCAAATTGTACCGTATTTCCTCGGAATACCCCCCCTGGATTAACTTCACCCTCGAAATACCCCCAGGTCTGTGCGAACTGAGGCTAAAATAACCCACCTCGAAATACCCCCGTCTGGATTGATGTATTTCATGTAAATATGTAATGTAAATGATGTATCAATTGTGCCAATTTCCATCGCAGCTGCACCGACTAGTTTGTGAAGCGGTGCACATTCATACATTCTTATAAATACATCCTCTTTGGTCGCATTTATGGGTATGTAATAGCCTATACTTTACCCAGATCCTTCACGACAATGTCTGGCGGAAAAATAAACAGCCCTCGAATAAGGCCCCTCGAATAACCCGCTCGAATTTTGCACTCTGAAAAAAATAAACCCCCTGGGGGATTTCGAGGAAATACGGTAGATGTTTAATCATTTTTCATGGTGTGTAGAGTTGGCCATGTTCCTCAGGTTCGACGCATACACTTCGAGCACCACGTGCTGGATCACCTACGACAGCAGGGGCCCCAACGCGCTGATCGAGGCGGTGGCCGCCTCCGCGCTCGCCGCCGTCACCATCATCATCTCAGAGTCCACCGGCATGTACAACTTCCTTCCCGTGTGAGTACCCAGTTGAAATGCGTCATTAGTCGAATTGAATCATTTAAGTGTGCCGTTCGATTGCAGCCACCCGGAATCGGACAAGGGGCTGCGCGTCTCGGCCGGAACGAACAGCGGCGGCGCCATTCCCATCGCCTTGTTCTCCATCGCAGTCTGGTTTCTCGGCTCCCAGGTGGTCCAAAAACCCTATGCATGTTGTCATCTAAACGTGCCAGTCATGTAGACCCGCCAGTCATATACATCAATATATCTACCCACTAGTCACCTACGCAAATACGGTATATCAATCTGATCCTTTTCTATTCACACAATACCCCCCCCCCCAAGGCGGTGTTCAACGACAGCGCCAGTCTCTACTCGACCACGGCGGTGCTCAACGTGCTGCTCGCCGTGTTCATGGTCGTGTTTCACACAGTCGGCTCCCACAAGGCAAGGCAGATGATCACTAAGATATTTTGCTGCTGTTGCAGGAAAAAGGACCAATGCAAAGATGAGGGTGAAACGCTTGAGACGGAGAAAGGGAAGTGATTGTGTGGGTGATTATGAGATTTTTTTGAGAGGATGAAATGTAGGCATTTACAGAAAAGTATATTTGGCAAAGTGTGTTGATTTTGTTTCCGTGGTAGATTTTAGTTAGGCGCATATTCATCACAGCAAAAAATGGATCCGTGATGCGTGTGGAAGCGGGCTGGATGCGCTTCCACACGCTTCCATCAACATCACGAGATTCTGGGTGAAGTGTCTTCCACACGCTTCACCTAGCTTCACCACGCGCTTCACGCGCATCCAAACATGTGGAAGACACTTCACCGCGCTGGCGCTCACACCACGCTTCCCCCGCGTATACATTTGCGTGGTAGCGCCATATTAAGAAGCTTGAAGTGCCTTCACGCAGATTTTCGTGATGTGTGTGGAAGCGCTGGCAGCTTGGTGAAGCGTTCGGGAAGTGTTGTCGTGAAGACACTTCCCGACGCTTCACCGCGCATCCACACACCAATTTTTTGCTGTGCATGATTTTCACTCTAGATGGAACAGCGCGTGTGTATGCAAAACCGGGATTGAAAATACATTTCTATTCCATAGAGGCATTTTATTTTGATATTTTGTTTGAGTGTATGAGTGAGATGACGAACTAGCATAAGCATTTCGTTCGCGTTGTGCCAAGCGATTTCTCACTTTCCGATTTTTGTCTTATGATATGTCTGTCGCTTTTAAATGCGGAATTGCCGCCCTGCAATGAAATCTCAGACCCAATAACAGCGACCCTTTATCTAGTGGACAAAATATCTACTGTAAATCCTCGAATAAGTCCCCCGGGGAGTTATTTTTTCGTCAGAATTTTTTGAGGGGGGACTTATTCGAGGGGGGAGTTATTCGAGGGGAGGAGTTATTATTTCGTCAGAATATTACGTAAAATACATTATCAATATATTATATGAATGGGGTTAAATTCATACATAAATCTGTACGGCGCCACCTACATACGTTTCTAAATTATAAATTCACAATTGATACAGCGACTTTTTCCGTACATGACCGGGGCGAATTCGCACTGCGCTGCGGGCTGCGCACGCCCAAACGAATTCGCCGTGATTTATGCGATATCTGTTCTGTACTCCGGCCAGTCTTCCTCTAGTCGAGTGTATTGCGCTACGCGGATACACTGACTGCGGGGCGCCGACGCCCGCGACCGATTGTCGTCATTGTCATTTTTTCATAATGCAGTTGGGTGGCGAACTTGTTTGGGAGACTTGGGTTGTTTTAAAAAATGTACAACTTTACATGCGGCGACCCATGCTGTAGTGGGTCGTCGGCGGGCACCCACTTGTGTATTGTGAGTGGGGGTTGTTTGCAAGAGATTCCCCAAATTTCAGCTTTCTATCGCCCTATAGCTGGAAATATGGCCCTCCTAGTGTTGTAGTTGCACTACATTGTATTTATTCCCATGGATTTATTCTACAGTTGAGTAAGTTTTGGGTTCACTTCTGAACCCCTAAACTTTATGTTTCAGCCAAACCTTTATAAGTGGCTACTTGGATATGTAAATCAGTTCAGTCTTTTGACCTGTTCTCATTGATTTTGACTAATAAAGTCATTAAAACATCTGAGGACGTGTCGCACGGCGATGGTGCCCAATCAATAAATTAACAGCACACCACAAACGCCTCCACTCCTCACCCTCGTCAGCATCCTGTGACCTCGGCTTCACATTGCTGAGGCTCACATGTTGATCAGCACCTCGGGTACAGACTGTCATCGCTCTGAGCCCCGTGCATGCAACACTAGTCTAGCTAATCAAGTAGGCGGTGAACTTGTTTGGGACACTGAAAACGCCACAAAAAATGTTTGCCTATAGGGCGACCTACCCTCTAGTTAGTCGCCGCACCTTCCCCAATGATATGGAGTAGCGGGATAGTGTTAGGACTATTAACCCACCAAATATTAGCTTTATACCACTGCCATAGCCAGAGATATGGCATCTGAAGTGAAATAAGAAAATGGGTGGTGAACATGGTTGGTTTTAGTAAAATTCTTTTTACTAAAATTGTATTTTATTTTTATTAAAATTGTATTTTATTTTTATTTTATTCTTGTTTCAGTTTATTTTATTTTATTTTATTCTGAAATGTCATTAATAAAATAAAATGAAACCATTTTACAAAAATTTTACTAATATTATACAAAATTTACAAATTGGCAGCTAAAATCTTAAGCAACAGGATTTAAAACTTTTTATAGAACTTAACAGACACTTACGTTTTTGTAAAATTGTACTAAAATTGTACAAAAATTCGAATTTTTGTACAATTTTACAAAAAATTTTTACAAAAATTCAAATTTTAGTAAAATTGTATTTTTATTTTATTAATTTTCCATTTTATTTTATTTTATTTTATTCTCCAATTTTCTATTTTATTTTTATTTTATATTTATTTTTTTCTGAGATTTTTCCAACCATGGTGGTGAACTTGTCCGGGAAGGTGTTTATATCACGTGCAGTTTCTTTGTTACCACCCCCCCCCCTTTCAGGGGAACCACTGTGATAATATACGTTTTCTCATTGCTGGGCCTGATCGCATACACTGTGACCGTGCAGACTGGCCCTCTGCCGCTCGTGTTTTACATCCGCCGGAGTTTTAGGGTTAAAAAAGCCTTTGCATCAATTATTCCGATTTTCTTGTTCTCTCTTCTCTCTACTGTGTCAATGAAATTATGGGTAACCACGGCCAGCATATTCAATTTGTCCATGACATTTAGAATTCTATTGTTCTTATTGCATTGTTTCAAGTGGTTATATGGGTCAGGTGTCAGGTGGGTTATTTGGTGGGTCAACGGTCAGGAGTTAATTTTTCTCAACAATATGTAAGGCAACGTTTTCTGAATAAATGAACACCAATATAAATAAATAGTCGACAGGATGTACTGGTTTATGTTGTTTATGTGCATTGGGGTCTTCATCTCAGGTAATTTGTCTCCTTTTAGGCGTATACAGCTTCATTGAATATTGTACTTTCAGGTTTGTAGAATGCCGGTAAAGCCGGATTTACAGCATAACGATCAATAGGAGGTGATGCGACAAATTCAACGTCACCGAAAAATCTGTTATTTTCATTTTTACCAGTTTTTTTAAATATAAAATTCATGTTTATTATGTGCGAGACGTGGAACTCGAATTTGAATGAAAAACGTTCGATGAAAAATTGTCGGCCATCAAATCAATTTTGCGGTGATGCCCTAAAATCAATTTGTCGGCAGTCATTGCATGCAAGTGCCATCGACAAATTGATTTTAAGGCCTCACCGTGAAATTAATTTGACCGCGGACCATTTCTCATCGAACGTTTTTCATTCAAATTCGAGTTTCACATCTCGCACATAATAAATTTATGCAAAATATTGATTATTAAACATGAATTTAAAAAAAAATACTTGAAAAAATGAAAATAACTAATTTTTTGGTGACGTTTAATTTGTCGCATCACCTTCTATTGATCGTTATGCTGTAAATCCGGCGTTATGCTGCGATTACAGCTCGACGTAAAATTCCAGCGTAAAATTCCATCGCAAAATTGATCACATGAAAGTGGATGATGATACAGGTCTGCAATTTTTCATGGGAGGATACCGTTCCGTATCTGTGCGTAACGTATCCCCGTATATTTAGTACATTTGCCGTAAGTAAATACTCATGCAAATAAGTTATTCAACCTTCATGACAAAACTTCATGGCTTTGATTTCAACACATGTTTCAATCTGGCGATTGCTGCATGTGCATTCCATTAGTGCACAAGTGCTTATTTTACCACATGGAGTGTATGTACAGGGTGGCCAACGTCAGGCCCACGTCAGCAAATTGAAACGGTGCGTCTGACGTGGGCCACTCTGTATTTATGTGGATACGTTAAGCACAGATACGGAACAGGAATCTGCCTTTTTCATGGACAATATGTTTATAAATACCTTCATTGTGTCCAACAGTCATCGACCACGGTCACTGCTATTTAATTGGGAAAATTCAAAAATTTCGATTTTATGTTATAATTTTATGTCAGCTGAAGAAAAATCAATTCTACGCCAGTTGATTGCCTGCAATGACATAGCGTACAATTGATTTTTCTTCAGCTGGCATAAAATTTTGAACGTAAAATCGAAATTTTTTAATTTTTACAATCAAATAGCAGTGACCGTGGACGATGACTCTTGGATACAATGAAGGTTTTTGTAAACGTATTGTTTATCAAAAATTGCAGACCTGTATTATCTATCATCCAACTTCATCATATATTATATTTGTGTAAAGCTAACATAAAAGAGCGTGTTAGCATAGATAAAATCCGATGTACAATACCATGTGATTGGAGGATAAATCCCCTAGGAGCTAAATTATGTCATAACCATAGACAAGGGATAGATAGTGTGATTAGGAAGTGTATGGTGCAAATAACAGATCGGTGAATGGAACTGGTCAATCTGACTGTTAAATTGTAAATCTAGGTGTCTCGGGGTGGCTGTGGCTGTGGCCTGTCAGCGGGCCATGGCAAAATGTAGGAGTGAGAGGGGCGGAACCCAGTAATGGGTATGGCCCTACATCTCCCATTGGCATAATAATAATAACCCATTTTGCGCGATGGAATTTTATGCTGTAATTTTACGTCGAGCTGTAATCGCAGCATTAGGGAGGGAGGGGGATCTGCATCACCAATAATTCTGCACATTTTGTGCCTACTAATTGCACAATGAATGAATGGATAACGGTATTTAAAACAGACAAAAGTTCATACATACCGATCAGAATGTACACAGAGTGCGCACATTACGAGCTTGACCAGTTGCATATTTTACTTAAAATTTAGTACAGAAAGTTTCCTGAAAGTGATGCTCAGTGCGTGACTGACATTTGCATATATCTTTTAACAACACAATATCAATATCAATTGTCAACTAGAAAATGTGACATTTTCATCTCATATATAAATGAGTTATAAATTATCCGGAATCTGGATCTGTATTCATGTCAAAGATCATATCAAGATGAATTATTTCAAATGCCCTGTAAAATGTAAAATACCATGCAAACTGTCAAAATTTTCAACTAAATTACATTGTAAAATGTGACAAGAACAGTTAAAACATTGATTGACACAAGCATAACATCTTCCATGGCGTTTGACACTTTGCATAAAATTTGACATTAGGCAGGGCACAGGGGTTGGGAGTGGCGCACGAGAATGCTCCTGCAAATTGAGTACGTTTGGTCGTTGCCCAGACTCAAAACCCCAACGATTTTAAATGGTTACAAAATCGGCCAATGTACAACAGAATGGGAAAACATTTGAGACTGCAAACCCCCTCCCTACCCCTAAAATTCCACCCCAAGAGCAGCTCTGGTTGCAAGTTGGGTCTATTTTGCAGAGTTGTTGAAAGTAAATACTGAACTTTTTTGAAAATAAACGTAAACGTAAAGTATTTTATTTTTACTCGTCCCTGAGTACAGAAAACGTAAAGTATTTTTATTTTACTTTTACGCTGCGTAAAACGTGAGTAAACGTAAATACCAGTATTTTTACTCGAAAGAAAACGTAGTAAGTAAAGAAAAGTAAAAAAATCCCATTTTGTATCTGGGAAGATGTAAACATGAGTAAAAGTGGAAGCGAGAGTCGTCGCTTTGCCTATACATCGCAACTTTCGATCATTCCCGCTGCCATTTTTGCAGCCGTTTTAGTTTTTTGGAGTAGTTTTTATCTTTTATGCACCCCAAATTCTTTTGTCAGTTACGTTTTCTGTACTCGCGTAGTTTCAAAAAGTACGCGAGTAAGTGAGTACCGATATTTTTGTCGGGAGGAAACGTGAACGTATTTACGCAGTACTCGAGTATAAATATTGATTATCGAGTAAACGTAAATACGTTTGACCAACTATGCTATTTTGACCCCTTTGACATCAAAAATTCCCTTTTCTAAATAGGTAGATATTGCCTAACTTATTCGGCCTTATCTCACTTGTCGGCCTTTACATGAAAATGACCTAGGTAACTTATTATGGTAAACTCAAATGCGTGCAAAGCTGATTTATGAGTTCTCCAGATTTTTCTAAATTTCGGCAGAGAAACCAGCGTGAGCAGGTCCCATTTCACTGCGTCGCCTGCGCAGACTGGGCGACGGCGGCGCGATGCCCTCCCGCGTCGCTTCGTTGCAACTGGTCAATGTGCGATGCCAGCAAGGCCGTTACATTTGGCGCCCGTGTGCGGATAGATGATTCGTTTGAAAAAAATCGCTGTGCAGAAAATGAGTCAGTTCACCTTTCCGTAAATACCGTATTTCCGCGAAATACCCCCTGGGTGGGTTATTTTTTCAAACTGGAATATTTGAGGGGGTATTTCGAGGAAATACGGTACGTATACATTGTCCTAGTATCGTGACCATTATCGCTAATAACAGGTGACGTCATTGTTTCCGATGGCGCTGAAGTAAACTTTGTACAGTGACCATGACGTGTGCACTAAATGAGTTACCACTCCAGGTACCTGTCGCACTGTCCCGAGGTGAAGGATGGCCACAAAATCATATTTGAGGGATGTGAGGAGCAGCTAGGATACGTTACAGCTCCTGGATTTTCGGCGGAAAGTCACGCGGCTGAATGTAAAAAGTGTGGGTTACTGGGGTTGGGTGTATTTTGCAATGATGCTAACTGGGACCCCAATATCGGCGACAGCCAGTGGGAGTCGAATATGAGACAGAAGTGCCGCCCAGGTGGGTTCAAAAACGCATGTGTCGTATTTGTTAGATTGATATCCGATTCATCAATTTTCGTTCAACAGAATTTTGTAAAAAAAGGCAGTGGCATCTTATTACTGCGCTTATCTTTGGCGCACGGTACACTGAAAAAATGCATTCCGCATTAGAACGTTTTTCTATGCTGAAGCATGGGCGCTTCCAGGATTTTTGATCGGGGGCTACTTGTTTACAGAGCGCGGCCAGCGGGCCAAGTGGCCAAATGGCCCTGCTCACACTAGGTAGTTTTCACACGAAATTTAAAAACTCATAAATGAGCTTTGAACGTGTTTGCGTTTTCCACAATGAGTCATTTTTTATCTCCATCAACTGTAGTTGGCTGGCGGCCACCTTGCTGTAAAAAACTCAAATGCGTTCTATGCTGATTTGTGAGTTTTCGAAATTTTGTGTGAAAATTAGTGTGCGCTGTCACAATGTATACAAAGTACAAACATATGCTAAAATTGTGTGTGAGCGACATGAACTCAGAACCGTCTGCTGCAGGGTGGTTGTACATTATGGAGCTGTGGGCATAGGGGAGTTTTGGGGTGCCATTTTTGGATGGGTGGTCTGCCCCTGAGCACATGCTTATAGGTAACTCGGGAACCGCTCTGGGAAATTGTTCATATTTGGATCTAAGGAGATTCGGGTTTCTGAGTACGGCTAGTTCAAGTTTGAGCAAATTGTTCTATGACACCCCAGTCCGGAGATAGGGTGGGGCTATAAAAATGTTCAATTAGCAAAAAGTTTGGGTGTCGTCCAGAACATGTTAAATTTGCACATCACGAAGTCGTTTTGGTGATAATTGTTTGAAGGAAATAGGTATGCTTTTGGCTGTTGGCACAATTTCCCGTGTGCTTAGTGTCAGCAACCGCTGGTGGTGTGGAAGGTTCTCAAAGTCAGTGCCCAGTGACATTGATGACTAGACATTTGAATACATTGTTTAGAATTCCATAAGAATCTATTGTGTCTTGAATGTGATTTTTTGTTGAAACGGAGTATGAGGTTTTTTGTTTTCAGACTGTGAAGTAGCACAATTTTTTTGAATGCTTCGCTGTAGTTGTATGTACCGTATATTTCCTGGAAATACCCCCCCCCCCACCCCAGTGCCAAGTATAGTTCCTGTTTAAAACAATTCCCCAGTCCTGTGTGTGGAAGGACGAAAACATAAATATCTTACAATAAACATCCGTTGGAGCATTTGTTTACTGTAATTGTATCTTATTTTCGAGTCATCCTTCAAACTGTGGGAGAGTGCCCCCTGAACATGCGTGCATACCTACGCCAATTTGTTATGAGAAAATCACCGTTTTTACATTTAAACACTGCATGGTTAAAAAAGCAATTTCTGTGTAAAAACTTGTGTTTTATGAAGAAAACTTCAGTTTGCACCAAAAACACAACAACACAGAAACTCAATTTTGTTGCGTATAATTCAACTCAAAGAGTCAAAACACAGGTATAATTTTTAAGCTCAAAACACAGATAGTGCTCTTAATAAAAAAAACTTACCCATCATTGATCACAGTTACTGAGTAGAGTACAACAATTTCAATGGAAATTGCGCAGTGTGTCACATTCTGGACGACGGTGCCCGGCTGCGAGGAGTGGAGGGAAATACAGCAACATATGCGCATCGTGTGAGAAGACATTCTCTAACAGATCCGGAAGTGAAAACAGTCGATCTTAACGCTCGAATTTCTTTGAAGTGTGACCCAGATTATGTGTTTGCAAACACTAAGACAAATGATGCCATAAAGACTAGATGTATGTAAGTTTTCTCCTATTTTGCAGTTTTGTCACTAACATTCTGCAGTATTTACTAACCACTGATGACTACTGATGGAAAAGTGCCAGGAAAAACGGCGCCAGGCGCCAATGGGCTAGAATAATCTGATCCAATCCAATCCAGTCCAATAATCCAATCCAGAAAAATTGCGCCAATGGGCTCGAAAATTCCCCAACGCCTGAGACAAAGTCTATAGGGGTCAATAAAAATGTGGTCGATAAAAATTATAAAATAACCGATCTGGATGATTGAATTTCAAGTTTAAATACTCGACTCTTTCTGGGCCGATTTGGATCGCTCAATACTGCTTGCCGCAATAATGAATTCGCCATTGAGGCCTGCCGCCTAAAATCGGAAACGCGCCATAGCGTTTTTGGCGCATGGCTCCAAAACGCAGTCAATTTCTGCATCACTAATCATGATCGTTCGTAATCACTTTCAGGGATTTCAATGAACAGGAATGTTCACGATACTTTGCGAAGGATTATTCACTACAATGTATTCCAGAAACAAGTATCTGTGAGTATTCCTTTCTGTATTTTTCCAGTTCAAAAAGGAAATGCATTATTTGAAAATATAAAGGTTATTTCAATGGGTATCCTTGAGAAGTTTTTTTCAACTGAATCATATTCGATTGACAAATACCGCAAATCCTCGAAAAAGACCCCCTCGAATAACCCCCCCCCCCCCCTCTTGAATAACTCCCCCTGGATGAAAAGGTTACCATACAAATATACAAAACAATATTAGCCTACCACAGCAACAGCAGATAATTACCTGATGTGTATGCAGTGTATACACATCTTTTCGTTGTTGGACAGCTAAATACCTGATCTACAAGAGTTGACAGACTGCATCCATACAATGAATTAACTCTAATTTTTCTGAGGAAAAATTAAGTCCCCCTCGAATAACCCCCCCCCCCCTTGAATAACTCCCCCCTCAAAAACGTCTGACGAAAAAAAAACTCCCCTGGGGTCTTATTCGAGGATTTAAGGTACATAAAAAATCGAGAATTAATTATGTTGAAATCATTATGCTTGTGTACCTGGATACCTATTCGCTTTTCATGGTGATTAGCTAAAGCGAAAATGCATGCAAACGGTTCCTTGGAGCGAAGACATATTTTCACCGCAGTAAAGCTGGGATTATGCAGAGTTGTTAAAAGTACCGAACTTAACGTAAACGTAAACGTAAAGTATTTATTTTTAACTCACCCCTGAGTACAGAAAACGTACAGTAAAAATTTTCTTCTTTTACTGACGACTGACGAGTAAACATGAGTAAAGGTACTTTTTCCCAAATTTAACGCAAACGTGAGTACCTTTCAGAAATGTCGCCAAAATTTTCGCTCAAAATCACTCATTTTCGTGGACGGGTGCCAGAACACATACAAACATAAACACCTTCCCGGACAAGTTCACCACCCAATTTTTTATTTCACTTTGGATGTAATATCTCTTTCTATGGGGGTGTTATAAAGCTGAAACGTTGAATATATAAAGTTGTAACACCCCCCTACTCTGCTTCAATAGCGGGAGGTGGGGCGACTCACTGCAGGGTGGGTTGCACTAAAAGCAAATATTTTTTTTTGGCTTTTTTGCTGTCCCAAACAAGTTCACCACCCACTTGATTAGCTACACTTTGAGGGTCGTATCTCCGACTGTGAGGCTGGTATGACGCTGAAATTTGGGGGATGTCTTGCCAACAACCCCCCTTACAATACACCAGTGGGTCTGCCTGCCAGCGACCCACTACAGTATGCATTGCTGCATGTACAGTTGTTCATTTTTTTCAAAACAACCCAAGCATCCCAAACAAGTTTGCCATCAAACAGCATTATAAAAAATGTGAGAACATACCTGGTATAAAATTGAGTCATATTTGAAACCTAATTCTGCTCATTAATTATTTTTCAGTAGAGCACCCACCCCGTCCCATAAACAGCAGGCCGAAAATTTCACTTTAAACCAATTTTTTGTTTCACACTTAAAAAGTTGGTTTACAAAGTTCATTAGGGAAGGGTCCAATGTTCAAAGTTACAAAAACAACATGACCTCTAAAATGCCTCCATAAGGAAATTTATTTGGGGTGAAAATTATGCTGTCATAATGACATCACGACAGGAACAAAATTTGACAAAATTTCCATTTTTTCATTCACCTCAAATAAATTTGCTTATGCAGGCATTTAAGAGGTTATGTTGTTTACATAACTTTGAACCTTAAAACCATCTCTAGTGAACTTTGTAAACCAACTTTTCAAGTGTGAAACAAAAAATTGGTTTAAAGTGAAATTTTCAGTCTGCTGTTTGTGGGACGGGGTGGGTGCCCTACTGAAAAAATTTTAATGAGCAGAACTAGGGTTCAAATTTTATTCAATTTTATATCAGGTACATTCTCACAGCATTTTTTTATAATGCAGATGGATGGCGAACTTGTTTGGGAGACTTAGGTTGTTTTTAAAAAATGAACAACTTTATATGCGGCGACCCATGCTGTAGTGGGTCGTCGGCGGCCACCCACTGATGAATTGTGAGAGGGGGTTGTTTGCAAGACATCTCCCAAATTTCAGCTTTCTATCGCCCACACAGCTGGAGATAGAGCCCTCGTAGTGTAGCCAATCAAGTGAGTGGTGAACTTGTTTGGGACACCGAAAAAGCCAAAAAAATGTTTGCATGTAGGGCGACCCACTCTGTAGTGAGTCGCCGCACCTCCCCCCATTAATACGGAGTAGCGGAGTGTTAGGACTATATACCAACCAAATATTAGCTATATACGGTTCCCATAGCCAGAGATATTGCATCTTAAGTGAAATAAAAAATGGGTGGTGAACTTGTCCGGGAAGGTGTTTAGAAATGGATGACAAGAATGTCATGTAAAGTTCAAGGCATTCATATTTTCATATCATGCTCTGATGTAAAAATGTTGCACAAGTTTCACAAAAAAGAACTGTGTTCAAATGAAAAATGTTTGAAAAAATGGGTGAACAAATGGAACGGCAGCTTCCAATAGAACGGCACCGCCAATAGAACGGCAGGTAAAGAAGTTGACGAAAAAATAGAATGACGCTTTTCTATTAGAAGAAATACGGTATTCATTCAATTCTCATTCCTGTCTGCACATAAGACTGTGATCGGTACTAAAACAGTTGAAAAAAACGTGTACCGTATTTCCTCGAAATACCCCCCCCCTCGAAATACCCCCCCCCCTCGTTTGACCCCCCCCCCTCTCGGGACCACTATGAAACAATCACCCCCCCCCCCTCGAAATACCCCCCCCCCCCAAATTGAGTGTAAAGGGAACGTACATGACAAATACTGCAGTTTGTGTTCTGCAGTACACTGAACACAAACTACAGTTATTGTCATGTACGTTCCCTTTACACTTAATTTGGGGGGGGGGGTATTTCGAGGGGGGGGTGATTGTTTCATAGTGGTCTCGAGGGGGGGGGGGGTCAAACGAGGGGGGGGGGGGGGTATTTCAAGGGGGGGGGGGGGTATTTCGAGGAAATACGGTATTCAGCTGGTTTTTGTCTACACAATTCAGAGCGCTTTTTACCTCACTGCTTTCCCTATCACTCCACTTCACCACCCGCTTGTCGCCGGTGTGCACTGCACTGGGCCCGGAGGTCCAGGAAATGAGGCCATTTGTAAATTTTAAGGGAATGTGTCCGAAGACGGTTTTTTGCAGAACGTGCAGTGAACCACTCGGGGATCACACTGTCCTGTTTCCCGCGGCACGCACAGCGCTTACACTAGCACAAGCAGCACAGTAATTAGAGTGGTTTGTTAATTAGCAAACTAAGGGAAAAGCGGTTAGTAGTACTACTCAAGGGGGGTCCAAGTTGAGTTTGAGAAGAGAGTTTATTTTTTAGGGCAATGGAAGAACACTAGCAGCAGAGTAGAAGCAAAGTCAATTTTCGTCGTAAGTCAAAAGATTGTCTAAAAACAACAATTCAGCTACTTATAAGGCGAATCAAATCAAATCAAATCAAATAAAGTTTACTCGGCTCGGACCTCTAGAGTCTAATGCAAGTAAATAAACAACACACGTTGAACACCCATCGATTACTCCTAAATTGCCTTACACAGGTGAGTTTTGTACGACACATAAACATATGTTTACCAACATCCAGGCGATATCTGAAGTAACTTAAATTGAACTTGAGAACGGTGGAGAAGAAAGTTGAAAACTGAAAAGTTGAAAAGAGTCTAAAACATCCTAAGTAAAAGAAAGGAACGCGACAGACAACATTGCCAATAGCACCGAAATAAACACTCTAGAACACCATGACCCAGGTTTGAACTGCTCATAAAAAAGCGTTGAGTAACATAACGATTGCATGTTTAAAATACGGAAAAGTAAAAAGAGAGATACATTCACAAGAGATGAATCATACACGAAAATTGAACCATGTCCGCAAACCCCTGACCCTTTGTTCTTTCCAGTCATTAAGTTAAGTACCATAATCGACGTGAATAAAAAGACTAAAAAAACCACAATATCAGAACGGGCACAAGATCACTTCCAACTCAACTAAGCTCAATATAAGCACTTAATAAAATTGTTAGGAACAAACAGTAATTAATTTAATGTGCGGTAACAATTAGATACGATTCATGGTATCAAATATTAGCTTCATGCGACATGGGGCTTAATTCAAGAAAGGATAAATGTACATAAAACAATTAACTACTTCCATAATCACCTACAACTTCCTACTTAACCTAATACAACATAAAATACTAAACAGCGCAGTGCAATGCATATTTACAAAATGGGAGTGAATGACTTGAGACCATTGAAAACATGGGGTTGTAAAATATCATAGGAAATCAACTTGACAGGTAATTAGGCAATTAATACAAGCTTACAATTAACACTAATTAATTAATCTACTAAATGTGATTGATTAAGCTCATGGAATGAAAGACATTGGTGTGAAACAATATTTACAGTATTTTCTACATGTCACATGGAAACTTTTTTACAAGGGGTTTGTATTCAAGAGTTACGGTCAACGATGGAAAAAACACAGAAATTGAACACAGAAACTCATTGAGTTTCTGTGTTTTTGTTTTACACAGAAACACGGAAACTCATAAATTTTGAAAAACTCAAAACTCAAATGAGTTTTTTTTTGGAGAACACAGAAACACAGAAACACGGAAACACAGAAAAGTTTTTTGAGTTTTTGTGTTTTTTCAGCGAAGTGGTTGAATGCACATTAATTCAGTTAAACTAAACAAGATAAGATAAGCATCTGTAGTATGTAAATATGTACATAATGTATTCATATTTTATAATGGTACAAAAAAGAAATTAAAGATGGCATGCACATCTCATGGTGGATTTGACAATTTAAGTTTCGACATATAAGTATACCTTATTACCTTGAATAAACCCCCCTTGAATTAACTCCCCTCACAATGGACTGGTGAAATAATAAGCCCCGTCCCCCTCAAAGTACCCCCCTCCGGGATGATGTACATCATGTATGAATGTACATGATGTATTTATTACTGCTAATTTGCATCGCAGCTACACATAGACTGTACTAGGTTGTGTAGCTGACTTCTGATGTTTATCTCAAATATATCCTGTTTGTACACATTTATAACCTGTTTTGGGTACGTAAATGCCTACTATTTTCTATGATCCTTACAAAACTTTCTGACGAAATAATAATGCCCATGGGGGTATTTTGAGGTAATATGATAGTTGTAGTTCAAATCAATTCCGTAGTCTTCCATACAGTGCACATCCATTGAAGAATTTTGGAGTACTGCATAAATTGTCATTTCTGGGCATTTTGTTGCTGGTGTTGTGATGTTGATGTCCTCATTGTGGACATTTTTAAGGACTTTTTTGACACTTGAATGAATACACAAATGTTATGTGGGGTTAAACATGTGCAAAACCAATATTTTATGAGAAAACCACTGTTTCCAGATCGAAATGATGTAAATCAAATTTTTTTTTGGGGAAACTTGAATTTTTTGGAAAAAACTCAAGCTTTTTAGAAAAAACTAAAAAAACTCAAGTTTTTACAAAAAACACAGAAATAAAAACAGAGTTACTTAAGTTTTTTTCAAGAAAAAAACTCAAAACACAGGTATTCATTTTTGAAAAACTCAAAACACAGAAAGTGTTTTTTTTTGGAGAACTTACCCATCGTTGGTTACGGTAGCTAGCAGAATGCTCGCGGGTGCAAGTGCTGATCACCCTCAATGCCGTGACACACTATTGTGACTATCTGGTCAGCTCGCGCCCATGAGAAAGGTTTCAGCCCAATGGCCTCGCCCTTCCAAGTGTGATGGAATATTTGTGCTGGGGCGGCGGAAAATGTATTTTTTGGACTGCGACTTGTCACTTGGGGCGCGATCAGAAGCTGTTTCTACCACCCACCAATACTAGATGACACTACTGACAATCTAGTCAACATGGGGAGAAACTCTATTTAACAGTATTTATTTTGATATGCTTTCAGTGAAATTCATTGTTCCTGGCTTCCGGTCGCCACCTACCTATCAGTCGCAGTCTCCGCCTCTGCCCAAAGTTAAGTAAAGAGTGGAATGTGCATTCGGCCGCCCAAAGAGTCACAGCACTGTGCCGACAACTTCAAAGGCGTCTGCATGCAATTTTTAGAGTGAAAATGTGAAATTCCCCTCTCACCTTGCACCACGTGGAATGTAGTTTACAGTTTAGTTTAGTTTGGGCTAGGAATAACTTGGCTAAGTTTTGCTTAAATTAGAACACGTTGATATAAAAAAGTTGATGGGGGGGTAGGAAAACGAAAATGTGCAGAGCACTACAACTGCAGAAACATGGGAAACTCGGTCTGCCAGTGTAGTGGCGTCAATCTTGTTGTGCAGTGCTCTATCGGGGCGTAGCGCAGCTCAGTAAACTGCTGCGCATTGCCATGCAGGCCCCGTTGACTACGAAAAGTCGCCAAAATACCCGAGGGGGTTTATTTGAGTTTTAGTTTACAAAAATACCTTGTGGTTTACGTTAGGTGGATTATTATTGCATTTGGTTGTCTAAAAATTTATGGGGGGGGGTGTTTTCCCATCGGTAAATTGCTCTTGCAATCCATTAGCCATTGCGGTTTACCTCCTGGCTAAACCACTGAGGCATATCCGGTGATTTTTTTTATGAGTGCATGTGCAAATGATAAGTTGAGGACAGAATGGGAGCTAATTAGTTGCCCTGCCTTTTGTGGTCGGGATTTTGTGTTGGAGTTACCAGATTGGATTTTCTAGGTATTTTTTTTTTGTTTGCCATTTCTTTATCACTTTTTCTTTCAAAATCATTTTTATTCAGAAAAGTGCCAATTTTGGACGGTCAACTGGGGGCAGCGGTTACGCTTACCAACTCGGGGGCGCAAAACTTGGCCATTCGGTGCCGCAGTGAATGTCATGGAAACTATTTGGTGTGTGATTTTGAGATACTGAATTAGCTTGTTATCTGTTTTTTTTATCATTGTTATTCTAGTTTCCATTACGTTGCAAATACAACTCAAAAATTAAAAATTCTCCTGTGTTTTACTCAAACTCCCTCGGTGGTGACGTCCATTGGCACGTCCTCCTCTGTGGCAGCCACCGGCTGTGCGCTGTCCGGTTCCGGGGGCGCCGAAGACGATATGGGCACCACCACGGGCTTGTCAGGCTCCATGTTGCCCTCGGCGGCCAGTAGGGCATCCTACTTCTCTGCAGGGGAACGTGGCATCGTCACCTTCGTCATCGGGCATGCTGGTGACGTCCTCGACTTCGTCGTCGGGGTCATACGGCTGCTGTCCGGCTGCGGGTGGGGCTTCGGGCTGCGCGTCCGCAGGCTCGTCCATGTCGAAATCCTGCTCCTCGTGCTTGATGTGGACGACCTTGCCCTTGATGACTTCAAGCTCGTGGAACATCGCGATCTCGCGCCATTTGGGTGACCAGGTCCAGACTCTGGAACCCCAGATTTTTTTTGTGTGATACTGGTAAAGACCAGCCAAACTGAACTCATAAGGAAAGAATTTATGGAAGAAGTCTGCCCACAGTAAAGTCTCTACGTTGGCCACCACTACTCTGGTGCAACGTGAGCGGGAAGTGGCCACATTCCCGCGCACCAACCGGGCCACAAAGCCGACTCAAGTGGCCTGCTGTGAGTACTGGGTGGTCAACCTGTCGCGCGTGGGTGGCGCGCTTAGTGTGTCAAATTTCCATTTCCATTTTCTGTTTCCGCTTTTCCGCAGGAAAATTTTTACCTTTCCGTTTTCCGTTTTCCGGCGGCTGAAATTTTTTTACCTTTCCATTTTCCAGCAGCCAAAATTTTTTTACCTTTCCGTTTTCCGGCAGCTGAAAATTTTTTACCTTTCCATTTTCGTTTTTCCGGCCCATTTTTCTGTTTTCCAGCTGAAATTTTTTGACCTTTCCATTTTCCATTTTCTGGCTTGATTTTCAGTTTTCTGGCAATTTTCCATTATTTTTCCAATCTGTATTTATCTTTTTCCACTATGGTGTTTTTAACTACCAGGTTCTTGTGTCGTACTAGTGTACTTTTGCTACCTTTTGGTGATTTTTTGCTGGTTCAGTTAAGCTTGAACTACAAGTTAAGTTACTGGCATGATCTATAGTTGCAGAATGTACAGTGTTGTACACACTGCCTGCCTGCTCTGGCACCCGTCTTCACACCCATTGTAGAAGTTAGTTCCAAGTTCCAATCGAGAGAATGGCACTGAGAACTCTGGGCGAGCAAATGCCAGATTCTCAGAGGACAGTGGCTGAGCGGGAGGAACATTTGTATTGGGTGCAGTAATTTCCAGTCCAAACTGTCACCGTGCGACATAGGCTTCATGTTGTCAATGTTTCCATCTCATTTGCACTCTATGGGCAAGGGAAATGGGAAGGTGAAGGAAAGGGAAAATCAACTGAACTGATTGATACACTCAAGTAGCTACTTATAAAGGATTGGCTGAAACATAAAGTTTAGGGGTTCAGATGTGAACCCAAAACCTAATCGATTGCAGTGTAAATGTAAATAAATACAGAGTAAAAACATGTGAATAAATACAATGTAGTGGCACTACAACAACAGCTACCACAATCAAAGCCAAGCAGGCAAACCTGCATGCAGGTTTTCCTTCTGCAAATTTGTCCATTTCCATGCAAATTTCACTTTTTTTCTGTTTCCATGAAAATTTTGCTTTCCGTTTTCTGTCTTCCGGCATTTAATTTTTCTGTTTTCTGTTTTCTGGCCAATAATATTTTTTTACCTTTCCGTTTTCCGTTGATTGAAATTTTGTTACCTTTCCGTTTTCCGTTTTCGGTTGAGTGAAATTTTTTTACCTTTTTGTTTTCCATTTTCTGGCCGATAATTTTTTTTACCTTTCCGTTTTCCATTTTCTGTAAAGTGAAAAAAATTTACCTTTCCGTTTTCCGTTTCCATAAAAAAAATTTTTTGACACCCTAGGCGCGCTGCTGCGCACACATGACACAATGGTCACTTCAGCCTCCCTAGCTTGCGCCTTGTCGGCGGTGAGCACTCAAGCCGACCAAAACTCTCACCCGTAGTGCCCCAACTCCGGGTCGGTTGCCAATTTTTCAATCAGCGTGCGCTCCTGCGCCGCGTAAAAAGTGATCACTAAAATGGCATCCAACTTGGTCAAGTCGCTCCAGGGCACCTCGCTCTCACTCGCCAACATCACAAAATATTGAACCAACTGCACAACAATCAGCTGTTCCGGCACGTTGACGGTCAATGTGCCCTCCTTGGTCCCCGGGCCGGTGTGGTTGAGCACCTAAGACAGCCGGGTCTGGCAGGGGTAGCCCGAGACGGCCGGCAGGAAGTCATTTGTCAGCCCCAACGTCTTGTGGTAAAAGCAGAGTCGGCCCTCGTACGCCGTGTGCGAGTTGGTGTTGACCAACTGGGGGTGCCCACGGAACACCGTCTCCAGGTGCAACAAGGGGCACAACTTGGACGTCGTAAGTCCGTCGATGAGGGAAGGGATTGGATTAAGGAACGGTTTGACCCATCGGGTCTGGACTTTGTGTGTGAGCTGCTTGCTGTTGCCAAACAGCAACACTAACCTGTTGTGGGGTAGGGACACGGGGCTCAGCGCTGTGACCATGGAAATGTCCGTAGCAAGCGACGCTTCGTCCATTATCATGGCACAGTATTTCATGCGGTTGATTCGCACATTGTGCATTGAATCAACAGTCACATGAATCTGTCCTGGTTGCAACAAGTCCAACACGTACCTGTGCAGCTTGACAATGGCTTTGGCGTACCTCCTGGTGGCCCTGCGCAGCACGCGGCCCCAGTCATCATTGAGCTCAGGGTTGTCGACGTTGACGCCTGTGCTGCCCACTGCAATTTCTTTCTCGTCATCGTCCAGCTCATCTTTGTCATCTTCATTGACGACAACCAGGTGCGGCACCTGCTCCATCAACAGCTTCATTACCTGCTGGGGGGTTTTGTTGGCACCTGTGACAATGGTATGTACTGTCTTGTACTCAGTTTTTGCCTCACAGTACTTATCCACGAGCTCCACCCACTGCTTGTCTGAGCCCACAATAGAGTACGGGGTGTCCTGCGCGATTTTGTGCACCGCGGGCAGTTCGTCGACGGTGACACTGTTGTACACCTCCTGAGTCTCCAATAGCGGGCTCAGCACCCTCACCGCAAACGCCGCTCTCAATTTCAAATATTCAACATACCCAGGTTCTTTTAGAATATTTTTCACCTTCGCCGGGGGCAGCTCGGACCACTGCTTGCGTCCCAACAGCAAACAGCGCACTGCCTCATGCACGCTGTTGCAGCCAGTCCGCTGCATGTTCTGGACCACGCACCTGGCGCTCTTGTCCGTCGCCGTGTTCAGGGACGTACGCAGGATTTTTGAGCGGGGGGGGCGGATTGTATACGGAGCCCGGCGAACGGGGGGGGCGGCGCCCCCCCCCCCCCCTAAATTTTGGCCCTTAAGTAAAGAAATGGAGCCATGGCGCTGGCGCCATTTGTAGGCGCCAACGCCATGGCAGTATTGGCGATGGCGTTTGCGCCAACGTCTACCAGATAGGTATCTTTATATACCTATATTTCGTACAAGAATCATATTGGGTGCTTTTCCAACGCTGCTAGGTACCTAAAAAAATACATAGTAATCATTGGGTGGGTATTTGCGCGCTTGCGCGCAAAAAAATTTTAGCAGTGCCTACAAAATCGCTTTAGAAAAGTGCCATTTCTGGCAATTTTTTATGTCCAGCCCGGGAACGGGGGGGGCGGCTGCCCCCCCCGCCCCCCCCCTGCGTACGTCCTTGGCCGTGTTGACGATGCACGTGACGATGGTGGAATGGTACTTGGCATTGGGGGTGGTGTCGGATGGAAGGCTGGAATTGCTATCAGGGTAGGTGCGTCCATTAAACTGGTTAAAATACAACGAGCACATGTACGCCACCTGGTTCTGCACCGTGGTCTCGCCGGTGCTGAATGGGGAGTTGCACATAAGCAACAGCGGCCATGCCAGCTTCAGGGTGGCATAAATGGCTGCCAAAGTTTTTACCTGGCTGCCTAACGGCCGAAACTCACCCGGCTCGCGCACTAGCAGTGCCTCAGAGGTGCCCTGACGGATTTTGTCTTCTAGAGGCTCTGCCATGGCGCAAATATGCAACCACTGGGATAAGTCGTTGGACAGCCGGTCACAATATATAATGGCAATGGCGATCTGATCGCTCAGTTTCAGCACATTGCCAGAATGGATATTGGACGGCATCCATTTTTCGTTCAGGTGCTCAATGGCAGCACCGACATGGGCGTCAAGCCAACCAGCAGCTGGGGTAGGGCGTTGGCCTGTGCATTGGCACGCCGCTGTTGTTCGTCCATTTTCTCTGCCAGGTCCGGTTTGTTGATCGTGATGCACACTTTTGTACCTGCATCAGTGACTTCCCACTCGATTAGCGCACGCGCCACGGTGGCGCGCGCCGCCCTAAAGCACAACAATGACTTGTGGTACATTTAGGCGGTGGTCAACAACACGTACTTGGTGCGCAAGTGCTGTTGGTACACCTGTTCCGCCTTGACCTCATGGGGGTCGTGGTAGGTGAAATTTTCCAGCCCAGACTTCTCAAACAGAAAAACACCGTACACGTGGGCGTAGTAGACATTGTCGAACACGTCATTGCCCAGGTTGTGAAACTCAACATGGGCGACCCCTAACATACCGGCGTTTGGCGTCGGGCCATCTGGCACGGTGTATTCGCGGTGCGCGAACACTAGCCGCTCTGGGCTGCAGTCGTTGCGCTTGCCCGCTCCCAGCTCTGGCAGCATCTTGTAGCGGCTGGGCGTGAACGCTGTTCTGAGTCGCACTGAGCGCCATGCTGGCGAGTAGCGCTGGTATTCAACCTCGTTGCGCTGGGCGTCGAACTCGCTGTCGGCAGGGGCGCACCCCTGAACGGTTACGACTACGGGCACCACCACCAGTAGGGGGCAGGCGCTTTTATTTAGGCCCTGTTTACACAAAAAATTTGTGTCGTCACAGACCTTTTTTCGATGAAAATTGCAAATTTGCTGGTATGTGACGACAAATCGGCCTTGCTACCTGTGACAAAAATCGGCCTCGATACCACCGACAAACATATTTATATTTGTGCAGATTACCTCATTATACACCCAAAATTACATTTTATGATTTAAAATTATCATGTAATAATGCCATGATATTGTTGGCACCATTTTTTGCGTCATTGTGCCCCACATTGAAGGCATGTTGAACGGTTGTTTGAAAGAAATATGGTGCATTGTCGTCACATAAAAACCCCGTTCACAGCTTGTGACGACAATGTCACCATGCACCTGATCGCGGACTCATGAGTTATCGGAATTTTTGTCGGAAAGCCTCGCTAGCGAGGCTGCCGACAAACAAAATTTTGGAAAACCGGTCAACTTTGATTGTACTGTTTCTTGGTCAATTCTCATCCAATTTTGACCATTAAGCACTTAAAATGATCAGGCCCATGTAAGGGTACCGTTTTTGTGTTCAAAATGGTGTTATCTATCAGTGTGGCGGCGACAAGTGGCAAAAATGGTGCCATTCAAAACTTTGTGTCACATTGCATCTGAAAAATTTAAGGGGTGCTAGAAACAATTGTCTCAAGGGATGGAAAAACGTTTTTTTTATAATGATGTCTTTTTATGAAAATTTCTTTTTAAAAGCTCCCAGATATGGTTTGAGTTAAAATATTTTTACTGGTATATCAGTCAACTGGCAGTACTTTTTGATGTCATATATAGGTAGCCATATATTGGCTGTGAAGCAATGGTAGCACACTAAAAGTGGTGATTTCTGCCAAAAGGAATCCATTTTAATGTCAATTCTTTACATATACCACAGGGGTATTTTGGATTTTGACACTCCTGGGGGATGGAAAATTAGCAAATTGATTCTTCATTGGGATATGTGAATTTTTTGGGAGGGGGTTGTGACATAGGCTCAATGCTCATCTATACCTGGAACTTAACTAGATTTGGCACCTATCTAGATCGTCCCGCTACCCATGTCAGGGGTTCAGTGTGGGGGGTACCCCCCAAACGCTCCAGCTATCTAAACACCTTCCAGGTCATGTCCAGCACCCTATTTTGATAACACTTGTGACTAGGGATGCCACGTTTTTTTTAACCGTTAGAAAAAAAAACCTTGTACCTATTTTTTAAACAGAGGCATCGAAACCGTTTTTTTTAAACAGCAGCCAAATTTTTTTGTACTTAGCACTAGGGTGTCAACAAAAACTTTTTGGCAGAAAAAGGAAACGGAAACGGTAAAAATTTGCACTTGCCGGAAAATGGAAAGGGAAACAGAAAAATTTTTGTACTTGCCGGGAAACGGAAAACGGAAAAATTTGCTGCATATATGCCGGATACAGAAAAAAATTGCTGAAATATTACTGGCAACGGAAAAAAATCTGTAGAAATTTATCCAGAAATAAAAAATTTGAAGAAATTTTGCTAAAAATGGGAAACATTCACATAATTGAGAGCCTGCATGCATGTTTACCAGTTTGACTGAAACAGAAAACAAAAAATTGAGCTGGAAAGTAAAAAAAGTTGGAAAAACAGACAATTGAACCAGAAAGTGGAAAAAGGCAGAAAAACCCAAAATTTAGCTGGAAAACGGTGAATGAGCCGGAAAAACGTTAAAAAAATTTGCCTTTGGAAAGCAGAAACGGAAAATGGAAAGTTGACACCCTACTAAGCACTAGGTATTTTGCAATTTTTTTGCGCGTAAGTGCACAATTTCACATACACATTACCATTGGTGGTTGTTTTCATTGGGTTGAGGCATTGTTAGTGTAAAAGCTTCCATTTGTTCATACTATTGTGTCATAATAAGCAGTGATATGTTAGTGTAGTGTATAATATCCAGCCAATGTGCTCCCACATACTTCTACATTGTGAAAAATCACTGTCAATGTATAAGCCTTTTCTTATGATATTTAAGCACCATTCCATGCAAAACTTGACTTGAAGTCATGAACATTTGACAAAAGGTGATATACGTAAAAAGTTGACAAAAAATGGGTATTTTTGGCAAAACGTACCACTTATAATGCTATCCCAAGGCTCCACAGCTATTCTATGCCTATATTAAACATCACATAGTACTGATATACCTGTATGTGTAGGTAGACCCATAACCATATCTGGGAGCTTTAAAAAAACGTTTTATTTGTAAAAAACAGGGTCATTAAAAGAACAGTTTTCTGCCATCCCTACTTGTGACATCCTATCTCCAGTTCTAGGCATGCCAGGGCAAGCATGCAAGCTGACACTTTGGGGAGACATTGGCACACCCCCACCTACTTTGCATGAATTGGGGGGGTTGCAGTCACCCCTTACAGGGAGGGTCGCCCTCAGTGCAAAAATTTTATTGGCTTTCTGGTGTCCTGCACAGGTCTGGCACCCACTGATTTATGAGCGGTGGGAGGGGTATAAATCTAAAATTTTCAGGATGTGTGACCAACACCCCTCCCCTACTATACACTATTCAATAATGAGATTAATGTTAAAAATTTCTAAAATATTATTTTATTCTCTAAAAAACATAAATGGATGGATCACCCAATAGATGGATGACAAATGATTCACTTTTTGGAACTTTTTTATTAAACACTTGAAGAGCTGGTTTACGATACTTTAAAGGGAAGCGAGCGCATGGTGCCGGTGTCCAGCAAACATCAGTGGTACACTATACCATCCATGACCACAGTCACGGCAGGACTATAATATACGTGCACTGGTCCATTTTGCCTTGCGACAATGGATTTGATGTTTTCCTGTTCAGCTTGTGATAACATGATCATTTTAATCCTCTCTACCGGTGGGTTTAGAGTGATTTCAGTCATTTCAAGTTGGGGATTATATTCAATTGATGGAAACATCTGTACCAAAACCGTATTGTCCGGTGCGCACTCGGGTGCACCAGTAGTTGGGTTCAACACGGTCAGTCGGCCATCAAAACTTTTCATGAAACTCCGCTTACTGGTCTCTCTCTGTCTGGTAATTAGCGGTCACGCTTCTCTCCACAGCTGCTCTTGCACTCCGCTCTTGCTTAGCTCTTGCACTCCGATGGGTCTACTGCACGCGGCTGTGAGTCAAAATGTTCTAAAGTGATGTCACCCCAAAAGTTCTGGTACGTGTGAGCCGATCGCGTAGCCGCTACGCATCGATACGCAGTTGCGCGATACTCTACCATGTTACGCTTGTAAACCGTAAGTTTCAGGGGAACAGGCCTACTCAATGACACTGAAGAATCAACTAACGCGGTGCAATTAGGCAAGTCAGGATAGGTGTACAAATCGTAGTGGTCAGTCAGGTCGCTGCACAGCAACGGCGTGTCCGGCATCGTTGAAGCCGTTGCCATGGGCACCAAACTCAAACATGCCATCACCATTATGATGGTGAACACTGTGAATTTGATTGTTATATGGTGGTTCTGGAAAGGCTTGTGGGCGTGGTACTGCTTTCGTTTTTTCTCTGAATTTGGTCATTTGATCAACGCATGTGCCTGAATACGTGCGCGGCGGTAAAATTACAGGGGGTTCATTCAGGAATGGGTCTAATGGGATGTCGCGCAAAACCCTCCAATTGATCCTAGTGAGCATGTCATTCTGATCGTCATGGGGGCGACAGTCTGGGAGCATCACACAATCTTTGTCTCTTAAATCATGCATTGTGGTGTGCCGCATGTAACTCAGCCAGCTTGTGCAAAACAGAATCAACATGGGTTCACGCTGATAAGCCCATGCGCTAATCCACTGTTCCCGATCCACCATAAGCACATGCATTTTATAATGAAGACTAACTGGAGGTTGTTCTAACATTTCCTCTTCCTCCTCAGGGGCTTCCGGTTCCAGCCCTTGCAGTGCAGTGATTTGATCATGATAGGAGAGAACTCTCGCGTATGATGACAGTGACTCGATCACCACCTTATAGGTACATTCACCTACCTGAGACACAGTAGTTGGGTTCAGCAGCAGCGCACTGCCACTCTGGTCTCCCTGCCCGCCCAGCGGCCACTGCACTGGCTGTGATTGCGCCGCAGGGTGCCATCCAATCGCCGTAGGCTGCGCCTGGGTATACACGGGCTGCATCACCTGCGAAGTTGGTAGGGACACTGGCCGGGTCATCTGCATGGGTACCCACCCACCTGGATAACCAAAATTTTGTGGATACTGTCCCCTTTTGTCTGCAACCCCGCCCTCTACCATTACCTCTACCGCGCACGCAAAAATCACCACCGCAGCCACGCTGATTATTACTTGTCGATGGTTTGGGGGGAGGTGAATTTGGACACTGATAACAACAATGTTCAGGAGATCCACATTCCCAGCATCCATTCTCAAACCTTTTGGGCAGCAACTCACGCCTTGGGCATGGCACGCACATCATCTTAGCTTCCTGGGCATCGAGCTTTTTCTGCCGCTCGTCGAGCGCGGCCTCGTTGGCATCGAGCTTCACTTTCTCTGCACTTTCGGCATTCATCACCTGGGCCGAGGGGTGCAGGTTCATGGCCATGATGCGCTCCATGACCTGATTTGACGTCTCGGCGACGATCTAGCTGGCCAACTTCGCGTGTTCCTTCTGAACGGTTTCAAGGTTTTTGTAACTTTCTTGCATGCGTGCATTGTCAACTAATTCCTTCCCGCTTACATTTGCATTTACTGCCAAATTATGCCGGATTTCTTTATCCAACCCCTGGTGAAACTTAGTGATGCACATGCCTTCTCTCTGGGCCGAATGCAACATTGGATACACATGTTTTACCGCGCGTTCCAATCGGGTAACCCAGTCTAATACTGATTCAGTGGGGCTTTGAGTTGATTCAATGAATTCACGCTGCGCATGATGCTGCGCGTTTGGGTTTGCAAAAAGTTCCTCCAATTGGTCCATCATGACTTTGTAATCAAGTGACTTCAATTCCCGCCTCCTAGCCACATAAATAGAATTCACATTCTTTTGTAAAAAGATGGGCAATAACTTCTGCCTGGAGCGCGTTGAAACACCTAGCGCATCACACAAAATATCCCACTTACGCCTCCAATCCTTGAAGCTCTTATCAACCCTTCCTGTGAATGCGTCGCACTGCGTAGCCAGAGCGGTCAGCATGGCTGCCGTGCCGTGCGGCACCTGGTGCTGAGCCAAATAATTGGGATCCATAGGATTAAGTATAGGTGAATTAGATCCTGATGATCCTGGGGAAGATGGACTGGGCTGTCCCGCCAAATTTACCACACTTGCAGGGTTGTGAGTCATGGTGTTCGTGGCGGCGGGGGCGGTCCTGCTGCCTACTGCCGACCCGCTCACGCACGTGGGCGGGGGAACAGCCTGCGCAGTTGTGTTCGCTGGTGCCGCTCCAGTTCCAGCTGCGGGGCTAGCTAAAGACGGAATTGGTGAAATCAATCCCCTAGTTGAACAGAAAGCCAAAAACTGTGCGGTTGCGTCATCCAGCGCGCTCCAAACATTTGTGTTTGTATATACGCGCATCCCCAGCCTAATTGCTTGCAGCTTAATTTTGTCTGCATTAGAAGCATTCGTTGAAATTGCCGCAGGTCCTGCTTGCACGAGCTCCCCAGCCCACTGATGCAACAAATTTATCATAGCTGGAAAAGTCCAACCTTCTCTAGTGTATCCAGTGGTTTCCAGGCCCCGCCGCTGCGGCCGCTGTCAAAATCTAAAATTTGGCGGCTGTGGTGTTCGCCTGCGCGGTGAGCGTTGCCGGTGCGTTTGGCACGCTGGTACCTGGGGGCAGAGTATTAGTCATATTGCTTTGATTTTTGGGAGACGATCCTACAATTCTACGCTGTGCTCTATTCGAAGAGACACCGCTTTGTATCAAGCCTTGCGCTGACACAAGCTCACGTGGCGTGGATGAGCTTCGCGGGGAACTTAATTGTTATTACCCAAATGAATTTTCCGCCTCTTCAAGCTCTTCAGCTAATGAGGGGAATTCAATATTTATATCGGGAATTACCACAGGTGTGTCAATTAAACTTATGGAAGTCTCACCACTTCTGCGCTGATATGCAGACAAACACACGGGCTTGTCTTCACCAGCGTATCCAGCTGAATCAGCTTGTGATCCAGACCCTGTCAACACCGGGGAGCTACAGCCGCTTTTCCCCATGGTCGTCAAAATAAACCCCATCTACTTGATTTCCGCTGCTCTCTGCCGGGTTCAGCACTCACCGGTCTGTCTGGTCGCAGTAGCGGACTCTCTGGTAGGCGTTCTGCTTCTGTGCCTCCACTGGATGCTCGTCGAGCCGCCCCAGTTGTAGCACAGGTGTAGCACACCTGGCGCGCAAGCCGGCGTGTCCCAACGGCTGCCGCCTGTTCCTGCATGTGCTGTTTTAAACTGCAGCACTGGCCTGACCACGGGGGTGCTGTCCTCCGTGCGCCTGGTCCACGTTGCTGCGTTTTCTGCTATCGCTATCTGTGCACGCTCAGCTTCCGCTTCCTGTGCACTTTAAACTTTGACTCTTACCTGTTCAACCTCGGCGTCCTGCACATCTGCAGTACGCAGTGCCCTGCACAAAGCCGCTTCTCGGCACGTGCGCTTCTGTAGCTGTTCTGCAGCTCTCCACACTTCCTCAACTGACCCTGGCATCGATGCTGGCCCTCCTGACCGCAACAAATCCGCCCAGCGCGACAGATCGTACATTGGTTATCACTTAACGGCTTGTCGTTGATCAGGTGCTGCACCATTCACTGTAGTGAATTTAACAAACCACTCTGCAACAGTGTCTGCAACCAAGTTGTCATGAATCTGTGTATTCAGCTGGTTTTTGTCTACACAATTCACAGCGCTTTTTACCTCACTGCTTTCCCTATCACTCCACTTCACCACCCTTTGTTGCCAGTGTGCACTGCACTGTGCCCGGAGGTCCAGGAAATGATGCCGTTTGTAAATTTTAAGGGAATGTGTCCGAAGACTGTTTTTTGCAGAACGTGCAGTGAACCACTCGGGGATCACGCTGTCCTGGTTCCCACGGCATCCACAGCGCTTACATTAGCACAAGCAGCGCAGTAATTAGAGCAGTTTGTTAATTAGCAAACTAAGGGAAAAGCAGTTAGTAGTACTACTCAAGGGGGGTCCAAGTTGAGTTTGAGAAGAGAGTTTATTTTTTAGGGCAATGGAAGAACACTAGCAGCAGAGTAGAAGCAATGTCAATTATTGTTGTAAGTCAAAGGTTGTCTAAAAACAACAATTCAGCTACTTATAAGGCGAAGTTAAGTACCATAGTCAACGTGAATAAAAAGACTAAAAAAGGCACAATATCAGAATGGACACAAGATCACTTTCAACTCAACTAAGCTCAATATAAGCACTTAATAAAATCATTAGGAACAAATGGTAATTAATTAGATCAATTAAATGTGCAGTAACAATTAGATACGATTCATGGTATCAAATATTAGCTTCATGCAACATGGGGCTTAATTCAAGAAAGGATAAATGTACATAAAACAATTAACTACTTACATAATCACCTACAACTTCCTACTTGACCTAATACAACCTAAAATACTTAACAGTGCAGTGCAATGCATATTTACAAAATGGGAGCAAATAACTTGAGACCAAAGAAAACATGGGGTCGTAAAATATCATAGGAAATCAACTTGACAGGTTATTAGGCAATTAATACAAGCTTACAATTAACACTAATTAATTAATCTACTAAATGCAATTGATTAAGCTCATGGAATGAAAGACATTGGCATGAAACAATATTTACAGTATTTTCTACATGTCATGTGGAAACTTTTTTATGGGGGGTTTGTATTCAAGAGTTACGGTAGCTAGCGGAATGCTCGCGGGCGCAAGTGCTTATCACCCTCAACGCTGTGACACATTATTGTGACTATCTGGTCAGCTCGCACCCATGAGAAAGGTTTATGCCTGATGGCCTCGCCCTTCCGAGCGTGATGGAATATTTGTACTGGGGCAGCGGAAAATGTATTTTTTTGGACTGCGACTTGTCACTTGGGGTGTGATCAGAAGCTGTTTCTACCACCCATCGATACTAGATGACACTACCGACAATCTAGTCAACATGGGGAGAAACTCGGAACAGTATTTATTTTGATACACTTTCAGTGGAATTCATTGTTCCTGGCTTCCGGTTGCCACCTACCTATCAGTCGCAGTCTCCGCCTCTTCCCAAAGTTAAGTAAAGAGTGGAATGTGCATTCGGCTGCCCAGAGGGTCACAACACTGTGCCAACAACTTCAAAGGCGTTTGCACGCCTCGCCATGGCATTTTAGAGTGAAAATGTGAAATTCCCCTCTCACCTTACACCACGTGGAATGTAGTTTACATTTGGGCTAGGAATAACTTGGCTAAGTTTTGCTTAAATTAGAACACAATGATATAAAAAGTTGATGGGGGGTTGGGAAACGAAAATGTGCAGAGCACTACAACTGCGGAAACATGGGAAACTCAGTCTGCCAAAGTAGTGGCGTCAATCTTGTTGTGCAGTGCTCTATCGGGGCATCGCGCAGCTCAGTAAACTGCTGCGCATTGCCATGCAGGCCCCGTTGACTACGAAAAGTCGCCAAAATACCTGAGGGGGTTTATTCGAGTTTTAGTTTTAGTTTTATTTTAGTTTACAAAAATACCTTGTGGTTTACGTTATGTGGATTATAATTGCATTTGGTTGTCCTAAAATTTGTGGGGCGGTGTTTTCCCATTGTTAAACTGCTCTTACAGCGCCATGGTGCCCCTGGCACTTGGCGCCCTTTTTCTGTGGCGCTTTTGGCGCCTGATGTCATCTTAGCGAATGACGCAATGTTGCCATTGGCTTTTCATACGCTTTTCCATCACAACACATTCGAAATGATGAGCATGGCAAACTGCCAGCTTGGTTGGTACGTAAAAAGTGCGCGTGTAAACTCTCCATTCCAATGATGTCTTACCAAAGATTATTTTCAGCATGCCGTGAGATTACAGATCCAACCTCTGACCAAGGTAATATCGAGTACAGTACACCAAGGCTGAACAGTCTGCCAGGTGAAGTTTCAAATGTTCACAGATGACGACGGACATGATTAAGCATGTCATCAACATCCATATATCCATCACCTAGATCGCTATCGTTTACGAACTGTGGCCACACTGACATGCTTCGAGCCACCTGGCAGCTACTGGGCACTGCAGGAAGACCATGAGAACCCGGCTCACTGTCTGGACACTTTACAATGGAGCTTTGCGTTCCAGTGCCAAATGGGTATGATAACATTATTAGCTTATTGTTTACTTCTCACTACCATAGCTCAACAATACGACAGTGCGATGCGATTGAAATTATGAAGTTGACAATTAAAGAACGCATTTTTCATTGCCTCAGTGTGCCTGAAAAACGCGGACCATGGTAACAATGTGGATGAACCAAGGACCACATACACGAATGTGTACAAGCACAATGACAACTACCTGAACGTGGGCGGCACGGAGACGATCCACTGCAAGTCGGACTACCTGTGGCTGGACCCGGACAAAACGAGCCACAGAGTGCTCACCTGCGAGGAAAACGGCCTGTTCTCTGTGGATGTCGGCGACGACCCGATGCAGCCTTGCGTTCCAGGTAAGCAGCATGAAAAAGTCCTTCTTTGAAGTTACCTATACTATGCGGACCGCATACTATGCAATTTTCTGAAGGAAACACTCCACCATGATGTCATCGGTAGTAATGCTAATAATATTTCCTTCAAGAAACGAAAAAATAATTTCAGGGATGAAACATAGGGTACCGTATTTCTTCGATTTTATTGACCGCCAATGTATTGTTTCATAAGCCATTTTGGGGGGCAATGTAAACGAGCAGGGCAAAGTGAATGAACATGGCAATGTATATTCCACACTGTTTTTTTCATGTGCATTTCTTAATTAGATATGAATGTGGAATAAGTATAATGAAAACTACACTCTGCGTTCATCATAAATTAGGTAAATTTTCGCAATAGTAGAGCTGTTAGACTCCTCAAACAAAGTGATGAATCAAATCTATTTTTCATCTATTTTTTCATACGCCAATGTATTCGAACATGGCAATGTATTTTTCAGAAGGCCCGCAGAACCGACAATGTAAACGAGCAAGGCAATGTAAACGAACAGTCAATAAAATCGAAGAAATACGGTAGTTGTACTTGACTCCTCCTTTTTCTTTTGAAAATATTTCCCTGTTTTGTGAAGGTGCGTACATAAGTATACTCGGCGTACATGATACTCTGCCCTCGCACTGATTTATGTCTCGTGTTGGAAGTGTGCCAATGATTTTTAAATCATGCGATTTCCGTAAAAAGATGGAAAAAATTCATCGATGTGAATATGTTTATGAATAACATTATAACAACAATAAATTTTGTCATCTTTTTATGAAACTCGCTTCGTAAACCATGGTTGGCACACATCCAGTGGGAACCACGCGTGCAAGGTGTAAAGTAACCGGAGTATATCCCGCTTGCACGTTATCGACTAAAACAATAGTAATTTTGAGCGCATACTGTGCGGTCCGCCTAGTATGCTCACCTCATTGGTTCCCTCGGCAGCCTGCGGCATGGTCCTCGGTCTCGGCAACTACGTGCGCCCAGTGACAGCGGAGTCATTCTCCGAAGTGGTACCCAACCTAGTCGGTGGCTTGCTGTCGTCACTTTTCGCAGACATAACGCTCCAGTGCGAGCAGCACTACATTTGGGACGACTCGGTATGGTGGACTTGGTGGCAATCCCAGACCCTGTAAAATGTCAAATGTCATGCAAAGTGTCAAAAGTAGTGATGGAAAAGCGCCATGGCGCTGGCGCCTGGCGCTAGCGCCAAAGCAAAAAGCGCCATGGCGCTTTTGGCGCTTGGCGCTAAAACGCTCTGGCGCCATTGGCGCTTGGCGCTGAGGTTTGAGAAAGCGCCATGGCGCTTTTGGCGCTTGGCGCCATTTTCTGGTGGCGCTATTGGCGCCTGGCGCCAGCATTTTAAATGGCGCCAAAAAAGCGCCAACCATGAAAATATCAAATTGTGTTGATGCAGTGAAATCCACACTCAAATTGATCAATTTGAGGACAAATGATATGTTTTTGTTCGCTCAACAAAACGCACGTTTGTTGTACCCACCTTTTTCTTTTATAACTTTATAAGCCTGAACTTATAAACATTGATAAAATAACTACGAAAAGTTTGAACTACTACGATTGAAAGAAAATGGCATTTTATACTTTGCTTCAAATTCTTTCTTGTAGTCTAAATCAGGATTAACCACGCCACCAACCCCCAATGCTCCAGCTATCCATCTGTCCCCGGGGCCGCGCAGTTATCTATCTATCGTGAGGCAAAATTTTATGGTAGGTACTATCCCACGGGGATGGTCCGGCCGTAAAGTAAACCCGGTCGTAAAGTAGAGGGTGCTACTTTAGGCCGGGCATCATTACGGCAGAGTTGTTTTAAGTACTGAACTTTTTTCAAAGTAAACGTAAACGTAAAGTATTTTATTTTTAGTCACACCTGAATACAGAAAACGTAAAGTAAAAATTTACTACTTTTACGCTGTGTTAAAGGTGAGTAAACGTAAATATATGTAAATACTCGTTTTCTGTACTCGCGTACTTTCAATAAGTACGCGAGTAACTGAGTACCGGTATTTTTCGGGAGGAAACGTAAACGTATTTACGCAGCACTCGAGTATACGTATTTATCGAGTAAACGTAAATACGTTTGTGCAACTATGCATTACGGCCGGATTTACTTTACGGCCGGGTTTACTTTACGGCCGAGATCTCGCCCTATCCCACGACCCCCCGTTCCCCATCCAATCGACCAGCTTTGTATCTATCCAGAGCGATTTTTGAATAGAAATTTTGCCCCCATTTTCACAAAGAAAATGACCGATTTTCATACTTTTTTGTTTTTCACCTTCAAAATCACCATCGTTCATGCGAATTATCACCTGTTTTCAACCGTCTATGGCTACCTACCGTATTATCTCGAAATACCCCCATGGGGGTTTATTATTTCGCCAGCAAAATTTGAGGGGGGTTAATTCGAGGGGGGGTTTATTCGAGGGTTTTTTTTATTATTTCGTCAGAAATTTTCGTAAGGATCGTAGTACATAGTAGGCATTTGCGTACCCAAAATAGGTAATAAATGTGTCCAAACAGGATATATTTGGACATAAAAACGTAGATAGCTATACAAACTACTCTATGTGTAGCTGCAATGCAAATTAACAGTAATATACATCATGTACATTGTGTACATGATGTATATTTATTATGTACATGACGTACATCATTCCGAAGGGGGGGGGGTATTTCGAGGGGGGGGTTATTATTTCCCCAGCCCATTTTGAGGGGGGTTAATTCGAGGGGGGGTTAATTCAAGGGGGGGGATAATTCGAGGAAATACGGTATATAAATATGTCCTTTAAAAAACTCCACCTTTTAGCTGTGTGAGAAACAACGAACTCCCCATTGAAAGCTCCCCAGTCATGATGAGTGAAAAATACATCTCTGGGGATTTAAAGAATTTATAAAAATTGTAGGTGTTGTTTAACTGGCAAAAGTACAATGGTTTGACTACGAACTCGGCGGTACGTTGCCCACAACTAGCACTCATCTTGTACTATCAAATTCCAGAACAAATTTTTTGGCGCTGGCGCTATTGGCGCTTGGCGCCATTAACCTCTGGCGCCATTGGCGCTTGGCGCTGAGGTTCAGAAAAGCGCCATGGCGCTTTTGGCGCTTGGCGCCATTTTGCTCTGGCGCCATTGGCGCTTGACGCCGTGGTTAGAAAAGCGCCATGGCGCTTTTGGCGCTTGGCGCCAAAAGCCTGGCGCTTTTTCCATCACTAGTCAAAAGTCATGTAAAATGCAGAGTTGTTAAAATACCGGTATTTTTGGAAAGCGTAAGCGTAAGCGTAAATACACTTTCCAAATTTTCAGTATGGATACTTAAAGCGTAAGGTATTTTTAAAATACCTGGGAAAGAGTAAAAAAAAGCGTAAGCGTAAAAAAATTTTTAGAGACGTTTTCTCAGTGAATACTTTCCAAATCAAGCTCTCAGCGACATTTTTCGGATGTCCACTTAGTAGTCTGCCCTCATATGTTGTTTGGCAATTCATCGGCAGCGGCACTTACCGTATTTCTTCTAATAGAAGAGCACCGTTCAATTTTTTTCGTCAACTTTATTTGCCTGCCGTTCTATGGGAGGTGCCGTTCTATTGGAGGCTGCCGTTCTATTAGAAGAAACACGGTAAGTCATCTTTTTATCTTCCAACTTGGAGTTAGTGCTGTCGACGGCGACAACATCGTCGTCGGTATCCATTTTCAGCTCAAAATTTCTTATCTGAAGCCACGATTTTGCTCGACGACACAGTATTAGCAAGACATTCATACTGCGACACAATTTGTAAATGTGCCACTATTTCCAGCGCATTACTGCACGCACGCAGTATTTTTTTGTACGCAGTTTCGTTCACTCTTTTTTGTGGTTTTATGCTTTTTCAAAAGTGTAAAACTGAACCGTGTGAAAAGCTTTTTTACGCTTTTAGTACCCGGGTATTTTGGCCGGGAAAGCGTAGAAAAGCGTACGGGTATTTTATGAAAGCGTAAGCGTAAGCGTAAGTATAAATACCCATTTACCCGGGTATTTCGGGTAAGCGTAAATACGCTTTCGCAAGTCTGGTAAAATGTCCTGGAAAATGGCAAACGCGTTTGCTATTTTCCAGGATATTTTATATGACTTTTGACACTTTGCTTGACATTTGACATTTTACAGTGTCTGGGACTGTCCCTTGGAGTGAAAATATTTTTGAAACCATTTAATTCACATTCTAAGTTGAAAAATAAATACATAACAACAATGACAACTTGTCACAACAGGTGCCCGACGGTGGAGAGGAATACAGAACCGGCAGCTGTTTGACGGACGGCGACGTAAACGGCTTGGCGGCCAAAGTCGCGGGCGCCATTGCCACGTTCACGAATATCGACCACAACTGCATCGCGAGTGCGTTTGTTCGCGTGAAGTTCGTGAAGTCCATCGACCAGTTCCAAATGAATGCCAACGCGCAGCGTGCGCGCCGCTGGCCGAGCAGAGCGGCAGGAGCGTCGTCTACGACACCGAGCAGCTGAGCAGCAACGGGAGGCACCCGGAGGGCACCGTGCTCGAGGTCACCTGCGACGAGCTGGCCGCCTTCGTGCCCATGCGCCCCAGACAACCGATGAGCAGCACTTGCAGGGAGAAGCTGCTCTGGTACAAGGAGCCGGCCGATTGCGCGCTGTGTCGGTTGATGCACTCCATTTATTTCTATTGCAATGTGCCTAGGTAGTGCTAAGCGCCAACATTTTGTAGCCTAGCGCCAATCTACAATGGCGCCACAGCAAAATGGCGGCGCTTTTTACGTTAGCGATTGCGCAGGCGCTTTTGTTTAGGGTGCTGTGCCACCTAAAAACAGGGCCGAGCGCCAAAAACTCCATGGCTCTTTTACATCACTAGGTAATCGTGTCTTACAGCCAGCTTGCAGCATTGTTTTCTATTGCAGCTTGCTCGAAGCTCTTGGAGGAGAACTTGACCAGTGTCCACATGCAGCCGGACACAGCCGTCTACACCAACGTGTACAAACTCTCAAAGGACTCATCTGTCATCATACCCGGCGGCAACGTTACTGTAAAGTGTGCCGGTGATCTTGTCTTTGACATTTACCACACGGAGCAGACAATCACCTGCGAGCCCGGTCTGTTTGACGCCATCCACAACAACAAATGGGTGTGTGGATTCACGGTGAAGCGTCGTGAACGCTTCACTAAGCATGCCAACGCTTCCACACACATCACGAAAATCTGCTTGAAGTCACTTCGCGCTTCTTAAAATGGCGCTCCCAAGCAAATGTATAGGTAGGGGAAATGTGTGGAAGCACCAGCGGGGCCAGCGCCATAAAGCGTGTTCCGTGAAGTGCGCGGTGAAGCTATGTGAAGTGTGTGGAAGACACTTCACCGAGATTTTCGAGATGCTGGTGGAGGAAGCGTCTGGAGGCGCACCGCTTCACGGATCCATTTTTTGCTGTGATCGTTGGTCGTTGAGTGGAGTGAATTTTGACGGTTCTATTCTACGCCCCTTCAGGTAGGTGGGTAGACCCTCTGAAAGTTTGCGTGGAGCCGACAGCGTGCAGCAAGGCGCTCACACCGACGGAACAGCTGGCCAAGCGGTCGGCCATGGCCGCGCAGACGGTGTCCACCCTGTCGACCGTGATTGCGGTGAGCACGCTGCTGGTGATCTACCTGCTGCTGCGCGACTTCTCCCTGCCGCGCATCTACCACATGGTGCAGGTTCGGAAATCGATGCCCGCTCTGTTAGGTACTACTTTCTTGTTTGCTGACAAAAATGCATTCGAGCTACACAGGAGTTCACACTGGTCATCGGCCAGTTGTTGCTGTTGCTGTTCCGCACACGAACTTTGTTCGACATGGGCGCCTTCTGTGACCCGGTACACAGTTGTCTACGTAGCTACTGCCTTTATTCGAAACTTATCGTGTTTTCCATCATTTATTTTTTCTACCAATACAAGATCGAAATTTGAATCGAATTTGTCAAAAATTTTAAAACCTCAAATCTCTACCAATTATAACGCCACTATTTATTCGTGTGGAAAGTATGCTCCAACGTAAACGATAGGACGTCACTGACTCTACCCGATTCGTGTGTGTTTTTACACACAATGTGGACATTTTTTATTAGTACAAAATGTCCTTTACATACACGATCCCTTACAATCTTGACAAACAGGGTTAGTAGATGGCAAAGTTGCTTCCCAAGAATGCAATTGCACATGTATAGGGGGGTTGACTTGAGTTTTTAGGGGCTGAGTTTACAATTCATTGAGTTGATGGGTGTTTATAAATTAGGTTGAGTTGACAGAAGTTTAAAAATAAGGGGCTGTTGACACAAGTTTACAAATTAGAGGCTGAGTTTATGGGAGTTGAGTTGATGGGTGTTTGTCAAATTAGGGGCTGAGTTTATGGGAGTTGATAATAACATTACCATAACCCTTAAGTGAGGCCCCCGGGCTAAAAAATATAAATTGTGATTTGATGCATTTGTGGGTTACTGATTACAATGATTTGAAATATGCACTCCATTCTGGCAGTACATTACCATAACCCTGAAATTGAACCCCTGGAGTTAAAATCTTTCAATTTGTGAAATCATTCATTTTTGGTTTTCTGATTGCACTGATTTCAAATTTGGGTTTCTGATTGCACTGATTTGAGATATGCACTCCATTTTGACACTACATTACCATAACCCTAAAAATGAACCCATGGGGCCAAATACTTTCAATTTGAGAAATGATGCATTTTCGGGTTTCTGATTGCACTCATCTGAAATATGCACTTCATTTTGACACTACATTACCATAACCCTAAAAATGAACCCATGGGGCCAAATACTTTCAATTTGAGAAATGATGCATTTTCGGGTTTCTGATTGCACTCATCTGAAATATGCACTTCATTTTGACACTACATTACCATAACCCTAAAAATGAACCCCCTGAAAAACAAAAACTTTCAAATCATAAAATGATGCATTTGTGGGTTTCTGATTGTAGTGATTTCAAATATGCACTCCATTTTGACACTACATTATTAAAACCCTGAAATTGAACCCCTAGACCCAAAAATTTCAAATTGTGAAATGATGCATTTTGCGGGATTCTAATTGCACTGATTTGAAATAACTCAATAACCTCTGGGGCTAATAAATTAGAAATTGTGAAGTGATGCATTTGTGGCTTTTTGATTGCCTTGATTTGAAATATGCACTTCATTTTGACACTACATTACCATAACCCTGAAAATGAACCTCCAGGGCCAAAAAATTTCAAATCATAAAATGATGCATTTGTGGGTTTCTGATTGTAGCTATTTCAAATATGCACTCCATTTTGACACCACATTACGAAAACCCTGATAATGAACCCCTGGGCCCAAAAACTTTCAATTTGTGAAATGATGCATTTGTGGGTTTTTTATTGCAGTGATTTGAGATGTGCACTCCATTTTTACTCTACATTACCATAACCTTTAACTTTTAAGTCTAACCCCTGGGGCTGAAAAATTGAAAATTGTGAATTGATGCATTTGTGGATTGATGATAGCGATGATTTAAAATATTCATTCCATTTTGACACTACATTACCATAAACCTGAAAATGAGTTTACAGGGGTTTCCAAATAAGGGACTGAGTTTATGGGAGTTTCCAAATTAGGGGCTGAATTTATGGGAGTTTCCAAATTAGGGGCTGAATTTATGGGAGTTTCTAAATTAGGGGCTGAGTTTATGGGAGTTTCCAAATTAGGGGCTGAGTTTACAGCAGTTTCCAAATTATGGGTTGAGTTTACAGGAGTTTCCAAATTAGGGGCTGAGTTTACAGGAGTTTCCAAATTGGGCAGAGTTTATGCGAGTTTTCAAATTAGAGGCTGAGTTTAAGGGAGCTTACAAATTAGGGGCTGAGTTTATGGGAGTTTGCAAGTTATGGGCTGAGTTTATGGGAGTTTGCAAGTTATGGGCTGAGTTTACGGGAGTTTCCAAATTAGGGGCTGAGATTACAGGAGTTTCCAAATTAGGGGCTGAGTTTATGGGAGTTTTCAAATTAGAGGCTGAGTTTATGGGAGCTTACAAATTAGGGGCTGAGTTTACAGCAGTTTCGAATTTATGGGTTGAGTTTACAGGGGTGTGCAAGTTAGGGGCTGAGTTTACAGGGGTTTCCAAATTAGGGGCTGAGTTTACAGAAGTTTCCAAATTAGGGGCTGAGTTTATGTGAGCTTACAAATTAGGGGCTGAGTTTACAGGAGTTTGCAAGTTAGGGGCTGAGTTTATGGGAGTTTGCAAGTTAGGGGCTGAGTTTACAGGGGTTTCCAAATTATGGGCTGAGTTGACAGAAGTTTCCAAATTAGTGGCTGAGTTTATGGGAGTTTCCAAATTAGGGGCTGAGTTTACAGGAGTTTCCAAACTAGGGGCTGCATTTACAGGATTTAGAGGGGGTCCCCATGGGGTGCCATTTTTGGGGGGTCTCCAGGGGGTGCCATTTTTTGGAGGTGCATATGGGGGTGCCATTTCAAGGGGGTCCCCATGGGATGCCATTTTTTGGGTGGTCCCCACAGGGGCCATTTTTTGGTGGTCCTCAGGGGTGTGCTTTTTGGGGGGGGGTCCATAGGGGGTGCCATTTGGGGGGGGTCCCCAGGGGGGTGCCATTCTTGGAGCGTCCCAAGGGGGGCCATCTTTGTGTGGGTACCCAGGGGGTGCCATTTTTGTGGGGGTTCCAAGGGGGTGCCATGTTTGGGGGGTCCCCAGGGGGGTGCCATTTTTGGGGGGTCCCTAGGGGGTGCCATTTTTTCGGGGTCCCTAGGGGGTGCCATTTTGGTGGTCCTCAGGGGGGTGCCATTTCTGTGGGGTACATAGGGGGTCCCCATTTTTGGGCAGTTCCCAGGGGGTGCCATTTTTGGTGGGTTCCCCAGGGGGTGCCATTTGGAGGGGGGTCCCCACTGGGGTGTCAGTTTTGCAAGCCTCTGAGTAGTGGGTTTTGTGGTTCTCTACAATTAATACCACAAGGATTTACAAACACAAAAAGGAAGCACAAATGTAACCAATTTAAGATTACAACAAAGTTTGACACCTTGCATAAACCACACTATCATATCACAAAACCTATACCACACAGAATGCACACTGCACACCGTCATACCAAATTGCAAACTGTCCACATTTTACTACCGAGTTTCATGCCCAACCATTTTACGGAAGTTTACAAAAATCCATTCCAAAACATTGCATCTTTGGTATTGGTCTTGTTATTGTTGGTACATTACATACTGCATTTCAAAACGCATGCCTAGCATGTGGGCAAACTAAAGTATCATATTTCCTCCAATGACCGAGGACCCATATACTTTTTCACCACCTCTTTACCCACCTTTCCATTGAAGACACCAGTCTAGACTTTAAGCCATATTATAGGAAATACACCACTCTAATTAAGGTTGCCCACATGCTAGCCATGTATTTTGATATGTGGTATGTAATGTACCAACAATAACAAGACCAATATCAAAGATGCAATCTTTTGGAATAGATTTTTGTATAGTTCCTTAAAATGGTTGGGCATGAAACTCGATGGTAAAATGTGGACAGTTTGCAATTTGGTATGATGGTGTGCAGTGTGCATTCTGTGTGGTATAGGTTTTGTGATATGATAGTGTGGTTTATGCAAGGTGTCAAACTTTGTTGTAATCTTAATTGGTTATGTTTATGTTTTGCTGTTCTTTTTGTGTTTGTAAATCCTTGTGGTATTAATTGTAGAAAACATCAAAACCCGACCAAAGGTCGAAGAGAATCCTGCTAGTTTGCCATAAAGATACACGAAAGTGTTAAACATACACACAATATGTACACTCCTGGAAAAATGTCGTTATCCCTTGATATTTTGGTTCAATGGTGAACCAAACATTAAATATGGGTCACTAAGGGGTGAAACTCATACATAGGAGGGGTAGTTATGTCAACCACCCACACTAGAAGTATAGCCCCGTAGTGCGTATATAGTTAATATATTGTTAACCATGAACGCAGTGCCGTCCGCGATTTTTTCTTGCTTTTTTACATTTTGCTTAATGCGCGCAGTCGTGAGTTGGCACGGTACCAACATTTCGTTTTGTCCCGAAATTCCAAAATATGCACCATTCAGGGTCGATATTTGTCTGCCAACCGATGGCAGACGATTTTAAACATGACGCAAAATCAATGTGAGTGCAGAGTATGAAATCCACTGCGTATACTATTTTGAATACAAATTGGCAAAGTGATAAATATTTGAGCGATCAATCGTTTTTTTACATCGCATCGCAGTCTTTTCCATCGTTTTACTATGTTTTCTTCTTTGTTTTAACATTTGAGCATAAGGGATAAAGACTTTTTCCATTGGAAATTTGACTTTGGATCGCTGCCAAATGAGCAGCAAAGCACCCAGAAACCTAAAAATCGACATGTAGCATAAAGTCATCTTTATCTACAAGAATTCATCCCATGTACCGTATTTCCTCGCAATACCCTCCCTCGAAATACCCCCCTCGAAATGGCCACTATGAACTTATAAACTCCCCCCCCCCCTCGAAATACCCCCCCCCCCAAATTCAGTGTATAGAGAACATGAATCACAAAGGCATCCCGGCAATGCAGAACACACGTTAAAACCATGATTCTGTTATATGAGAACAGTGTTTATACGTCTACACACTTATACAAGTCATTTCAGTCTGGCGAAATAATAACCCCCCCCCCTCTAAATACCCCCCCCCCTCGTTTAACCCCCCTTCAAAAATCTCACTCTGAAAAAAAAAACCCCTGGGGGTATTTCGAGGAAATACGGTATATTCCAACATGGGTTGCACGTTAGCAGGGGAGAATTTTTTTGTTCCCTATCAGGAGGATAAAAACAATTTTCCAGGAGTGTACATGACATAAATGTATCCCTGCACATGACACCCGTTTACAAGCGGCGCTGTTGACCAAAGGGAAAAAACCAAAATCCAAACAGCTCATAATCCAATCAGCATAATCCAAACAAAAATGAGGCAAAATCCAAACACTTTCATGTGCCACCAACTGCAGCATAATCCAAACAAAATTGGGCAGAATCCAAACAGAAATGAGGCAAAATCCAAACAAAAATAAGGCAGAATCCAAACACTTGTTGCTCAAGCAACTGCAGCATAATCAAAACAAAATCCAAACACTTTTTTGCTCAACCAACTGCAGCATAATCCAAACAAAATCCAAACACTTTTTTATTTTATAAGGTCACCATGTGTTCAGTTTGACGGATTAACTTTCCTTTGATGTGAAACTAATATCTAATATGCTGCAAAATAGATTAGCTGCAGTGTATGGATGTCTGCTGCATCACAGGTAGACAACAGGCAAACTTTGGCTTTCATCGGAAAATGCAATTGTGTGCTTTGAAGTGACCAACTGACTTCATTAGTTTTGCAAAAATGGCAATATTGCAATAACAATGCATGTCAAAAAATTCCAAGAAGTCAAAAACTAATGATGTCAGTCGGTCACTTCAAAGCACACAATTGCATTTTCAGATGACAACCAAAGTTTGCCTGTTGTCCACCTGTGATGCAACAGACACAACAGCTAATCTCTTTTGCAGCATATAAGATACAAGTTTCACATCAAAGGAAAGTTAATCCATCAAACTGAACACATGGTGACCTTATTAAATAAAAGTGTTTGGATTCAGCCTAGTTTTGTTTGGATTATGCTGCAGTTGGTGGAACAAAAAAGTGTTTGGATTCTGTCTCATTTTTGTTTGGATTTTGCATCATTTTTGTTTGGATTCTGCCCAATTTCGTTTGGATTATGCTGCAGTTGGTGGCACATGAAAGCGTTTGGATTTTGCCTCATTTTTGTTGTGATTTTTCTTTATTTTTGTTTGGATTATGCTGTTTGGATTATGCGCTGTACGGATTTTGATGCGGACTCTTGACAAACGCCAGTGTCCAAACGGCGCCAAATAAATATCGCCAAATATCGGCAAATATTTCAGTGTAGAGCGCTGTCGATTCAGTTTAAAATTTCGCTACCGATATTATACAGCACGGACCTATGAATAGGTTATTCCGTGAATATACGTGTGACAACTGGTCAACAATCCCGATTATCAACCAGTGATGATAAGCGACACAGGTGTGCAGTCGCGTTACCGCGTAAATATATATTCAGTGTGCCGTGACTGCCATCTATCCACCTTTCACTGTTCATTTTCAGCTTGCGGCATAGTCGCAGTCGTGCTGCACTACGTGTACCTGGTACACTTTCTGTCGCTGTTCACGGAGGCGGTTCACAACTTTGTCACGTTCACTTGCGTGCTGGTCTACTCGCCGCTGCTGGACCGGAAGAAGTTGCTGTGTGTGCTGTTGTTGGTGCCGCTGCTGCCGGTGGCGCTCACCTGCATTTTCTGGTTTGTCTACGCGGACTGACAGGTTTCAAAGTTACCGTATTTCCTCGAAACACCCCCGTTTGAATTAACCCTCACCCTCGAAATACCCCCAGGTCTGTGTAAGAGCACTTTTACAATGGGAAAATGCCACCCCACAAATTTTTAGACAACCAAATGCAATAACAATTCACGTAATGTAAACTACAAGGTATTTTGTGAACTAATACTTTGAATAAACCCCCTCAGGTATTTTGGCGATTTTTGGTAGTCTACGACGCCTGCACAGCAATGTGCAGCCGTTCAGTGAGCTGCATTGCACCCTGATAGAGCACTGCACAACAAGACCGATGCCGCTACAGCTGGCCAAGCTGGCAGACCGAGTTTCCCATGTTTTTGTGGTTGTAGTGCTCTGCACATTTGTGTTTCCCTATATCCAATTAAATCTTGTATTAATATGTCCTATTTTAATTAAAGATTAGCTAAGTCATTTTTAGCCCTTATGTAAACTACATTCCACGTGGCACAAGGTGATAGGGGAATTTCACATTTTCACTCTAAAATGCCGCGGCGCAGTGTGCGGACACCTTTGAAATTGTCGGCACAGTGTTGTGACTTTCTGGGCGGCTGAATGCACATTCCACTTTTACTTATCTTTGGGCAGAGGCAGAGACTGCGACTGATAGGTAGGTGGCGACCGGAAGCCAGGAACAATGAATTTTACTGAAACGTATCAAAATATATACTGTTCCGAGTTTCTCCCCACATTGACTAGATTGTTGGTAGTATCATCTACTATCGGTGGGTGGTAGAAACAGCTTCTGATCACACCCCAAGTGACAAATCACAGTCCAAAAAATACATTTTCTGCTGCCCCAGCACAAATATTCCATCACGCTTGGAAGGGCAAGGCCATTGGGCTGAAACCTTTCTCACGGGCGCGAGTTGGCCGGATAGTCACAATAATGTGTCGCGGCGTTGAAGGTGATAAGCACTTGCACCCGCGAGCATTCCGCTAGCTACAGTAACTCTTGAATACAAACCCCGTAAACAGTTTTCATGTGACATGTAGAAAATCTGTTAAAATTATTTTGCGCCAACGTTTTCTTTGATTTTCATGAGCTTGATCTCTAAGGCTGCGTTTACACAACATTTTTTGTGACGACTCAACATCACTAAAAAGTTCAATAAGTTGAGTAAAAAGTTGCCATATTCATGGGAAAAAATGGTTAACTGTATATTCAACCTAGGTGAATACACATGTCAAATTGCAGAATCGTGCTTTTAGCTTAGACCTATATATGTTTGAAACAATTTTGCTGTTGTCGCTGGCTGTTGGAAGACTTTCCGACAACGGCAAATTTTTTTCAAATGTTTATAAGTCTAAGCTATAAACACAATTCTGCAATTTGACATGTATATTCGCCTAGGTTGAATGTACAATTGACCACTTTTTCTCATGAATTTGGAACCTTTTTACTCAATTTATTGAACTTTTTAGTGATGTTGAGTCGTCACAAAAAATCCGTGTAAACGCGGCCTAATACTTAGTTTATTATTGATTAGTAATAATTGTAAGCTCGGCTTAATTGTTTAATTATCAATTAGATTGATTCTACCTTTCATTCGCTCCCCTTATGTGTAAATATGCATTGCGCTGTTCTGGTAAGTGTTTTAGGTTGTATTAGTTAAGTAGGAAGTTGTAGGTAATTATGGAAGTATTTAAATGTTTTCTGTACATTTATTGTCTCCTAAATTGAGCCCCATGTCGCATGAAGCTAAGGTTTGATTTCTGTTATTTGTATTTAACTTTTACCGCACATTTACCGTATTTCTCTGTTTATAACACCCGGGGGTTATACAAGATCGGAGCAATTTTCAGCGAACTTTTGTAACACCCGGGTGTATGTCAATGGGGGTGCTATACATGGACAAATTTCAAACAGCAAAAAACAGCAAAATAAGTGCATAGAAATTCCGTGTTTTTTCATTTTCTAAATACAAATGTCTCTACATTTTTTTTTGCAGAACGTTCCCGCGTGCAGCTAATTCAATGGAAAAAAATGTGTGTGCGCGCTGGAATTAAAATGAATGGCGCCACACACAATATTTAAACCATTCAATTCAAGCCGTTTTTTGAAACCTTTTATAGCACCCCTGGGGTGCTATAAAACTATATAACACCCTGGGTGTTATGCACAGGGGGGGTGCTATAAATGGATAAATACGGTAGTTGATCTAATTATGTACGCTGTTATCACCACTTGTACCTTACGATTTTATTAAGTGCCTAGTTGATTCGAAAGTGATCACGTGCCTTTTATGATATTAAACCTTTTTTAGCCTTTTTATTTGTTTCGATTATGGTACTTAACTATGCCTTATAAGCAGCTGAAATTGTTGTTTTTTCACCACTACTTCGACTTCGAAAATTGATTTTGCTTCGACTCTGCTGCTTTAGTGTTCTTCCATCGCCCAAAAAATAAACTCTCTTCTCAACTCAACTTGGACCCCCCTTGAGTATTTATACTAACTGTCTTCCCTTAGTTGCCAATAACCAATCGCTTTAATTACTGCGCTGCTTGTGCTAAGTGTAAGCGCTGTGCGTGCCGCAGGAAACAGAGCAGCGTAATCCCCGAGTGGATCACTGCATGTTCTGCAAAAAACTGTCTTCGGACACATTCCCTTAAACTTAACAAACAGCACCATTTTGGACCTCTGGGCCCAGTGCAGTGCACACCAGAGACAAGCAAGTGGTAAAGTGGTGTGATAGGGAGAGACAGTGCTTGTGAAACATCTCTGGATTCGTATAGTCAGAAAACAGCTGAATACACGGATTCATGACATCTGTGCAAACTGAGGCTAAAATGAGCCCTCCCGAAATACCCCCATCCGGATTGATGTATATCATTATGTAATGTGAATGATGTATTATCTAATTGGGGACAATTTGCATCGCATGTTATGAAGCCACCAAAGTCAGCGTCTTCTACCACCGATTCCGGCAACTCCAAGACCGTAGTGAGTGACGGCCTTTAGAGTGGTTTGATTTCCCGTTGTAGCCGAACGTCCACTTGTCGACAGCCAAGTTGAGTTTATTTCGTGGTTGCGTGTTGAAAAGGGGTTTTGAGATTGTTTCAGGTACTTTATTTCAATCAGATTCAGCTTGAATACAAAAGCGCAAAGTTAGCGAGCTTCCTAGTCGAAGTTTCTATCGCTAGCTTATTTTCTGGGTCGTTTCTGGGAGTCGAAGACTGAAGTAAAAACTCTAAAAGTTGCTGAGACACGGAATTGTGTACAAAAACATGGCTACAATAATTTCCCAAATACAGATGCACAAATAAAACACAAATGCAACAATAAGACACATCTAGCCGAAACAGTTGGTATATACTGTGCGTGCATACATTCAAATACTTATGGTAAAGAAATACCAGGTACAAATTGAGCAAATAGAAAAACCATTAATCTTGCGAGGCGCTAAGTTGGCAAACTTGGCCGATTTACTAATCTGTTTCAATTTGTCAGAAAACATTGACGCACTTTGGAAACTAATATGATAGAGTTTGAAATTGTAAATAGTAGTGCAAATGTTCCTAATGACGTAAGTAGAGCAGGGTATATTCAACATAATAATAATCACTTCCTGAAAACGTATATTTAATAATTGGTAAGTTGGGACTTATTCGAGGTAACTGGGTATATTAATTGAGCAGGGTTAATATAATGTATTTGACATAATTCAAGCAGGGTATTTATCATAAATGTCAAAGTAATATAAATATAAAAGTATTGCAAAGCTATAATAAATATGCCTACGCAAAGGGCTTGGTAAATGCGTACAGTAAATTGCTAGTCACACACAGGGCACCATTTTTCTATTAGGACGCTGGCCTAAGTAAATATGTAGAACGTAAATATTACAAAATCTGAGTTTCCCAAATTTCAAGTAAACTAAACATGTGTATATATAATAATAATCAGAAAATTATGGCGAGTCAAATGAGCCTAATTTTATGTTCATAAACCTAATAATAACTTACTTGACCTTTTAACTTAAATATTCTACACAAACGTATCAATAACTTATAAACACTTTCTTAATCAAATATTCTCCATGGATAATAATATAGTGCAGGAAATATATAAAAATGTGCGAATATAAATATTGAACAAAAATGAACCTAATTATCAATTCTCTGTATTTCTTTATCCATCCACTTTGCCGCGGTCAACACATCGCAGCTGCACCGACTGGTTTGTGTAGCGGTGCATATTGATACATTCTTATAAATACATCCTCTTTGGTCGCATTTATTGGGTATGAAATAACCTATACTTTACTAAGGTCCTTCACCTAAATGTCTGGCGAAATAACAAACAGCCCTCGAATAACCCACTCAAATTTTGCAAACCTTGGGGAATTTCGAGGAAATACGGTAATTATTTCATCATTTTGTGCGGTTAAGAGTTGGCCATGTTCCGCAGGTTCGACACATACACTTCGAGCACCACGTGCTGGATCACCTACGACAGCGGGGGCCCCAACGCGCTGATTGAGGCGGTGGCCGCCTCCGCGCTCGCCGCCGTCACCATCATCATCTCTGAGTCCACCAGCATGTACAACTTCCTGCCCGTGTAAGTGCCCAGTTGCCGGTTCCCCAAGTGGAAAAGTTAAGAGTCAAGAGTTGAGTAAAATGATAAATGATAAGTTAACAGTTGAGTAAAAACATTTGTCGGATTACTCAACTCTCAACTCTTAACTTTACTCATAACTTGTTTTTTTGTCATTTTACTCAACTCTTAAGTTTTCACTTTTAACGTTTTTACTTGCGGAACTGTCCCCAGTTGCATTCTGTCATTGGTCGAATTGAACCATTTAAAGTTTGGCGTTTGATTGCAGCCACCCGAAATCGGACAAGGGGCTGCGCGTCTCGGCGGGGACGAACAGCGGCGGCGCCATTCCCATCGCCTTGCTTTCCATCGCAGTCTGGTTTCTCGGCTCCCAGGTCGTCCAAAACCCTATATGCATGTTGTCATCTAATCCTGCTAGTCATGTAGACCCGCCAGTCATGTACACATATCTACCCACTAGTCATCTACGCAAATACGGTATATCAATCTGATCCTTTTCTATTCACACAATACCCCCCCAAGGCGGTGTTCAACGACAGCGCCAGTCTCTACTCGACCACGGCGGTGCTCAACGTGCTGCTCGCCGTGTTCATGGTCATGTTTCACACAGTCGGCTCCCACAAGGCAAGGCAGATGATAACTAAGATATTTTGCTGCTGTTGCAGGAAAGAGGACCAAGAAAAAAATGAGGGTGAAACGCATGAAACGGAGAAAGGAAAGTGATTGTGTGGGTGATTATGAGACTTTTTTGGGGGGATGGAATTTAGGCATTCACAGAAAAGTATATTTGGCAAAGTGTGTTGATTTTGTTTTCGTGGTAGAATTTAGTTAGGCGCATACCTAGTCATGATTTTTACTCTATATAGAACAGCGTACAGTGCAAGTGTATTTATGCAAAACCGGAATTGAAAATACATTTCTATTCCATAGACTCATTTACTTTTAATATTGTTTTAAGTGTACATATGAGTGGGATGGCGAACTAGCATAAGTATTTCATTGGCGTTGTGCCAAGCGATATCTAACTTTCCGATTATTGTCTAACGATATGTCTGTCGCTTTTACATGCGAAATTGTCACCCTGCAATGAAATCTCCGACCTAGTGATGTAAAAAGCCTCAGTACTTTGGCGCCAAGCGCCAATGGCGCCAGAGCAAAATGGCGCCAAGCGCCAAAAGCGCCATGGTGCTTTTTGCTTTGGCGCTAGTGCCAAGCGCCAGCGCCAGGCATTTGGTTTCCGGTGCCAGGCAAAAATAGCGCCGACCGCCAAAAGCGCCATGGCGCCATCTTTTTGCTTTGGCGCTAGTCTCAGCGCCAGCGCCGTGGCGCTTTTACATCACTACTCCGACCCCATAACGGCGACCCTCTATCCAGTGCATAACTGTTAAAACGTATAAACGTTCACTCGATAAATACGTATACTCGAGTACTGGTATTTACGCTTACTCACCTTTTTACCTTTGCAGCGTGAAAGTAAAAAAATTTACTTTACGTTTTCTGTACTCAGGTGTGAGTAGAAATAAAATACTTTACGTTTACGTTGACTTTGAAAAAAAGTTCAGTACTTTCAACTACTCTGATTCAGTGAATAAAAATATAAACTTAAAGATCCACCACCTACATACCTATTTTTCTAAAATATGAATTCACAATTGATACAGCGCATTTTACTGTACGTGGCCGGGGCGAATTCGCACTGCGCTGCGGGCTGCGCACGCCCAAACGAATTCGCCGTGATTTATGCGATATCTGTTCCGTACTCCGGCCAGTCTTCCTCTAGTCTACATCACACTGCCGCTGTTGAATGGCTGACCTTCGGGTTGGTTCAGACCGGTGTGCGTGTGCGCGCCCCGCGCTGTATTTCTACCAGGGGCTCGGTTCTATGTGCCGGATTTTGAATCGAGTAGTTTAGGGGGGGGCGGTTTGGAGGGGGGTAACGGTAACGAATTACGAAGGTATTACCTATTTAGTGACGTTTACAACTTGGCGAAATGTGAAGCGTGAAGTGGAATGTTGACGAAAAATTATCAGTGAGAGATGTAATTTTCCAGTTTAGGTAAACGCTTTCAAGCGGGATAAATATTTTTTGTGTTTTTTTCTGGGCTTTTTAGATCTTGCGTGACATTTGGTAAATTTTATTTGACATTGCACCGTAACATGTCATTTTACCGGGTGCGACACTTTTGGCGAAGAAAGTTATTTAAGGTGATACAAATTAATGAATTTTGGTGGGTCCAGTGAACATCGGAAGCTCATGAAAAAGAACGCCAAATGTAAAACGTTAAACACGAAAAACAGGACCAATTATTCCACAAACGCTGTATCAACTCAATGTCGATTCATCGCAACCGGCCCCAGCCGCGCACAGCGCGGCGGATTTGCGTGTGATAGAACGTTTCAGAGTGCGTACCCACCTGTACCTGCACTATGCGAGTGTATTGCGCCACGCGGATACACTGACTGCGGGGCGCCGACGCCCGCGACCGATTGTCCGTGTTCCACGAATCTCACAACTAGGCGTTTTGCCGGCGATTTTCCGACCGATAGTGAGTGTACTACATATCCATGCGTTTTTTCGGTATTTTGATAAAACCCGTTATATTTAGATCAGGATGACAGGATGGCCGGCGTACCTACTCTATTCGCTGCTTGTCGTCAAGCAATTGCTAGTTGGCTATTTGCCAGTGAAACCCTCACTTCCCTGACATCCAATTGAAAGGGTTGAGTAGAAATGGCCACTTGTTACTAATTGGCGTTTTTGAAATAGTAAGCCGTAAGCGCCAGTGCAAACAACAAATTTATTGTTAATCCATGCGCCGGAAAGTTGGCGCCAGTCCTAGAAAGTGCATTTCGACGGGCGCCAACGTCAGTTTTGTTCCACATCTACCTACGGCAACACTTGAATCTCAAAAGTGGCCATATACGAAACTTGTGCACACAATTTCAGTTTTTAAAAGTGCGAATGTCGTGCGTGCGCGATCGATGGAAGGAATTTCCCCCGTCTATCGATGAATCGTTTAAATTAGGACACGTCACATACATCGGCCAATGAACGGGTGCCTAGTGTCAACTCTCAACACCACATTTACTGTATTTTACTGATTGCGCGGAAATAATAGAGAATTAAAATTGCGTACAAATAGCGTGAAAATTCTCAATCCCGCACACGTTACCTTAACATTCGCGCCTTTGTGTAGCGACCGTACATTCGACAAATTACCGTAAAATAAGCTGGTGAACTGCAATCGCCTAGCACTGTTTATAAACGACGCATCCACCTTTCCATTCCTCACAAAAGTCCCTTCCCAACCGCAGAAGCCGGCAAAAAATGCTTCCACACATTCTACTATTGCTCTCAACGCTGGGAGCGGCACTTTTAGTGCCGTCTCTGTGCGATGTGGACATGAAAATGGACACTTTAGACATCGAAGCCACTGCCAAAGTGATGCCCGACGACGCTGAAGGAGACCCCGTGCCGCTGGCGTCCATGAAAAAGGGTGCCGGCAAGAGTGCTGAGGATCAGATTCCAGTGATAGAGATCAAGGGCGAGGGCAAGCCGATGACTGCTGCGCAGGTTTGTGTTTGATTAAAGTATCACAGCAATGGAAGAACCCGGGAAATTGCGCCGAGCCCCCCCCCCCCCCCAATAAGACAGAAAGTGATACAGAATAATGGGCCACATGTGTGTCAACTGGTCTGTGTAAACTCACATTTCGGCTTCACGTGCCGCAGAGCGATCTTCCAATGCACTTGCCGTAATATTTATTACATTGCCTCACATTTATCACATCACATCATTTGCGCCGTGCATTTTGAGATCGCTCTGCAACACGTGAAGCCGAAATCTAAATTGACACAGACCAGTTGACAGACAAGTGCCTACTAGTGTGCAGGCGGTCTTTTTATCAGCTTGATTGGCGTGATTGGCCCATCCATATATTACTGTATTTACGTGATATATTTTTGAATTAGTAAATAATCGCTTTTTACTATTTACAGCAAGGCATTTATATGTTTGAACTAATGCAGAATAGTTCGACCCCTCTCATTATAGACTTGCTATCAGAAACAGTCTCATTACAGCTCGATAAATCCAAATATTCACCCCCACAGATCCGACAACTGGAGGAGGAAATATCAGGAAAACAGGATATTAAGGTCAAGCATACTTGGAGGCCGAGAGAATGTCCCAGAGCAGCAAAGAGAAAAGATTTCATCACGTTCCATTTCAAAGGCTTCAGAGAAAATGGCAAAAAGTTTGATCAAAGGTAAGGGGGCACATTTATTTCGGACAACAAAGAAACATTTTTTTTGCTAATAAAGGATGTTTACCACTATATGAAGGGTGTGCTTCTAAAAGTACCGATCTACAAAAAATCGATTTTGAGATAATCGCAATTGAAAGTTTGGACTATGCAATACCCATACATGGGTATTGGGTATGGGAATTTTGGGTATGGGTATTTGGGCCATATTGTTGGGTATCCACATGCATGGGTATAATCATTGATTATACACATAACACTAGCTATATAAAATTTAGTCAATTATATTTTTGTAGTACAGTACATTTTAAAGGAACAAATTGGTAATAGCATGTAGATCGGTATTTTTTAAAGCACAAAATCAGACAGCTGTAGATCGGTACTTTTACCCATAATAAAAAAGCACAAAATGAGTTTTTGCTGAATCGGACGCCGATCTGACATCGGTACTTTTAGAAGCACAAAAAATAATGTGCAGATCGGTACATTTAAAAGAACAATTTTGAAAAAAGTGTGTAGATCGGTACTTTTAAAGACACAAAATCTGAAAAAGCTTGTAGATCGGTACTTTTAAAATTTCAAAAACCGTATTTTGCGATTTTTTTGCTTTTTTCGACCCCCCCATATCTCAAAATTGAATTTCGCACCCCCCACATATTATATATTTTTTGAAGCGCATGTTTATGGGGACCCCAAAAATGGTCCTAACTCAAATTTGAAAAATTTGTAGATTGGTACTTTTAGAAGCACACCCTTCATATATTGCCAAAAAGTGCAGTTTATAGGTAAATACTGTTGAAAATACATTTCAAATAAAAGCAAACTGGATACGTTGATTACAAGCGTAAACATCATCGACATTTTCATGACTTTTCTTATTCCAAAGTGATATGCAAACCCAAACCAAACTGTAACACAGCTATGGCCGTGGTGACCTACGCATCCAGCTGGGAACGGGCATGGTTATCCCCGGCTTGGACAAGGGTCTCAAGGGCATCTGTGACACGGAATTGCGAAAAATCCAGGTGCCCTGGAGGTTGAGCAGGAGGAGAAAGAGCAGAAGTAAGTGCCGCACTTGACACTTTCATTTTGCAACTTTTTTTATTTATTTCAACATTTCCAAAATAGTAATTAGCATATAAAAAAACTTCAAATGCAACTTACTAATATTACAGTGTGGAAAACGATTCCAACTGATGAGCACTGGATGACATTCGACATTGAAATGCTTACTGTTGAGGAGTGGACTCCCGAGTTGCAGTTCCAATTCTTTGACAGAAATAACGACTCTGTGCTCACTTTGGATGAGGTCAGTTTGTCATCCCTCTTTTTGGATAAATATTTACATTAGTACAGAGATTACACATTCTGACATGTTTCAGATGAAAGAACACGTTGAGAGCCAACGGAAAAACTGGGGCAAACATTGGCACAATGAGGATATCGATTCCACCATTGCATGCAAATATTTTATAAAGTATTTTGATGCTGATGGTGATGGAAAAGTGAGTCCTCAACTACAATTACAAACCATTTCCACCCTATAAAACTTCATAAAATAATAAATTTTCGTCCTGTCAGGTCAGCAAGACTGAATACCTGGACAGGATGACCGCCGACATGGCGCACATGGACCAGCTGAACAAAGCACTCAGACCCAAGGGCAGATTGCGCGATCCAGATGTTGCATGGGTCATGGATTTCAATGGAGACGGCGTGGTTACACAGAAGGAGTTGGACGACGCTCCGGAGATTTTGGAGCAGATGAAACCACCAATGAAAAGTGGCCAGAATGTGAAGGATGAACTATGATGTCAATACTCATGTTTTTTTTGTTATTTATTATTTTAGTATGTATTGATGAATCAGATTCTAAAGTGCAATACTTTTGTCATTCTCTACATTGTACTTGCCTACATTGCGGCGTTGATGCTTTCTTACGTATTCACCCAGCCATGTCATTACTTCTGCAGTGATACATTTTTTGAATCTACCTATTTCTCAAGACTACTATTTACACCAAATACGTTAGATTTGTAGTTTGCACCATTTTCTATCATGCCTTATCTTGTTTTTACAGGATGCGTCACAATTTAACACATGTATTTTACCTTAAACAACATTCATATCATTGTATTTAACAGTTCACGCTGCCAACTGAAATGAATATCGGCACAGTTGGTAATTCCGGATATTTATGATTATGTTTATTTTACACATCTGTCCACAATCAGTAAGTTTTTATAAATAGGTTGGGATATCCTTCATAACTTTTGCCTTGAAATGGCTAAACAGATATTTTTATTACCTGGTGCCACTCCCAGATCCTGAAAAAAAAACCCTGTAAAATGTCAAATGTCATGCAAAGTGTCAAAAGTCATGCAAAATGCCCTGGTAAATGGCAAACTGTAAATGGTACGTTTGCCATTTTGCAGGGCATTTTCCTTGACTTTTGACATTTTGCATGACATTTTACTATTTACAGGGTCTGGGAGTGCCCCGGATTCTCCAATTAGGTTGGGACTACCGTTCTTAATAGCGGGTGTTTTATTTGCGCTGGGACCGACTCATCTCTGGGTGGTCCTTGATATTTACATAGAGGTGATCTAATTCTTACTTGCGTTTCTTATTCGCACTACCAAAGTTGATTGATTGTCTTTCCCATTGTAAGAAATGCAATATAGCTTCACAAACACCAAATAATTTTCTAACGAAATTTTGAAAAAAATTTAACTCATAAATCAGCCTTGAACGCATTTAATTTCACCGGAATGGTCTATTTTTTATTTCGGAAACTCCAGTTGATAAACAATTAATTTCGGTGACTCAAATGCCATTTAAATCTGATTTATGAGTTGATTTACTTTTTAGCTTACTGACAGTAAACTACCGTGTGTGCAGCGTATGTCATTATAACAGGATCAGTGTACCTAACCTAGTTCTTCTTATGACACACACACGACTCACACACGCATAGTAATGTAATAAACGCCAAGACTTTGGCCAAAAGCGCCAACCATACCATTTTTGACAGGTCAATGGCGCCAAGCGCCAACGCCTGGCCATTTTGACTGGGTGCCGTAGAAATGTAGAGCCAAATCAAATAATCAAATAAAGTTTACTCGGCTCGGACCTCTAGAGTCAAATGCAAGTAAATAAATGTAACACAATAACAGTGTACATCCATCGGC